>CP125973.1:554844553-555364909 GCA_030063025.1 Avena longiglumis
GTTTGAAGGAGGGAGTGGCAGGGGCGATGGCGGGAGATGCGTCGCAATGTAGCATGTCCTTAATAGTTCTAGAAGCCCCCAATGATTTGGAGGTCTTCTTTAGGCTGGTCGTGGCTTTCTTCCTGAAACGTGCAAAATGCATAAGTACAGGAGCAAGACAGATGAATAGACAATGTCGGAGAGAAAGAAGCTTACACAAGTGGGGGTTCTTTGGCAAAGGGGATCCCGGTAACTTTTCTCTTCTCCGCCTCCAGGGCGGCGGTAGTCTTCTTGGAGGCTCCACCCTCTGTCTTTTTCTTATTGCCTCCGTCGGCGGCGTCAGAGGTGGAGCTCTTCCGCTTTCGCGCCAATGGAGCATCGTCGTCAGACACGACCGTGACTTCCTTCATCTTTGGATCATAGATTTGGGAAGCCATGTTGTCCTCCACTAGATCGCTAAGTTGTTAAGTGAGAAGTCACCGTGTTAGATGAGACGACATTTGCAAGACGGAAGAACTGGAGTATATGTTATACACAGAAAATAAATAACTACCTTTGGGCACTTGCCGTCTACGAACATGTCGTAGGTGATGGTGAAGCCACGCTTCTTGTCCTTCACCTTGACGATGTCCTTAAGGCGGAGCTTGACGGAGTCGCTCGAGAAGTTATCCACAGAGATGCGGAGGCTATCCCTCCTATCGCTGGTATACTCGTGCATGAGCTTCGCACGGTGCTGCAGAGGTTGGATTCGCCTGATGAACCAACACATGGCTAGGTCCAAGCCGGTCAAACCCGTCCCCACGAACCATTCTATCCGCCTTATGGTGCGGGAAGCATCGAGGTCGGAGGGAAGGGAGGCCAGGGATCTCCATGACAAGGCTTCAGAGGCGGCTCCGTCTACGAAGTCCGGGTACATTACTGCTCGGCCGACTAGAGGGATGTCTGGGCCATAGAAGTAAGTCCGCTGCCAGTTTTTGCAGGACTCGTGACCGACGATGTCGGGTAACCGTCGGCCAGGACGGATCTTGAAGCTTATGGTGCCGCAATTCCTAAGTTCTTCCTTACTGGATCCGGCTTCACACTTGACGGTGAAAAAGTACACGAAGAGATCTAGACTAGGCTTTATCCCTAAGTAACCCTCGCAGAGTGCCGCGTAGTTTCTAAGCGCTAAGATACTGTTGGGAGAAAGGTTCTGGGGCTGCACTCTATAGTGGTTCAAGACGGAGAGGAAGAAGTTGGAGATGGGCAAGCAGACACCGCGTACCAGTTGGGCTTTGAGGTACACTTTTCTCCGCCTTGGGGAGAAGGTGTCACCTGGCCGGCCGGCGCCGCCCGCCAGGCGAGCCCCTCCGTCGCAGGGAGGTAGCCCTCGGCGATCAGCTCCTGGATATCACGGTTCGTGATGTCTGAGCCACACCAGTCGCCCTTGTGAGAATCGAGCTCCTCCTCCAACGGCTCCAGCGCCGCTGGATTATGGTCGCCGCCGGTGGACTCAACCACCTCCGAGACGGGGATGACCAAGCCCTCTGGGGGCACGACGATAGAGCTCGCCGGCTTCGCTGCGGCTTCGCTCGACGCCGCCATGGAAGGGGAAGTGCTGCTGCTAGCCATGGAGTGGGTTTGAGGGTGACTGGAGCAGATTGGGGCTAGGGTTTTTCGCGAGTTCGCGCGGAGATCTCGAGGAGGCACGCGCTGGAGGAACAAGACGATGCGAGGAGAGAATGACGTAAAAAGTAAAAAATCCCATCGCGGTTACTATTTATCATCTCCAGCATCAAGATTCGTTCAGCTTGATCGGACAGTTGCCGCGTAGACGACATGTTCGCGAACGTGCGCGGAAATTTCGCCACGTCTCCAACCGTCACCGCCAATGGTTTGTATCGCTTGCGCGGGAAAATCGGACATGATTGCGTTCTCTGCATGTGTGAGTTACAAGGCGTCGCTGACCTATGCCTGCGTCGCCCGAGCTGACATAGGCAGATGAGCCGTCACATCGGAAGATTCCGGCATGGACGGATCCAATACGGCTACGGAGGAGTATGATGGAAGATTCAACATTTCTATGACTTGCGTGTTGAAGACGGAGAAAACCTTGCAGGGTTCTTTGGGAGGACTACAAGATATTGCTTGACGATTTGCTGACATCCATCTAGACAGAGCATTCCATATGAAGAGGCAAGACGACGCAAGATCTCGGAGTTCTCCGGGGGCTACTGTTGGGGATATGCTATATGGGTATCCTCATAGCATGTCTCCTATCCGGATAACCCGGGTGGCCCACAGTTGGTAGCATGGCCCATGGCCTGCTAAGCGTCCTAGTTAGATGGATCCAGAAGGGAGGCCCATGCCGGATAAAGGAAGGCTACGGTTGGAGTCACCGACGTACCCGGAACCTTGGAGTGCAAGATACACAAGATTAGTAATAGACGGTGTAGGACTCTGTAACCTGTCCGGCTAGGACTTTTCCCTGTAACCCTAGGACCTGGCGACTATATAAGTCGGGCATATGGGAGCCTTTAGGGCACAATCTCAGACAGCCTAGTATCGATTCATACAACCTTGCACCGCGAACCAATCCCTATAACTCGGCGTATTGACCTTATAGTGATTCATAGCAGGAGTAGGATTCCGCCACCGTTGTGGGATCTGAACCTGGGTAAGCTGTGTTACCTCGTACCAATGAACCGTCCGCCTTCCCCCACGTCTCTAAACACGCATTGTGAGGACCCCTCCATGGCGTACTCGTCGGCAATACCACGACAGTTGGTGCTGGAATTGGTTCAGGGACAGCTGGTTCAGGGGTAATAGGCTCAGGTGTATTTAGCTCAGTTGAAGTCCAATCATCATAATTCTTGCTTAACTTAGCCATTAATTCTTCAGCATCTATGGGAGTCCTTTTCCTGAAAACACAATCAGCAAAGCTATCTAGGTAGGTCCTAGAATCATCAGTGTCACATCCCAAAATTTTCCAAATTTTGAAATGTGAAAAAAAATAAACAAAATAAAACTTTGTTGTAATTCAGGGTGAGAAGAAACTTTTTGAATCCAATTGGAAACTTTCAAACCTATTTGGATCAAATAAAATCCTAAAGGTGTTTAAAAAGATAAACAATTAATAAAGAAAGTTTTAATAATTGGAAATACCATTTTTGGATCTTTTAATAAAAAGGTTTAGTTTTCAAAAGAAAAGGTAGAATTATAAATAAAGATTATTTTAATGAGCCAAATTAAATCTTGGCAAAGCTTTCGAAATGAAGTATTTCTATTTGATAAAAAGAATAAAAGTCTATTTAAATAAAATAATGAGGTTTTATTAATATCCAATTTTATTTAAGTAAAGGCTTTTCTATTTTAAATAAACACTAAAACTTGTTATTTTATTTTAAATAAGTTTTCCAAGTGTTTTATTTATTCAAATAAAACCTACTGAAATGATTTTGGTACTATTTTAGATTTCAATTAGAATTTGAAAATAAATCAAATCCTATTTGAATTAATAACTAAGGACTTTTTATTTTATTATTAATGGATCCTAAAAAGAATAAAAATTATTTTGTTTTGGACTTTAGTTTGTGTTGTTAAACAGAACTAAAAATGATACAAAGTTTGGTGGAAGTTTGATTTCATTTGGTGTTTGAATTGTTTGATTGAAAATAAAAACAGAAAATCAAATAGAAAAAGAAAAAGGCAATCAGTATAAAAAAAATGAATCGGACCAAACCCAACTGGCCAGCCCACTAAGCCCAGCAAGAGCCCACCCGGCATACCCCTCAGCGAAACGTTTTTCTATGCGTGAACCCACCCGCAGAGTCACAGACAGGTGGCCCCCTCTCCCCCTCTCTCTCCCTCACTAACAGGCAGGCCCCACGGCAGCGTGTCATCGTCTTCAACTGCGACCATGTCCCATGCCGTTGCAGCCGAGTTAACTCCGGCGATGAATGTGCATTGATGGAGGCCTTGATTCCTCCCAGTAACCACGCCAATTTAATCGCTCGTTCCTCCTCTCTCTTTCCCCCCAAGCAGCTCCTCCCCTCTGTCCCTAGGCTGCCCCAATTCGCCCCCACACCAACACTGCTCCGACGACGTCTCCCAGCGATTCCGGCCACACCCTGCCACCCCTCACCTCCCTCTTTACGCTAGCACATTCCCCACCTCCGCATCGCCCGTGTGCCCGTTCGCTGCAGCTCCAAAACGTCAACTTCGACTTCACCTGAGCACCGCCGCACTGTCCTTCTCCGGCGACCTTCCCCTGGTAAGCCTCGACCGCCCCAGCACCTCCTGTTGACGCTCACAACATCCCCAGACCAGCCCGCGTCTAACCGTGTGCTTATTTTGCTTTGGAATGATCTACAGCCCCATCCCCGACGACACCTGAGCGTGCCCGACACCGCCAGCGACTCCGGCGAGGAATTGCCGCCGTCCCTGTGCGCCCCTTGTCAAACCAACAGCACGTTGAGCTTTGTAACCGCCTTGCGAACACGGTGAGCCCTCTTCCCCTCTCCCTCGATTCATGTATCTCCTGCTCCGCCGCGAGCAAGCGTGCTCCGCCGTCTGCTGGCAATTCCAGAGATTTGACCACGTGACTATGTCATTAGATCGAGATCGATGGTGAGATTAGAACTAGACGAAAGTGCGAGTTGATCTGCCGTATGATTTAAATGAAATCCAGCGGTCCAGAGAGCCCGATCCACCCGAAGCGGTACCAACCAATTAGGTTGCGCCACGTGTACTGGTTTTGATTTAAAATAGAATTCTGAATCTGATTTGTATGCAAACTTGTAAAATTCATAACTTTAAATCTACACGTCCAAATTTTGCAAATTTTATATCAATGGATTCAGTATAACATGTACTTTGCAACCATGCACTTTGTTTAATGTTTTGCTTCTAGTAAATTGGTTGAATTTGCAGAAACATGTGTAGGCTTAATTTGAATATAAAAATTGTTCTAGATAAAATTTTAATGTGAAATCTTTGCAAAATGGTTTGTTGTGAACCTACTGACCTTAGGAACCAACTCATGGATTTAAAAATGAATTTTGTGAAGTTTAGGAATAAATACTTGAATTAGCTCATTTCTAGTCAAATAAAAATATTGATTTTTACATGGAAATGATTTTTGAGTAAAACCTTTGGGAAATGTTCTGATTCAAACCTTCTGACCCTAAACACCAAGTTTTGTGAATTAAAAAATTATTTGATGAAGAATATAAGAATATTGCTTTGCTAAAAGCATTTTTCAACCACATAAAATAATGAAATGACTTAAAAATGGTTTATAGATAAAACCTTTTGCAAATGGTTTTAACACTTTAGTAAATGACCACTTTGAACTTTATAATGTTTAGAACCTAGTAGAAACCACCATTGCAAATAAAACTATCTTTTGCATGCTTGCATGCATGACTTTGTTTCTATTATTTTTTGTGTGATAAATTGTTTGAATATTGGTTGGAATGCTAGTTGAATCTATGTTTGTTTGATTGATTTGTAGTGAAGTTAGAAGAGTGTGATATTAGCAAGATCAAGAAGTGAACCAACATTCTCTACCAAAAAGGCAAGTGACACTATCATCCAAGTCCTACTATTTTCATTATACTTAGTGGATTTTTGAAACATGCATGAAAATGATTTCTATACTTTATGCTATTCTAAATCATAATAGGATGCCCTTATATATTCCTTAGTGAAAACAATGTAGTTGTAGTATGCTTAGCCCAGCTATATATTGGGATGGGATACATGTTATGATTATATGAAGTATAGACTTATGTTTTATATAATAAAACAAGTACTCAATGAACCAAGGATACTCAAGCTTTGGACAAGGTGGCAACAAAAGGAACCATGTTTATATGGCAATCTCTTTTTGTTGTGCACTAGAAGAAAACCACCCAGGGACTTAGAGATTGAACATGTTTCTCGTACAGTGTCTTCCATGTACAGCCACATGCTAAATGGGCTCTGGCTTAGTCAACTACATAGTGGAAGACCCATGCATTGGCATCTTCAGGTTAACTAGATTAATGCTAGGGAACTTGGAACCCTACATTGGTTCCTGGAAGACAAGCTAGCATTGTGTATTGGGAGGACTTCTATGGAAAGACTTTATGACATTCTCAATCTGCCAGTACTCCATCTTGGTGAGTACTTATCCAGCGGCCACTGGTGGCATCAAGATGAGATTGTGTCATGTGGGTAAAGTGTACAACTTCTGCAGAAGATCAAATTATAAGTACTTAGCCGTGTCCCCGGTTACGGACAACTCTGAGCAACTAAGGCCTGAAGCTATGGAAGATCTCGACATTCCAATTTCTCAAAGTTAAAAACTTGAGGGTGACAACAAGGGATTTGAAGCCCTTGGAGTTTTCCAAGAAGTTCAGAAAGATTTGACAAAAGATCAAAACTATTTTGAAAAGATAGGATAAAACTATATTTCTTTCTACAAATGAGCCTGAACCCTACTTAGCCAAATATGGATGTAATGATAGGATCCACTTATATCTACATATTAGTGAAACTTGCCAATACAATTCAAATGTATTGACCCTTGTGGCTGCAACTTATTATGTTGCAGGTTTGTTTGATGTTAGTGGAGTTTAATGATTAGGATTACAAGTCTACAACCAACATGACTGCCTGTGGCACTTTGAAGATGAAGGACCCCATGCTTATAGATATTCTGCTGCAATGGAATGTGATAGCCAAATGAGCTATGTAAGATGTACTGAATTATTTTATTCCTGGTTATAAAGTTGTATTATGACCTTTGTTTCTTGATATTACATCTTAACCATGGATGCTAGCTATTGATCCAGGGACTAGCATTGTAAACACAGGGATCTCTAGCTTACTAAAGGTTGGGAACCTTACAGATGGTATCAGAGCACTGTGTTGCCTGTAGGATTTGTAACCCTAGTATTGGACAAAACCCCTTAGAAAAATAGGAGTTGTATTTGTTCCAAAACTTATTTACAAACAATCTTGTAAACTCTTTCCTCAACCATTTGGTTTTGATTCTACATATCTTCCTTTTCAACTTCATGGATAAAGCCTACCCCATGGCCAAGGACTTCATCATGTGCAAAAGATTTTATCAACTCCAGTGACTTCAACATCTTCAACATTTTCACCAAGGACTTCAACCTTGGATATCACTAAGGACTACAAGTGAAAAACCAAGAGACATCAGAATTGCCTACCAAATACATTGATACCAAGTTAGTGTCACATCCCAAGATTTTCCAAATCTTGTAATGTGAAAATAAATGAATGAAATAAAATTTGTTTGATTTTCAGAACCAGAAGAAACTTTTTGAATTCAATTGGAACTTCAAACCCATTTGAATTAAATAAAATCCCAAATGGAATTAAAGAGTTAAACATTTAATAAAAGGAAATTAAAATATTTTGGAATTACTATTTTGGATCTTTTAATAAAATATTTGGTTTTCAAAAGAAAAGGTGGATTCTTAAATAAAGATTATTTTATAAAGCCAAATTAAACCTTGGCAAGCTTTGGAATTAAAACATTTTTCTTTGAATAAAAATAGCAAGGGTTTATTTAAATAAATTAATAAGGATTTAATATCCAAGTTTTATTAATAAAGGTTTTACTATTTACAAAACCTCAAAACTTATTTAATTATTTGTAATAAGTTTTCCAAGTATTTTATATTCCCAAATAAAACCTACTGAAGTGTTTTGGTTTTATTTTAGATTTCAAAATAAATATTTTAAATAAAATAAATCCTAGTTGATTTAATAATGAGGGTTTATTGTATTTAATTATTAAAAGACCCTAAAATAAAAAGTTATTTTATTTTAAAACAAGTTTCCAAGTATTATTTATTCCAAATAAAACCTACTGATTTGGTTTTGAAAATATTTGGATTTTAAATGGAGATTTTATTAATTAAATCAAACCCTATTTTATTAAATAACTAAAGACCCATTTTATTTGATTAAAGAATGGATCCTAAAAAGAATAAAAAATTATTATTTTATTTTGGAATTTGGTTGTGTTAATAAACAGAACCAAATTCATAGTTGCAAAGTTTGTTGATGGTTTGAATTGATTTGAACCTTGTTTGATTGTTTTGAAATTTAAAACAGGAAATAGAATTAGAAAAGGAAAAGGATTCAGAAACAGAAAAAAATAAGAAAAGGGTCGACCCAGCAGCCTGTAAAGCCTTGACTGAGCTTTCCCTCTCCGAAATAAAACGATTCGCACCTCGTTTCTGACCCGTACAGAGTATGACCAGTGGACCCTCCCCTCCTTTATTTTCCCACTGACCGGTAGACCCACTTTCCTCTGTTCTTCCTCCTCACCTGCGCGACCCCTTCTCCCTCCCTCGACACCGTTCCTGCCGATGATTTCGCGGCCTTAATTCGCTTTAACTCGACCACCGTTACCAACTTTGATCACGCAGGTTTAAACGCCCATGTCTCCTCTATATTTCCCCTCTGACGCACCGCGCTGGCACGCCTCAGACCTCCCCAATTTCCTCCCCGAGCACACTCTGCTCCGACGAGGTCCGGTGCCGATTCCGGCGACTCGACACCGCCCCAAGCCTCCCTGAGCACCCAGGTAGCTTCCCCACTCCCAGACACACCTCCCCGTACCACCCATTCGACCGCGGGCGCCCCAGAACCTCGGCTACGTCAAGCTTCCGAACGCCGCCGCGTCTGCAACCTCTCCGACGACCTCCCCCGGTAAACCTCGACCGCCCCTCTACCTCTCGATCATGCGAGCATCTTCGCCTTGGTATTACGCACCTGACCATACCCTCGGTTGGCTTTCTCGTGACCTGTAGCGACAACTTCGACCACGACTGAGACCACCCGACGTTGCTCTCTACTCCGGCGAGCAATCGCAGCTGTACCAGAGCACCCCCTACCACGACAAGCACACGTCGAGCATCACCACTTCCTCGCGATTCTGGTGAGCACCTTCCTTCCCCTCTCCGTTTCCTGTAACCGCCATAGCGCCACCGCCTGGCCGTGCACCGCCGCTAGCCGCCGTCGGCGCCGCCCACTTTTGGTCAAGCGTGTTAGCAACCGTAGGATCTTAATCCGACGCTTACGATAGATCACTTAAGCCGCGAAGAGGTACGAGTCCTGTGCCGCACGATCTGATTAGATCCAATGGTTACCGCGCGTGATTCGGCCGAACCGGTACCGTCCAGTTAAAACGCGACGCGTGTCCCCTGTTCTGTTTAAAACAGATTTGAAATCTGATTTAGTTGTGAAATTCAAACCCTTGTAACTTTGGATCCACACGTCCAAAAATTACAAATTTTATGTCGTTGGATTCAGGAGAGCAAGACCTAGCCAACCATGCCCTTGGTTTAGCAAATAGTATCTCTTAGTTTGCTGGTTTTTGCAGATTCATTTGTGTGCTTGTTTAGATTAGAAAAATTGTTTAAAAATTATTTTAGGGTTAAAACCTTTGCAAAATGGTTTGTTGTCAACTTACTGACCCTAGGAACCAACCCATGGTTTGGAAAATTAATTTGGAAAAAGTTTAGAATGGATTAATTAGTTTAGTCCATTTCTAGCCAAATAAAAACTATTATTTTGTTATGAAAATGGTTTTGAATAAAAACTTTGGAGAAAATGGTTTGGACCAAACCTACTGACCCAAAACACCAAGTTTTGCAATAGCAACTCATTTGGTGAAAAACATAAAGTTTTGCCTTGATAGAAATATCTTCCACCACATAAAATGATGATTGGTTTTAAAATAAAATGGTTTTTGACAAAACTCTTTTGCAATTGACTTTTCCCTTTTGGTGAATGACCAATTTGGAACTTACAAAGTTTAGAAGCCTAGTGGAGACCATCCTTGCAATAGAACCAACCTTTGCATGCTTATGCATGACTTAGATTCCATTACTTTGTGTGTGAAAAATTGTTTGTTGGACTTTGGTTTGGAATGTGAATTGAATTTGTGTTTGCTTGATTGACTTGTAGTGGAGTGTGAGACTAGCAAGACCAAGGAGTGAACCACCATTCCCTACCAAAAAGGCAAGTTACACTATCATCTAAAGTCCTACTATTTTCATTATACTTAGTGGATTTTGAAAACATGCATGAAAACAAATTTATACTTATGCTATGCTAAATCCTAATAGGATTCCCTATACACTCCTTAGTGAAATATTGTAGTTGATACATGCTTAGCATGCTATATTTTGAAAAAGAGATACATGTTGAGATTTTACAAAGGTTGAGAAAAGGACTTGTGTTTTATATAATAAAACAAGGACTCAATGAACCACCTGGGTGGCCAAGGATACTTTTGAGTATTGGAGAAGGTGGCAACAAAAGGAACCATGACTATGGCAATCTCTTTGTGTTGTGCTCCAAAGGAACCACCCAGGAAACTTAGATATTGAACATGTTTCTCCAATTGTGGCTTTCGTGTGCAACCACATGCTATTATGGCTCTGGCTTAGTCAACTACATTGGGAAGACCCATGCACTATATTCAGTTAACTAGACATGGGGATCTGGAATGCTTCATGGGTGCTGAAGGCAAGCTAGCAATGGTGTATGGGAGGACCCTTTGGAAATACTTCGTCACATTCTCAATCTGCTGGTACTCCATCTTGGTGAGCACTAATCCAGTAGGCCACTGGTGGCAAAAGGATGGGATTGTGACATGTGGGTAAAGTGTACTCCTTCTGCAGAAGATAATAAAATCTAAGTACTTAGCCGTGTCCCCGGTTATGGACAATACTGAGCAACTAAAGTTTGAACTATGGGAGATCTCGACATTCCAACTTCTAATATAAAAACTTGATGCACTTGGGGGTACCAAGGAATTCAAAGAGATTTTGTTAAGCTTGTTGCACTTGGGGTTACCAAGGTGCTCAAGAGATTTTGCTTAAAGCATGATGTACTTGGGGTTACCAAGGAACTCATGAGATTTTGATAAAACTTGTTGCTCTTGGGGTTACCAAGGATCTCAAGGGATTTTGACAAGGACTTGAACACTTGAGTTTCTACCAAGGAGTTCAAGGAACTTGGAAAAGAGATTTGACAAAGGACCAAACCCAATTGGAAAAGTTAGGATAAATATTGCTTTATGCAAATAAGCCTTAAACTCTACTTAGCCAAATATGCATGTATTGATAGGATCCACACATATTATACATAGTAGTGAAACTTTCCAATACAATTCAAATGTATTGACCCTTGTGGCTGTAACTTGTAATGTTGCAGGTTTGATTGATTTTAGTGAAGGTTGATTGATTAGGATTACAAAGTCTACAACCAACATCTGCCTGTGGCACTTGAAGATGAAGGACCCTATGACTATAGTTATTCCGCTGCAATGTAATGTAATAGCCAGATGAGCTATGAATGATGTAATAAAATTATGTATTCCTGGTTATAAAGTTATATTATGACCTTTGTTTCTTGATATTACATCTAAACTGTGGATGCTAGCTATTGATCCAGGGACTAGCATTGTAAACACAGGGGGCTCTATCTTATTAAAGGATGGGACCTCTACAGTTAGAGTATGGATCATATTGACCTATGAGGTATGATTATACTAAGTTATTATTTCAAAAAAAAACTTGTTGTTTCCTTCAACTCATGAGTTAAGCTCATAAGTTGTTAAGTGGATAGTTGCTTATTGATTGTTTGATGGTTTGATTGTTTGATTGAACTTGTTTGTTTTTGATTTGTGTGTTAAAACTTCTCAAAAATCTATCCACCAATACTTATCCCTATCAAACCAACAGATGCCTCCTCGTCGTGCCAACCCCAACCAAAACAACAATAATAACCTTCCCCCTGAGATACAGCAGATGTTGGCAGTTCAGACACATTTGATGCAGGCGATGACCACACTCATACAGAATCAGAACAACAACAACAAAAACAACAACAACAACAACAACAACAACAACAACAACAACAAAAACAACAACAACAACAACAACAACAACAACAACAACAGCAACAACAGCAACAACAGCAACAACAGCAACAACAGCAAAGAATAAAGAATAAATGAAGCAAAGAATAACAGCAACAGCAACAACAACAACAACAACAACAACAACAACAACAACAACAACAACAACAACAACAACAACAACAACAACAACAACAACAACAACAACAACAACAACAACAACAACAACAACAACAACAACAACAACAACAACAACAACAACAACAACAACAACAACAATCAGAATAATCCTCCAGCACTTGATATGCTCACCAAGTTTCTGAAACTTAGGCCTGCAAGGTTCTCTGGAACAACTGATTCAATGGAAACTAATGATTGGTTACGTTCAGTGAACAAAGACTTAGTGACTGTTGGTTGCACCGATGAAGAAAAAGTTAGATTTGCAGCATTTCTACTTGAAGGACTAGCAGCAACATGGTGGGACAACTTTCAGATCACCACTCCCCTTGAAGATGTGACTTGGGCTATTTTTGAGGATGGATTCAGAACAACTCACATCTCACCTGGAGTAATGTACTTGAATAAAAAGGAATTTCACAATCTGAAACAACGTCACCTCAGTGTGGCTGAGTATATTGAAGAATTCAACAATCTGGCACGCTATGCACTGGATGAAGTTGACACAGATGCTAAGAGAAAAGAAAAATTTCTGGAAGGACTTAATGATTAGTTGATCCTGCAGCTAGCTGTTGCCTGTGTCCCAACTTATCAATCACTTTGTGACAAAGCCACAATATTGGAAAACAAGATGAATCAAGTTGAGAACAGAAAGAGGAAGCATAAAATCAAGAATCATTCAGGATCATCAAAGAAGTAGCATTCATTCAAAAGGAGCAATGGAGATTCTGAATCACCTCGGTATCACCACAACAACAATGGAAGTGAGAATAATGGAAATGATACTGACAATGGATATGACCTTGGTCAGAACCAACAAGACACTTTCAGGAAGAAAGACATTAGCCAGTTGCAGTGCTATAATTGCAAGGAACTTGGACACTATGCATGAGACTGTCCTGAGAAGAAAAAGAACAAGGATGCTAGAAGAGCCAATGGAAATGACTCCAATGTGACCCAGAAAGGACATGTGAACCACATTGACATGGATGGAAATTTTGAAGAGATAGAAGAAGTGGATGTCAGAAACTAGTTAACTCCGTTGAGTCAAATAAGGATTCCTTGTCTAGATATTAAGTATTGAACCCATAGTCAAGTGAACCATCAATGTAACCTTATGAGACTTTATTTTTAAGGGTGGTAGTACCCTAGTTGCCTTGAAGCCAACTTGTAACCTTTAGCCTTCCCAAATCTCGGGACGAGATTTATTTTAAGGGTGGTAGCCTGTCACATCCCAAAATTTTCCAAATTTTAAACTGTGAAAAAAATAAATAAACAAAATAAAACTTTGTTGAAATTCAGGGTGAGAAGAGACTTTTTGAATCCAATTGGAAAATTTCAAACCTATTTGGATCAAATAAAATCCTAAAGGGGTTTAAAAAGATAAACAATTAATAAAGAAAGTTTTAATAATTGGAAATACCATTTTTGGATCTTTTAATAAAAAGGTTTGGTTTTCAAAAGAAAAGGTAGAATTATAAATAAAGATTATTTTAATGAGCCAAATTAAATCTTGGCCAAGCTTTCGAAATGAAGTATTTCTATTTGATAAAAAGAATAAAAGTCTATTTAAATAAAATAATGAGGTTTTATTAATATCCAATTTTATTTAAGTAAAGGCTTTTCTATTTTAAATAAACACTAAAACTTGTTATTTTATTTTAAATAAGTTTTCCAAGTTCAAATAAAACCTACTGAAATGATTTTGGTATTATTTTATATTTCAATTAGAATTTTAAAATAAATCAAATCCTATTTGAATTAATAACTAAGGACTTTTTATTTTATTATTAATGGACCCTAAAAAGAATAAAAATTATTTTGTTTTGGACTTTAGTTTGTGTTGTTAAACAGAACTAAAAATGATACAAAGTTTGGTGGAAGTTTGATTTCATTTGGTGTTTGAATTGTTTGATTGAAAATAAAAACAGAAAATCAAATAGAAAAAGAAAAAGGCAATCAGTATAAAAAAAATGAATCGGACCAAACCCAACTGGCCAGCCCACTAAGCCCAGCAAGAGCCCACCCGGCATACCCCTCAGCGAAACGTTTTTCTATGCGTGAACCCACTCGCAGAGTCACAGACAGGTGGCCCCCTCTCCCCCTCTCTCTCCCTCACTAACAGGCAGGCCCCACGCCAGCGTGTCGTCATCTTCAACCGCGACCACGTCCCCTACCGTTGTAGCCGAGTTAACTCCGGCGATGAATGCGCATTGATGGCGGCCTTGATTCCTCCCAGTAACCACGCCAATTTAATCGCTCGTGCCTCCTCTCTCTTTCCCCCCAAGCAGCTCCTCCCCTCTGTCCCTAGGCTGCCCCAATTCGCCCCCACACCAACACTGCTCCGATGACGTCTCTGAGCGATTCCGGCCACAACCTGCCACCCCTCACCTCCCTCTGCACGCTAGCACATTCCCTACCTCCTGGTGCATCTGCCCGTGTGCTTCGTTCACTCGCGCGCGCTCCAAAACGTCAACTTCGACTTCACCTGAGCACCGCCGCGACTGTCCTTCTCCGGCGACCTTCCCCTGGTAAGCCTCGACCGCCCCAGCACCTCTGTTGGCTCACATCCCAGCACCAGCACGTCTAACCATGTGCTTATTTTGCTTGAGAATGATCTGACCCCATCCCCGACGACACACTGCGTGCAAGCGCGCCACCGACTCCGGCGAGGAATTGCCGCCGTCCCTGTGCGCCCCTCGTCAAACCAACAGCACGTTGAGCTTCGTCACCGCCTTGCGAACACGGTGAGCCCTCTCCCCCTCTCCCTCGCTTCCTGTATCGCCTGCTCCGCCGCGAGCAAGCGTGCTCCGCCGTCTGCCGCCGCGCAGCGCCGCCAGAGTTTGACCACGTGACTGTGTCCGTTAGATCAGGATCTGATGGCTGAGATTAGAACTAGACGAAAGGGTACGAGTTGATCTGCGCCGTATGATTTAAATGAAATCCAGCGGTCCAGAGAGCCCGATCCACCCGAAGCGGTACCGACCAATTAGGTTGAGCCACGTGTACTGGTTTTGATTTAAAACAGAATTCTGAATCTGATTTGTATTCAAACTTGTAAAATTCATAACATTAAATCTACACGTCCAAATTTTGCAAATTTTATATCAATGGATTCAGTATAACATATACTTTGCAACCATGCACTTTGTTTAATGTTTTGCTTCTAGTAAATTGGTTGAATTTGCAGAAACATGTGTAGGCTTAATTTGAATATAAAAATTGTTCTAGATAAAAATTTAATGTGAAATCTTTACAAAATGGTTTGTTGTGAACCTACTGACCTTAGTAACCAAGTCATGTATTTAAAAATGAATTTTGTGAAGTTTAGGAATAAATAGTTGAATTAGCTCATTTCTAGTCAAATAAAAATATTGATTTTTATATGGAAATGATTTTTGAGTAAAACCTTTGGGAAATGTTCTGATTCAAACCTTCTGACCCTAAACACCAATTTTGTGAATTAACAAATTATTTGATGAACAATATAAGAATATTGCTTTGCTAAAAGCATTTTTCAACCACATAAAATAATGAAATGACTTAAAAATGGTTTATAGATAAAACCTTATGCAAATGGTTTTACCACTTTAGTAAATGACCACTTTGAACTTTATAATGTTTAGAACCTAGTAGAAACCACCTTTGCAAATAAAACTATCTTTTGCATGCTTGCATGCATGACTTTGTTTCTATTATTTTTTGTGTGATAAATTGTTTGAATATTGGTTGGAATGCTAGTTGAATCTATGTTTGTTTGATTTATTTGTAGTGAAGTTAGAAGAGTGTGATATTAGCAATATCAAGAAGTGAACCAACATTCTCTACCAAAAAGGCAAGTGACACTATCATCCAAGTCCTACTATTTTCATTATACTTAGTGGATTTTTGAAACATGTATGAAAAGGATTTCTATACTTTATGCTATGCTAAATCATAATAGGATGCCCTTATATATTCCTTAGTGAAAACAATGTAGTTGTAGTATGCTTAGCCCAGCTATATATTGGGATGGGATACATGTTATGATTATATGAAGTATAGACTTATGTTTTATATAATAAAACAAGTACTCAATGAACCAAGGATACTCAAGCTTTGGACAAGGTGGCAACAAAAGGAACCATGTTTATATGGCAATCTCTTTTTGTTGTGCACTAGAAGAAAACCACCCAGGGACTTAGAGATTGAACATGTTTCTCGTACAGTGGCTTCCATGTACAACCACATGCTAAATGGGCTCTGTCTTAGTCAACTACATAGTGGAAGACCCATGCATTGGCATCTTCAGGTTAACTAGATTAGTGCTAGGGAAATTGGAACCCTACATTGGTGCCTGGAAGACAAGCTAGCATTGTGTATTGGGAGGAATTCTATGGAAAGACTTTGTCACATTCTCAATCTGCCAGTACTCCATCTTGGTGAGTACTTATCCAGCGGCCACTAGTGGCATCAAGATGAGATTGTGTCATGTGGGTAAAGTGTACAACTTAGCCGTGTCCCCGGTTACGGACAACTCTGAGCAACTAAGGCCTGAAGCTATGGAAGATCTCGACATTCCAATTTCTCAAAGTTAAAAACTTGAGGGTGACAACAAGGGATTTGAAGCACTTGGAGTTTTCCAAGAAGTTCAGAAAGATTTGACAAAAGATCAAAACTATTTTGAAAAGATAGGATAAAACTATATTGCTTTCTGCAAATGAGCCTGAACCCTACTTAGCCAAATATGCATGTAATGATAGGATCCACTTATATCTACATAGTAGTGAAACTTGCCAATACAATTCAAATGTATTGACCCTTGTGGCTGCAACTTATTATGTTTTAGGTTTGTTTGATGTTAGTGGAGTTTAATGATTAGGATTACAAGTCTACAACCAACATGACTGCCTGTGGCACTTTGAAGATGAAGGACCCCATGCTTATAGATATTCTGTTGCAATGAAATGTGATAGCCAAATGAGCTATGTAAGATGTAATGAATTATTTTATTCCTGGTTATAAAGTTGTATTATGACCTTTGTTTCTTGATATTACATCTTAACTGTGGATGCTAGCTATTGATCCAGGGACTAGCATTGTAAACACAGGGATCTCTACCTTACTAAAGGTTGGGAACCTTACAATCAGTTAGTCCATTATAATAAATATCAAGAAGTTTATTTTTAGGTAATGGACATACAGGGTGTGCATGAATCAAGGAATAGAACCTTGTCCATGACTCAGGCAATTTCTCTTCTTCTCCCTGTTTAAAATCAAAAATTCTCTGCAAAGCAGCATGTCTAGCACTGGGAGGAAAATACTTTTGGAAGAAAGAAGCAATCAAGCAATCAGGGCTATCAATGGAACCAAGAGGTAATCTATTAAACCAAGCCCTAGCTTCTCTTTTTAGTGAAAAAGGGAAGATCTTAGCAACAAAGTACTTGCGCATCTTAAAATCATGAGAGAACAAAGCACTCATAGTAGAAAGCTCATTCATATGAGCCATAGAACTCTCATTTTCAGTCCCACAAAAAGGTTCTTTCGCAACAATATCTAAATAAGATAAATCAAGAGAGAAATCATAATCTTCATCTTTAATATCTATGGGAGAAATGGCAAACTTACGATCAGAGGACAACTTAGGAATAATAGTACGTCTAGAAAGGAGACTCTTAATAGCACTAGTACCATGTGTGTTTCGGCACTCTTCAACAAAATCATCAGTGAACTCAATGTAACCATCATTAATATCATAACTCTCACTAGCCTCAGGTGAGCTAACAGGTGTAACAGTGTCTTCACTAGGAGTTTTGGTATTTCCTAGACCAGTCATAGTAGCATCTAGAAAAGGACCTAATGAACCACTCGCATCAAGCACAGTAGAAGTAACATCATGAGCATCAAAAGCAGTTTCAGACTCAGCAGTAGTAGCAGTGTGTGTAGCATGAGTATGTGGTGGTGGTGTGACAAGCTTACTTATAACAGACGGTGAATCAAGAGTAGCACAGGTGTTTAGGATTATACCTCTTCTTGTAGTGGATGGTAAAATAGGGAACTTTCCATCACGAGATTTCACCATGATGAAAGGAGTAGCAGTGAACAATAATAGATCCAAGTGAACTTGAAAATAAAGGTATGCTCCCCAGCAACGGTGCAAGAAAATAGTCTTGATGACCCACAACTATAGGGGATCGTAACAATCTTCACGGGTAGTATTACCCAATTTATTGATTCGACACAAGGGGAGACAAATAATACTTGCAAGCCTTAACAACTGATTTGTCAGTTCAGCTGCACCTAGAAATAGTTCTTGCTCACAGAAGTTTATCAGTAGCAACAGCAAAGCTACAATGATGAAAGCAGAGCAATAGTAATCGTAATGGTATGAGGATTGATCACAGTAGGCATAGTGATGGATGGACGGGTGTTGCATGGACGAGTCTAAACATGTAACTTCGATATCTAGGGCATTGCAGATAAATAATAACAAGCATCCAAGTACTAAAAAATCCTAGGCATGTGCTCCAAATATAGTCCTACGTGCTCGCAATGAGAACTTGCACAACATCTTCTATCCAGCCAGCGCGTGGTAGTGGGGCCTCTAGGGAACTACTGGCAATTAAGGTGCTCCTTTTAATAGAGCACTGGAGCAAAGCATTAACACTCCGTGAACACATGTGATCCTCACACCACAGCCATCCCCTCCGGTTGTCCCAATTATTGTCACTTTGCGGCCTTTGGATCCGGACAATGATACGTGTACACAACTTGCAGATAAGATCACAAACAATATTATCATAATGATTCAATAATAAGTTCATATCTGAGATCATGGCACTCGGGCCCTAGTGACAAGCATTAAGCACAACAAGTTGTAACAAAGTCAAATCGCACAAGAGAAACTAGGCACTATGCCCTAACAGATCTTATTTGATTACATGATAGAACTCATCCAATCCCTACCATCCCCTAGCCTACAGCGGGGGATTACTCACTCATGGATGAGGGAAACATCGGTGGTTGATGGAGATGTATTGGTGATGACGATGGCGATGATCCTCTCCAAATTCCCCGTCCCGGCAGGGTGCCAGGATGGAGTTTCTGGATCCGAATCTTGGTTTCTGGTGGCGGCGGTGGAGCAGAACTCTTTTTGGAAAACTATCGAACCCCCCTCGGTTTTTAGGTCGAAAGGCAACTTATAGGCGCAGAGGGAGGCCGAGGGGGTGCCTGGGGTGGCTGCACCCCCTCAGGCGCGGCCAGTGGTGGGCCCTCTCCTGGGGTGGGTGTGCCCCCCCTCAGGCCTCCTCTCCGTCTCCCCTTCTGGCTCCGTGGATTTTCTGGTGAAATATAATTTTTGGCATATTTTCTGGGATTTTTCCTGATAGTTCATTTTCTGCACAAAAACAAGACACCAAGGTAATTCTGCTGAAAATAGCGTCAGTTCGTGTTAGTTGTATCCAAATCACACAATTTTAGAGAAGAAACAATAGCAAAGTGTTCGAGAAAGTAGATACGTTTCAGGTCTATTTCTCCTAGCAGTTGGAAGGCCAATGTTGGATTCTTGGGCAGTTTAGGAGCAGTTGCCCCAACTCCACTAAAGGATGTATGTGCCCAATAGTGTTTTCTTGTTGGTAGTTGTTTGTGCATCCTTTATTTTTTTCATGAAGATCTGTTTCTTACGTGTGATCTCTTCAAATTCATTTAGTTTCTGTTGGATGTGCATGGTGGCAGCCTGAGTTGGCATTATCTTATTTCCACCTAGTGAATCCACATATAAAAATCAAATATTGGTTTTGTAGCTTATTTCCAGAATGATCTAGATCTGGAATCAGTAGTTTAATTGCATGGTGATTCATGTTAAAGGCACAATGTTTAGCAAATGGATTCTTATAAGACAATTTTTGGGGCTTCATTATTTGACTATTGTACATACATACTCAATTGTCTGCAATAGAAAGAAACATGCTCCCAGTTTGTCACATGGAATGTATACCTTTATGCTAGTGAGTTATGATCATCACTTTCTTTAATTGTGCACATCCAGATTTTCGTTCACATGAATCTTTTATACGCCTCTTATCTTTACTTAGTTTTTTTTGCAGGAGCATCATCTTTGATGCTTACTGATCCTAACTTCCCCTGTATTTTGCTGATAGGCCATGGTGTTCCTTAACTTTCCCTGTATTTTTATTAATAGTCTTTGCCAGATTTTCTTCACGGTTCATATGTGATATTCATGCAATGTTAAGTCCCGCATTTCCTAAACTAGCGGCGCATGATCAGTAATAAGTTGCATGCAGCCCAAGTCTATGGAGCGGTTCCTGTGTCCGGTTGGCATGGATAGGGAAGACATCCTATACGGTGTTTTATCTTCACTCTTCAACTAGAGGTATGGGGCCTACTACAAGGCTCTATAGGTTAGTGCATTTCTGGTCATATAAATAGTCGTCTACTAGTTAATTGGGTTGTGTGAAAATATTACAAGTTTATTGATTCAGTAGACTGCCCTGACAGTTGCAGCAACTAAGTTATTCATTGATTTTGACAGTGTTTCTACAAGACATTCTATTTATTGCTGTTAATGAGAAATGTATGCTTTTGTTGCCAAGAAAATTTGAAAGTACGAGTGCATTAGTTGGTCATATCCGACGTTAACTTTCGTTGTTTGTACTAGTTTGTTTCCTAGTACATTTGTTGTTATTTTTGATACTTGTAGTGTCCAAGACGTGCATTTTCTAAAAAACATGTGTGTATTTAAGTGCCTGTAGCAATTATTTTGAGATCTTCCATTCCTATGGTACTTAATCTGTTAATTTGGAGTTGTCTTCTTATAGTTCTATTTTTTGTTGGGTTTCTAGTTGACATCTTCTATTCCTATGTTATTATTAGAAGATAAGCTTTCATTTTGACGCAGATGGCCATCATTTTATCTTTTACAGGAGCTCCAGGCTGAAGTTGTAAGAAGGGGAGGTTTCATTTCATACTCAGCAAAGTATAGAGTAGATAGTCTTGTTTGTATTAGCTAGTTATAAGATCTTGAGTATGGAATGACTGTAAAGTACTACATAGCCCCAGCCGTTTAATATTGTATTTATATAATAATATGTAATATGGCTTGATTGGAATAGCTATTGTAGTTTTCGATGTCATTTGAGAAAATTATTTGATTTGGGATCTTTACTGTTTGGATCTAACAAACAATGGAATGTCTATTACAAACAGTACAAATTATCTTCTGGCTTTTAGACCAGGATCTAACAAACGATCCAAATGATAATTTGGCTCTAAATAGGCCAGGCCCAAACCATATTAGACTACAATGGTGAACAATTCGGTAAAATACTGAATATAATTATTGTAAAAAAGGACAAGGCCTACAAGAAAACACCAAAATGCATGACTCGGCCCATGTAGCTGAACATGAACATAATTCATTAGAAGAAAGGCTGAATTATTGGGCTCAGCCCATATAAACGATCAAAATGGATCGGGCTGATTTCACACAACGACGATTTCATTTCGTCATAAGTTTGCCACGTCGGATTAGCCACGTAGGATCTGACCTAGCTTGGCTAGATGACCCATGATGATATTGGATTGTCATAGAGGTTATGACGATCCAATATCGTCATAGATGGTTATAAAGATTTCACAAAAAACGTCGTTATAGTTCATTAGCGACGCCCAGCTTTCGACGGTCTCAAAATCGTCATAAACAGACTACTATGACGATTCTCTGATGAAAATGGAGGGTCATATATAACCAGATTCCTTGTAGTGTATTGTTTAATTCAAGTTTACATTTTCCCAAAAATAAAGTACCAAGTTTTACCCATTTGGATGTTAAGGTTGTTAAACATTTGGCGTTGTAAATTCATGCACCCTGTTGTTTACCAAATGGTTTTTCTGTTTTTTTTTCTGTAACTCCAATTGAGATAAATTGTCTATTGTAGTTAGAACTTTGCATCCTATGTATGCACAAAAATTGACTTAATTTTTTGATATTCCTAAGTTGGTCATATATGCATGTTTTCTAGTTGCTATTTTTCTTGACAGATTCTGCGTTATGTTGTAAGAGTTGCTATTTTGAATTTCTACTCGATTATTTTTTGGGCATCACACTGAAGCTATTACACGCATGGTTTGCACACCTCTAAACTTTGATTTTTTTTAAGCAACATAAGATTCTCAAATAAACTTAGAGCATATGTATCTTACTTTCACGTTAAGTATTTTATTCTTGTTTCCAAGACCACTATCAATATAGTTGCTATAGGAATAAAAAAGGTTGGATTCTATAATGATAAAGGAAACGAGAATAAAAGTTGAAATTCAAGTTATGCATGTTGTTTGTTTGTTTCATATTCTTTAATGAATGATAGTCTGCAATTGCCTTGTGTAGTACTACCTTTTATTTACACAAATGGATGATTAGCTTTAAGTTACATTGTCTAATATAGAATAAGTAGTACTATGGACACTTTTGTATTATTCTAGATGGTCAACTTTCTCTACTTAACAACCCAATATTAAAACAAGCAAAGTCTTGTGCATCCAAATCGTTGAAAACCAAGTTATTCTGGCAGCGTACACCATACCAAAATATGTAGCATTCATGCTATTCCCAGTATATTTCTCATGTGCATCTTATTTATATTCCAATTTTTTTGCTTTTGTCTATGCTTGGCAAGGAGAAGTGATAATTGGAGGTTTCCACAAACTTGATAACGCACAAACTCACTAAGGGCAATCAGTAAGTGTTTATAAATGTTAAAACTTGGTTTTGAAAGAGAGATGTGGTCTTATAGGATAAAAAAACTAGAAAAATATGCTTACAATGGGCCATGAGATACTCATGTTATGATTAGTAACCAAAGGGTCAATGCCATTTATGGATCTTTTAATACATGTGCTCTAATGGATAGTGAATGAGTGGAGGGCACCCGAGGATTTGATTAGCCATGGAATGAGAAAATAAATGGTTGGGGGAGCATGTGCCCTGATTAAAAGATCCACGAATAAGAAGTTTATGTTGGGATAATTAATAAACAAGACCGTTGATTGATACCATGATCTATGGTGAAAGTTTTATGTTGTTCAAAGAATGGTTGAACTTCATGTCTATATTATTCCTATTATCTTCCTTTAGTTGGTTATCCTATGGAAGTTTATCTCTTTTGCAAACTCAATCATGATGTAAAGATGCTGACGATAGGGTAATGGAACCCATTTTTTGTGAAGCACTGTGATCTAAAGCATGCCCTTAAGTAATGAAGATTTGGAGTATATATATGCTTGCACATGTTTAATCCCTGCTTAATTTTTGTTACTTAAGTGACCAGGAATGAATAAAAAGTGAAGTTAAAAGATGAGCCCAGAAAAACCAATATAGGGTTTACCTTTTATTTTACACTTTATATGCTTAATGGTCCATAGTACTTTCATTTATTATTATGCAAGCTAATTTATTGTTAAGAATATATGTAAGTACATCAGAGATATCACTTCATATATCATGTTCTTATATGAACCATTTAACCTTGTGTAGCAATGATCATGACTTATGCTTTCCAACACTGAAACAAACTCACCTTTATGTTGTTTGATGCATGTGAAATGCATACATGAAGTTTGTAGTTTATTGTGTAAAATCCATATTATTTTATAAGTTTATTATATTAATTGGGACTAACCTACTAATAATTGCAAATTTTTGCTATTTTTTATTTAAAATTTTTTGTGTACGAATTGCACAAATATGAAAGGAGATCGCTCATTATGGTGAAATTTAGAGTTTTGTGAAATCTATCCCTGCAGAACTATTTTCGAAAATTGCGCAGAAAACCCATAAAGATAGCATCAAACAAAAAATTCAAAACCTGATAGTTATTAGAAATTTTCGGATAATATCGATTGATGTAAAATTTGTCCAAAATGGACTCCAGACGCGGCCTGAAGATCCCGATTACTATAGGGTATAGAAGCAGTTCCGGGATTTGAAAAGTTTGTGACGTGATTGATTCAAACTCTTTCTATACTTGAGGTATTCATCCAAGCCACGAATTGATGGACTCATAAAGGACATAGGGAGTTCTAGGAAGGTTCTTGAGGAGCCCAAGAGCCCTCAGATCAAAGGGGCGTCTATCTGATGACCTAGATTGCATCTATGCCTTTATATATTGATAGACCCCCCTACTTTTGAAGGCAGCCACCATAATCCACGAATTTGCCTCCCCTTGGATCCATTCTACAAGGGGGAGGACTCCTCTACAACACCTTGAAGGTCCAAGGAAGAGGGGGCCAGGGGCTTCCGCCCACAGGTGCAATCGTCATCAATATGAGGTTGCCGTCACTGCCTCCTCTCCTCCTTGGGAAGGCATTCCTCCATCACCATCTAGAACACCTCTCTATCATCTCCCTACTGTAATCTCTTGGCAAACATGATATATGATGCAATTTATTTATTTTCCTATGAACTATTGTGTCTCTATGTCTATGTTTGAGTAGTGATCTGTTCGTGGAAATTGTGAAATAGTTTATTGTTGGTTGCGTGCAAGTATGCTATCTTCTATGATAGTCGTATGTACTGATAAATGAGTTCACACATATGTTGGAAATGTATAAGGTTATCACCATTGCATGTTGATCAGAGGAGGGATGGCCGGAGATTGACAGAAACATTGTCTCAAGTCTTAAATATGCAAGCTATATTTATTCATGGTTAACTAATAGGTGCATAAGTTATGGAGACCTTGAAACTTACAGCGATGGTTGGACTTTATGACTTAAGAAATCACTGCTTTCTCGGAACCGGCGTTATGATCAATCACTATGGGTGTAGTTGCACAGTAACATGGATGCACCTATTTATGACTCCTCTCTAGAAGAAATAATAAAAAAGACTATCCATGTGCTTCACTAATTGTGACAACCAAATAAATGAAATAACAAATTGAACACTTGCTCCCTTGAGTTACTCGCTTTTACTTTTAATTTTTACTTTACTTCCAATAGTTTTTTTTTCTATATTATTTCCAGCACTTTATAGTTTGCTAGTTAGAAGTAAAAAAAGTACCTTACATATTTTAGTTCATTGCTTTGCACAAAAGGCCATAAAAGTAGGTTATAGGGCTTTATAGAATAGATAGTTTACCTTTAGCTCCTCGTGGGTTCAACAATTAAATACTTATCGAATTGTGCTACCGTTATTCCCTACTCTTAGGGATTATCACTAGACCACCGGCGCGACGACGTGGTTTCCCAAACGCTTTCGCTTCACCTTGCCAGCGATGGTAATCATGTGGGCAACCGATCCGGCGGCCGGGAAATCGGCGGCAGTTCTAGCGGTGGCCGTTGCAGGTAGAGGCTGCGCGACCGCACCGGTGGCGGATGGAAGCTGGGGGAGGTCCATGGCTTCGAATTTGGTGGGTAACGGCTCCGGGGAATAAGAGGGGGAGAGATTGACGGTGGCATGGAAGAAGGTTTCTCCGCATTACTGTAAAAAAAAGTACGTGGATGGCATTTGAGGTTATCCTTGGCTCATGTTGTGCCACGGCTCACTCATATAGTGGTGGTTATCGTGTTTGAGGTCAAGAGGAAGTACAGTGGTCGTCTCAGTCCAACTTTGCCATTTAGTGGCATCGAAAGCTCTCGTAGTCGTGGCTTGACTTCGGAAGTGGGATTCCCTTCGATGAGGGCTGTGATATCCTCGTACGAGACCAAGAGGAAGTGCAGTGGTACTCTCGGTGGAAATTTGTCCTTCGGTGGCATCATGACTTTTGGTATAGCGATGCGACCTCGGCAAGGGGATGCCCTTCGATGACCGCTACGAATTTCCTAGTGCTTCAAGGTGTATAGTGTTCGCTCGTCAAACGGGTTTCGTTTCTCTTCACAGTCTTGACTACGTGATCCTTTTGACCAATCCGTCTACACTCCTCCCTGCTCTTCTCGGTCTGTTCCAATGTTACTGCATGCGTAATTTTAGGATTAGTGGTGTCGCGAGTGCTCTCTCGTTCCAGCTTCTAATTTGACAATGTACTCCTGACTGAATATATGTTCAGGCTGGTTTTGGCTCGCCATATTTACACTAAAAAAAGTTACACACAACTTCGAAGTTTGAATTTTAAACCAACTAGCACAGGGCCCTCGCAAATGCGAGGGCATCACCTTTACCATATTTTATAAATATAAATTATGGTTTCAAATAACATAAATTATGTGAGTGGGAATAATATGATTATATAGTCATCGCACAGTTAGTCTTGGTAGAATATCACTCCACTGGAAAACTTCTTTAATCAACTTTAACTCTCAAGGATAGGTTCTATTTGAAAATAACTATCACACATTTAAGAATACATCATTAATGATCAGACGCATAGAGATAGTCAATAGTTTATGTAATAGTATTTTATAAGTGCATGTACTTATAAAGTATAGATTGTTAGTTTCTCATGTTTAGATACATGTTGATTTTATGATCTTGTAGTCGCGAATCATAAGTTGGTAATAATATGTAACAAATATAAGTAATATAATTAAACCTATCCTCCATACCAAGTCATACTTTATCTAACCAATTTAAGTAGTTTATTAGTATTTCCTCATGATCAAATATAAACACAGATATAACCTAAAAACAAACATAAGTGCATATAGAGGTTTGAATGAATGTTTGATCCGTGTCTTTTGGAATGCAGGGGTAACAGTTTTTTACCACATTTTGTTACCTTGTGTCGATCAGAAGGGTGTGAGGAAAAAGAGGTACATCGAACCAGACATCGTATTTGAGAACTTGAAGACACTGGTACTATCATCGACCATAAGACCTGCAAGATAAAAATTACATCATAGTGGGGCTACAAGCCGAGCACGAGCTCGAGACACTTGTGATAGTACTTGAATCTAGCATATATATAGGTGTGAGCACACTTTCCAAGCGAGTTGACGAAGTAGTCATCGTCGAGATCCAGAAATATTACCATTTTCTACAGCAAACCGTCCTTCACTCCCCATCATTCATGGTCAACGCGCGGAGAGTACCTACATGTCTTGTTCTATTAATATCTATTGTTCAGCGGAGGAATTGACTAAATTGATGATGTTGATGTACATCTATAAGCATATTTATTTTTGCGTAAGATAAATAATTGAATGACGTTTATGTGAAATTGTGAACATGTGAGTTGTGATCCACCAATCATAAGTTCCAAAAGAGCAGTTGTTAGAAAACGTGCGACTGGAATCATTAAGATCCTATTATTGCATTGTCCACCAGATTAATGTAGGGTGTATTGGTCATCGTGTTTTAGTATATAGTAGATGGAGTATCTTACATATATTAGGCGAATTTAAATGGAAATACGACAACTGACTCTTCGAATATTCGTTTGGTCCTTATGGAATAGTATTTTTTTGTATGTTCTTTCACTTTGAAAAAAGTTAAACATAATGTCATGAATACTATCAATGTAGTATTAAAACTTGTAGAGTTTGTATGTGATCCTGCTACGGATTTATATCCTAGGTATTCTTATGATGACTTGATGAATATAGTAGATGGAGTATGTTACATATATTAGGCGAATTTAAACGGAAATACCACAACAGACTCTTCCAATATTCGTTTGGTCCTTATGGAATAGTATATTTTTTGTATGATCTTTCACTTTGAAAAAATAAACATAATGTCATGAATACTATCAATGTAGTACTAAAACTTGCAGAGTTTTTATGCGATCCTGCTACGGATTTATATTCGAGGTATTCTTATGATGACTTGATGAACTACAATTTCTTGTAGTAACATTACTAAAATTTAATGGATATGATTTACTGTTTTTACCAATCTTTGATTTACAAACCCATGCAGGTAACCATCATTCTAATCTAATTTAGATTCTAATAGATTAACAACCTTGTGTAGTGTTTACATGCCATATTATACAACCTTATAGTACATAGGAGTAAAGCTCAAATTATGAACACTTTGGTCATTTGTTTATATGCGAGTTGTCCAATCTTCTTGATTGAAGACCATATGTAATGTTTGTACACGATATTAGACCACCTTAGAGCAGAGGTTTAAAAATAAAATTAAGAATATTTTGGTTATTTAAATATATGCAAGCTCTCTGGTCATATATTTGAAATATTAGCCTAAAAGTTCAAACCACTATTTTCCTACAATACATTTATGATCTAAAATATATAATTATTTTCATGGGATTCAAAAGTAAAATGGTATTTCAAAGATCCATTAAGATATCAATACCTGCATTTAAATTTGAACTATCCATCAAATTAGACACACTCCAAACAAACATACATCAATATGTTGTTGGTGTAGGTTTCCATATACCTCCTAATGATCCTTCATTTCATTGGCCTCACGGGAAGTGAAGTTAATTCAATTGTGATACTCTTCTTTTTCTTTTTTGTGAAATGAAAGGTGCTTTACAACCATGGGCTATGATTGCATGTTAGTTCCATTATCTAACATTAAGTGTGCTTTGCTAAGGGGTAAGGATTGCATCAAGAACATACCTTAATACTTCCATTGGAGTTCTTAGTTATTTTGCATCAGCAAAGTTCAGAAAAAAATAGGGATGCGCATCTACCATCAGAAAACATTAGAAGGGTCGCCGGCCTGTCTAGGAGAACTGTATATGGTCTAAGCAGATTATGAAGCTTTGGACAATGCTACTTGCCTACTCAGTTCATGCATGAATGACCGACCTCTACAATTCCGCCACAGTTCTTTGGACAGGCAGCCTCGCCGCCGGCCGGCCGGCCGGGCGATCTGCTTCATATGGTCAGGTCAGCGCCATTGGAAAATAATTACACTTGTTAAATCCCAGCCATAGGTAGCAGATATGTTTCGTACCTGATGGATGCAGCCGTAGTTTTTTTTAGGGAGGATCCAGCCATAGTAATTTTTTTTTTTTTGAGGAAAGGATCCAGCCATAGTACCGAACGTACTATTGAATAGATGGGCTACGTACCCGTTCGACCCAACGTATAATAGCAAACTATATGTTACATAAATTTAACGGTTCTGATTTAATATTATAGTCACAAAATTTAGATCCAACAACCTAAATAATTTGGAGGATGTGGCTTAACATGGTGGCTCTATTAGACATTGTTATATTGCTTTTAGTATATAATAGATAGATTGGCAGATGAAAGAACGCATGGCCCAAATCCCTACCCGGCCGTGAAACTAGTAAATTTTGCGCATTGGAAGAGAGGCTCCTAAAGCCCAGGCCCATATCCAGCCCACCCTCTACGGCACTCCACTGCTAGTCCTACACTTCCGCCGCCGAACCCTGACGTCGTCGCGTTTTCCTTCGCTTCCTTTCCCCACTCCGGCACTCCCCTCCCACATTGCTCTCGTCGAGCTCGGATCGAGCAGTAGCCTCCTCCGACCGTTCTTTCACTCGGTGAGCAGTTCAGGAGAGTGGTCGTTGATGGCGCAGCCATCAGGATGCGGCGTCCTCGAGGCCAGCAAAGCCCGGACAGGGACGACATCCATCCCACCGGAATAATTTTTAGGGCATCTCCACCGGCCGACTCATGCGGTCACCCCAAATGGTACGTTTCTGTCTGTTTGGGTCGGGTCTCGGTCGATTTGGGTAGGGGGTCCGGCCTGTCCAGCCAGCCGCGCCTAGCGGCGCGACCCATGTGTCCGCGCTGGGTGAGGCAACTTTTTTTTGAGATTCAAACACAAACAACTCGCGCAAAAAACTTGCAAATTTTGTACTTAATTTACATTCAAAATATAAAAAAATAATTTAAACTAATCCTACCCCTAGCTACCGATCTTCGCGCGCCGGCGGCGCCTCGTCTATCCACGGGTCGAGGTCGAAACTCCAGCGACGTCTAGAGGTTGGGCGGCGGCATGGCCGAAGCGGGAACGGGCGCAGGCGGGTTGATCGCCCGCACAAGCCACGTCTCCCACTGCTGGAGGTACGCCAGCTCCATTCCCACCTTTGGCGCGATCGGAGGCGCTCAAACCCCGGCAGCGGCGGCGGTGGAGATAGTTGGGCGTTCGTCTCAGCCACCATGCGGGTGAGCACGAGGGCCTCCTCATAGCCGCGCCACTAGGCCTCCTCCTGCTGCGCGCTGGCCGCAATGGCCTGCTCGGTGAAAGCGTCTGTGTCGTAGCCCCGCGCCAATACCTCGCGGTTCTCCGGGGGCAGTGTAACATCCCAGGATTAGCACCTAGAATTATAGAGGACACAGGTTTGTGCATAGCATCCATGCATAAGAAAATCCGGGGAATTTTCGTGCAAAACTACAAGAGCTGTAGAGGGATCGAGATCTCTCTTGTTCTGATGGAAACACCAGGACAGGTGCGATGGAATTCGACATGACCTGTATTGTACTTTTGTATTTTAGGGAAAGACAATTCAAATCTGAATATTTACTTGATAGATTTGAATATTAAAAGAATTTGAAATAGAATAAGAATTGGAAATTAAATTATAATAAAAGATAAGAGGTGAATTCTTATTTATGAATAAGACTCAATATTCACAATTATTCGAATTAAAATTTAAAACACAAAGAGATAAGTGTTTCTCTTGCCATTGGAGAAATGGGGGTTAGTTCATCTTATATGGGGGTTAGGAATTTGGACATGACCTTTGTTGAATTTATAATTTTGGGGAAAAGAATTTGCATTCACGACTTCAAATATGAGATCATACAATTCAAATATAACTTGGATTTAAATTTAAATCTTAAACTATTACAGGATATTTCATAATCATAATACAAACTGGTATAAGCAAATATAAACTTTATTGAAAGAAATACAATAATACAATGTCTTTACATTATTCAAGCAGAAAAATAAATTACATTACTGAAATGAATAAAAGAGCTCTTTATTACAACAAAATAAATATGACATTGTCTTTACAAAAGAATTGTAAAAGAAAAAGGAAATAAGTAAACTTTATTAAATAAGATACAAATCCTTTATTACACTAATAAGGAAATAAGTTTCAACTAACAAAGAGAAAAATCAACTTTATTACACTAATAAATGTCAACACCCGTATTTTTCAATCCTAGATGCCTGTTATGCCATACATCGCAATCCCAGGATTACCATTTTTGCGAGACATAACAGAATTGGATACCATAGTACATCATCCATTACAAACGATACATAAGTTCTTACACAAATATGGATCTCATGATCCAGTTCTTAATACAACTTCAAGCAGCGGAATACGTAATAATAACGATAGCGTAGGCGAAGCTCCATCTTCGGGGTCACAGGCAATGCTGACGATGGGAGATGATCCTAGTTGTCGTAACCTTCCTGGGGTCCATCTTCCAGGTACTCCTCTTCATAGTCTGGCCATGGGAATAGCCAGGGACAAATCCATGAGTACTCTTTAAGTACTCGCAAACTAATACTAACAGGTAAAGGGGGTTTTGGATAATAGGACACTAGGCTCTAGGGTTGTTTTGCAAAAGCCAGATTTATCTCTACTAGGTTCCAAAGCTAGTCACAATTTTATAACTCCTAAGTGGGAACTTGTATTTCATATCACAACTCTGTTGTGGTCAAGTCAAAGTCTCAATTCATTTCATAGGTCATTTTGAAAAGTCTGACGGGGGAACAGTATGGCCACTCCAACTGTCCATAACCGCGGACGCGGCTATTCAAATAGTTTGACACTCTGCAGAGATTGTACACTTTCACCACAACATTCGATACATCCGTCAGGAACAAATCCTGAATTCACCATACTCAGTATGCGGATAATCAATCCTAACCATTCAATTACACGCCCTAGTATAAGCACCTCTCCTGTGAGTTTGGTCTCCCAAACACGACCAACTGTCATCTTGGGTACTGCACAGGTGGACAATCTTCACAAGGTAGCCTCAGCTCAGACCTTGGCCATGAGGGGACTAATACTAGGGGATATAAGTTTCCAGTCAAGCCATACCCAATATTCGGGTATTGTGGTTGTACGAGAAAATTGGAATGGTATCGCATCCAGACAACCATCAGTTTTATAAAGGGCTAAGGCTCATGCCTCAACATTTTTATCACCAAAATCATCAGGTGTTTAGAAACACATGTTCAAAACATTTCAATAGAATGATCCATCATTCCAAGGTTTTCATAACCATTTTTCCACCAAGTATTTCCATCTAAGGTTGATCAAGTTTTATGCTTAGCGCTAGCATCTACAGGTGGGGGTAGTACTGATGAGGGCTGGTAAACTAGTGGAGTTTCAACTAAGTCCAACCTTATATCTTAGGCTGATATCAAGGTTTCTAACTTAGGCCAAATTTTATGCTCTTTATGCAACCTTCAAATATCTTTCTAGTATCTATAATTCACTTAAGTAAAATCTAAGTAAGCTTTGATAAAGAAATAAAGTAAGAAGCTTGCAAATAAAACTAGGATTGGTTTATCAAATGGGTATGATCTCATATGCTGAAAGCATATAATAGGCATAGTAACAAGGAGGGGTTTGTTGCATCAGTAGGGTATCTTGCAAGTGTTAGATTGCACATTTACTAGTAGTATTAGGCTTGCATCAGTGTCAATATAAGCTTGCCTTGTGTAGAGCAGTGGTTGAAGTTCTCCTCGGCTTCTTTTTCGTAGTATCCTCCTTCCTCCTCGTATCCTTGGTCGGTACTAGCGTCTATGAATAAATATGATACTACTAGAGAAAAGCCTATGCGAGGCGCACCTAAAAGCCTATCCGAGGCGCATATCATATGCGCCTCTAGCTTCAAGCCTCGGGTATTTCTTATGCGAGGCGCATATGATACTTCACATATACGAGGCGCATATCGATATGCGTCTCGCATATTATTATGCGAGGCTCATATCGATATGCGCCTCGCATATGTGAATTATAGGAGGCGCATATCGATATGCGCCTCGTATATGTTTTACAATGCGCCTCGGATATTTATAGTACATGCGCCTCCTATAGTATCCTATATGCGCCTCCGGTAATATTTTCGAAATTCAAGTTTTACTGACCACTATAAATAATAATATACTGATATTCAAATATACAATATAGTCCGAATACGATATAAGAGCACAGAATTTTTCAGAAACTTGCAATTTGCCAAAGCATAATAGAACCAACATGAATACAATACATTACACATAAATCATGACATACAAGTTCATACATCAAGTGTTTGTGCCACAAGTTCACACCTCCGAGTACAAGTTCACAGTCACATTACACCTTCGAGTACAAGTTCACAATCACATTACAACTCCAACGACGTAGCTCTACCTAGATGAAGTAGAACACATAACCTACCATGAAGAACAACAAGGTGGTGATCACGAGGAAGTTCCTCCACTTCTTCCTTCCATACCTCCTCCACTTCTCTTCCGCCACCTCTCTACTCTCATAGCCTTGGTAGCTGTTGCCCGAGAAGTTGTTCACTTGCTTCTGGCAGTCTTTCCAATCCTCGTACACACCAGGAACCCGACCGACGTACACGACATAACACCTCGGCATCTCCTACACATAATAAAGATGATATTACTTATGTCAGTGGAAAGCAATAGCTAGCAGTTCACAAGATAGAATCATGAATATATACATATATGGGTGCAAAAAAATGTAAGAAATCACGTTCTAATCATCGGCATTTCGAAGAAAGACCAAAAAAAGCAAACCAAGAATGACTTGGATTAGTGCCTCATACTTAGATTGGGCACGGAAATAACAATGCTTGCTGTTCGATCTCATGCGGCAAGTAGAGTATATGCCCAAATTACTAGTCTACTTGGCACACAAGATCGAACAGCGACATAGTCATACACGTGACACCACAACACGTTCTAATCATCGGCATTTCGAAGAAAGACAAAGAAAGCAAACCACAAGAAAGTAGGGAAGCAATGACAAATGAAAAGCAACAAGCACTTAAAATAGTTCGTAACACAAATAACTAGCTAGTGTCTCTCACAATCAAGTTCAACGGTTGACGAAACATATTCTAGAGGTTTTGCTAGGCAAGTTTAACATAGTGATAAGAGGTTACAACACGAGTTCGGAACTAACATCTAGGTACCCAGGCAATGCAATCATGAAGTCTTCTTCGGCTCTTGAGTCTGCTTTGGGGGGGCATTGATGAAGCCCGACCGAGTTTTCGCCATTTGCATGAACATCCTGCCGTCACCCTGCTGCGCTTAGCGTTCGTCTATCTCCCTGTTGGACGGTGTATAGCCGCCGTGGAAGGTGCCTCCGGTTTTTATGACTCCCTCGTACACGATTGTCGCGATCTCCTCATGGATGTTGAAGAAGTGTTGCCTGAGGTTGCGAGCATGTATGCATGCAAGCTTTTCAGCCCACTTCACGAGGTCAGATGGCAGCGTTTTGGTCTCCATGTCATTGAAGAACGCCTTCATGTGGTAAATGGCGTAGAAGGCATCCTTCCATCGCCAGCGGCCGCTTGACGAGGCAAACTTTGTCGGTGGCGAACACGGCGCCGAACTTTACATGTGGCCTTGCCGGTTTGACGCCTCCCGCTGCGTGGCCGGTGAGAGCGCCATCAAGAATTTTCTTGATATTGGTGTAGTTTTTGGATCGCCTGTTTGAGTCGAGGTACAAGGCTGTTGAGTGTTTCAAATTCAAGCTTATGAGCACACGCCTGTCCGATCATCCTCCGTGATGGGATGGTAGGGAAGGAGAATCACATCCTTGTCCGAGTATGTTTGCAGAAGTTTGAGAGGTAGTCGGTCGCGGATCTATGGCCTCGGATCTTCGTGACGCCACGCATGAAGTAGGGATCCACTATCTGGATGCCCGGGATCTTGTCTCTGGTAATCTCCATGGCCATATTGAGGGAGAACAGCCGGACCAGGGTATTGTGTAGTCGAAACCCGTTCAACATGTCAAACAGTCGGTATGCGCGTAGAAGATATCTCCGGGGGGTACAGTGACGAAGCACGGCATATGAGAAGGCACCTTAGCCTTGAAAACGAGGTACGACTGATCGTTGTCACGAATGCGGCACTGCTCAATTGTGAGACATCCATAATGAATACTACGCATGCGAGCTGCGACCTCGAGCATCGATTTACACATCATCGGTACACCTGCCACGTGTTGTTGATTCTGGCTTGCCCCACTTACCGCCCGGAAAAGAGGATTTGGATCTGCCCCGATCACCCTTAGGCTTCCTTTGCGACCCTTCTTGTTTTTACGGCTTCGCCATCGGCTCACCTCACCGACTGTCTTATGGAGGTGCCGGGCTGATCAAAGGAACCACCGGCCTTGGAGGCTCGGTGAAGGGGACAGTGTGGCCTCTCGACTAGTTGGGAAGAGAGCACCTTGCAAGGGGTTTCACTGGTCTGGTTGGGTCTCGGCAACTTGATGTGCTGATGGTCCCGCTCATACAAATCAGAAAACCTTGTGTTAACAAACTGGTCACCGTAGTTCGGGTCAATTTCTTCATCATCATCGGGATTCTGTGCCATGTTGTCCAAGTCTCCCATCTCGAAGTCTTCATCATGTGCTGGTTGTGCTGCCTCTAGGGTGATGTTGAGCTGGTCCTCTGTCCCCAAACGGATATGGCTCTTCAGCCATAGGTACAAGTAGCCGAAGACGGTATTGAGGACCGCTGTCGTGTCCTCATCATCCCATCCTTGAGGTTGAGAGGGAGGTTCCACTTGCTCGTAGCCCGGAAGCACCATACTGTATTTGACCCTCATCATGTCAGGTGGCATTGTGACATTGTGCATTTTGCGGTTCTCTCGTTGAACAATAGTACCCTTGGCAACATCCATCAACTGGTCGCCCACCCAGTGCATTAGAGTGCAAGGAGTGTCTCCCTGCGAAAGATCGACATGTAGGCCGAGCGTTAGAAAAACAGAGATCAAGTCATCGGTGTGGTTGAGCCTCCCAACTCTCGCTTTAATTAGTTAGTTACCTTGAGGGCATCAAACTCGGCCAATGGTGAGGCACCGACGCCGACAGGCTTGACCACGCAAGTGGCGGAGTGGCTGCCTGATGGCACGGTGGTGCGGGCCGGCGCCTTCGCCGTAGTGGGCAAGTTAAGCTCCGGAGCTAGAGGAGTCTCCACCACCACCGGCCCTGCTGGAGGAGTCACCAACGCCCGCCGCGCCACATTGTCCGATTAGGGCTGTTGAGGTTGGGAACCGTGGCGGCTGCGTTTACCACCCTTCGCCACTTGTTGTACTTTTCCATGTAGACGGGAAGGATGGTGTTGAGCTTCTCGTTCACTTGTGAATGTACTTGTGATCGGACTTGTGTCTCGGACTTGTTCTTGGAACTTTGTCTCGGCGGTACACGGCCTTGTTCACGGCATCTTGGACTATATTTGGAAAGGCTTCCACCTGTTCCTTAGGAGTTTTACCTCGCTTACGGCCTTCTTGCCCTTCCGCTCGGGGTGCCATAGTACTCGGACCATGATATGCCGCCAAAGCCGACCACACGACCAGCCGACGGGCCGCCAGGATCGACACTTGGTCCGGTTCGCCTCTATTAAAAGTGGTGTCCCACTTGGCGGCAAAGTGGTGGCGACCCTGGGATGAGGAGCTCCTACACTCCTCCCTGCGCACAAGGAACGCGAAGCATTTGATCGAAAACTGGACTTCATTGATTAATCATGAATGCAATTAATCGACTTGCATGCAAACTACTTACATATTTTGCATGAAGTCCTTCACCCTCGGAGCAAAGGGCCGGGCTCAAGAATAATCAACCCCTTTCGCGGGGCAAACCGGCCCCGACGAAGTTCTTTCTGCTCCTCCTTTATGTCGTCAAAGGGACGTGTCAACCCCTTTGCACGAGCGTCGGTGTCCTCCTTATCCCATTTGGGCCTCGCGGCTCTATAACCGCCGGAGCCGAGATGGTGGGTACCAATGTTTCGGGATCTCATATTTTTGCCCTTCTTAGTCCTGGCCTTGCCCAAGGCGGAGTTACATCTGGCCTTGAACACATTGTAGTCTTCTTCCTTGACCAGAGGCTCCTTCTTGACGAGCTCTGGACAACTTAGCTTCTCCTCGAAAATCAGATTCTTCACCCGAGCCTTCCAATTTGACAAGGCCTTGGTCATCCTCCCGAGGGCATACTTGTTCACCGGATTCCCTTTGAGATTGTCATTATTATACTTGTCTTCCTCGTCACCCGGGAACGCGTATCTTATGCAGCCCGGAAAAGCTGGATGAGGAAACCCTTGTTCTCTTGACCTTCGTGTTCTCCATGTTGATCGTGAAGGTGTTCCGGAGGATTGCCGCGAGCTGGTTAGAGTAACCCCCAACAAATTCTTCTGGCTCCAAAGGCGCACCTTTAGGGCTCACGCTTGTGATGATGGACCTTTTGAGGTCGACCACGATCGGGGTCCGATCCTTCCGAGACTTCTTTGATGCGCTACCACCGTCTGTAGTAGCTTCACCGCCATCGTGGTAGTGGCGTCGCCATCGGCACTCCCATCTCCTCATTGCCCGATGAGGTATCCTCGTCCTCCTCCATCTCGTCGTCCCGCGGAACAAATTCCGGGGCCTCTAGGGATTCCATCTCTGCCTGTTGCTCCCAAAAGGGCTTCAGGCTAGAAGGGCCCGGATCCGACATTTCTAAACACACAAATAAATGAAATTAATAAGCACAAAAATTCACAGAAAATTTTGGCATGAACTTTGCTAATTTTCTATGTCTAGGAGTGCCAGAAATTCGCCGGAACGGAAATGAATCAACATTCCGGCGAAACATTGGCAACTCAAAAAGAAAAACCTGCACAAAAAGGATCAACTCCCATCATCACAGCCATTTTGCTGCCAGCATACACAAACACAGCCATTTTGCTGCCAGCATACACAAACACCATGTATATATATCATTGTTATCGCCATATTTTGGCCAAAGGAGGAGATGGGCCGTAATCAAGATGGGCTTGGAGGATACATATATGCAACGTGTTGCTGAATCGGCCTTGTGCGTGGATTTGGGCTAAATTGCCCGTGTATCTGTATATTGTAGTAGGTTCCGTTTCGGTTTAAGTAAGAGATAGAGTTGTTAGGGTTATTTCAAAGATAGAAAGTCCCCGGACTATAAATATGTACCTAAGGTTATTGAGAAAAGGAGGACAATCACGTTCACAACAAACACAATCTCGACGCATCGCCACCCCTTGTTTATAGGGTTTCTTTCGGGTAAGTGTCATGCTGCCTAGATCGCATCTTGCGATCTAGGCAGTATCTACTTATGCGTTATTTAGTGTTACTCGTACTGAAGCCTTGTTGATGGCGAGTAATACTGTTATCATAGATTTGTTTGGGCTAGCATCGGTACCTTTTTTGTTATGATTGTTTAGTTATGCTGCCTTTAGTTATCTCGCTGCCTTTGCACCTCCTCGGGTGTAAGGGCAGCATCTTGCTTGATTCTTATTCAGTTGATTTGATCTGTTATAGTTATGCCTTGTTTTCCAAGGTTTAGTTTGATATCCACGTAGTCAGGCCTTGCAAACGGGTTGAACGATCCAGTAGTACGTGAGGATATGGTTGGCTAATTCAAGAGGAGTTGTTCTGGGAATTGACTTTACGTCGGTTGTTAGGCCTTCTCTAGGGTTAGTTTTCTATCATCTTTTGTATCTACCAGGCTCAATTACGTGTAGGATGTTCCAATTACGTGGTGAGAACGTTAAACTGTCGTAGATCGATTTAACTTGTATTGATAAAGCAAAACCCCATGTTATCGTAGATCTAATGCAGAACCATGGGATAATCGGATCCAGGAGCCGATTCACAGGGAAACCTGGGAGCCGGTCACGGCTCGAATTTTACGTATACTTGTTTACCATGCAGGAAACTGATCGAAGCAATCCATCACCTTCCTGACCAGGTATAGGTCAGTGTACGCCTTGCATTAGCCAGACATGCCGGAGTTTTGCGGGCCGTTGCGAGGGACGAGACCCACCAGCAGTTAAGGAGCCTCCGGCTCTACGTGTTGCTCGCTGCTCGCGGTGGGTTTTGACAGGCAACACATTACAGCACGCCGGTGGGACCTTCAACAACATCATCAACATCCGACGCTGAGATGGGGACAGGACCGGTCACGTCTGACGATCTCACGAGGAGCACAAAAGTATGATGATATCAAAGCTCTCTTGAAGCCGATCTCATCGGCTCTTTCGAGAGGACCCGTAAGCATGGCATCGGTGGAAAGGGTTCTGCGAAGGTGCTCTTGATGAGGTGGATCTGCATTCCTTGAGGAGCGCACTGAGCTCTGCGATGGAAGTCAACTACATGGTGGCACATTCTCTTCACCGCCATTCTCGAGAGCCTAGTGAACGCTTTGGCGCGCGGTTCGTGTAGTTCAGAGATCATGAAACATCGTACTCTCCGGGGGCCTACTCTAGGGACTCACCAGGAGAAAAGACTGCTCCAGGCCACAGCTGCCATTCACGCTTGCAGCTCCGGAGCCACCAGGGGCACCGGCGTACGTCGTCTACAAGGTTGGAGGTGACCCAAGCGATTGCCAGTTCCTGTTTGAACCACCTAAAGAAATCCCACATGGATATGTGTGCACCTACGTCTTGGGGCAATAACTGACGCCAAGACGAGATTGCAACCGCGGGATTTACAGGCGAGAGTTTCGAGCAGGGCTTGGAGGCGGTATTTCGGGCAGGATGTGCAGGATGGACGCTGATAAACAGGCATGGCTAGCCAAGTACGCCACCGGAACGAGTCAGGAGAATTCAGCCCCTGCAGCTCAAACGGTGGAGCAAATCCGTACCATCCTGAGGGACCAGTTCGGCGTGCGAAGAAGGACAATCGGCTATTCCAAGCCGTACCCTAACGAGTTTGATTCGATTCTGCCGCCCAAGTATCGGCTCCCGAGTTCTCAAGGTTTAGTGGATCGGAAGGGTCGAGCTCGATCGAGCATGTGAGCCGATACCGCACGCTTAGGCATGATTTCATCGGATCGATTACGCGTAAGGTTCTTTGCGCAATCTCGGCAGACCAGCTTTTGGGTGGTACACCTCGTTGCCACGATTCGATCCAAACGGAAGCAACGGAAGAGCAGTTCCACATTCAGTATCATTGAAGCTACCGAGGGCATTGCATCCGGCAGTGCGGCAAAGCGGGAGAAACGGTGGCGAACGTCCAGCGCTTCAGGACTGTCAAGAACCTATGTTATTTGGCTCGTTTAAGCGAAAAAGCGGTCGGTGGCGGTGTTGGGTCTCGGCACCTATCAAGGATCGCTTTCCAAGTAGAGTACAATTCATTGGCGCATGGCGGCCCGACAATGTATGAACAGCGCCACCTCGAAGTTGTACCAAGACAAGTTCAAGCGTCCGATAGGCTGGTCGTCTGAAGAAGAGGATCCTACACAAGACCAGGAGGTGGCCGTGGTCGAATGGGATCGGGGGGCAGATCCTCTATCCTGCAAATGGGTGAAGCAGCAAGGGCCCGCGAAAGGGTTCGACTTGATGTGAGCAAAAGGCAGATATTCGATTTCTTGCTGAAATAAAAGCAGAAGTTACCGAAGGCCACAAAATCCCTGGCTCAAGAGATGAACGGAGACCATCCGCAAGTGGCATCACTCGCTCACCCACACCACCAATGATTGCAAGAGCTACGTCGCAGATCCAAACGGCGATAGAACAGGCCGTCGATCCTTGGGCAATTCGCCATGAAAGTAGACACAAACCCATTTCCGGCGTCAACATGGTAGAACCACAGCCACTCCACGAGGCGCCGGTTGGATTTCGCGTTCGATGTTAATATGGCAGGACCTGTGTACCACCATGGCACATATAAGGAGGAAGACGGTCGCTCTCGGGGCAAAGAAAGAGAGGAGGCTGGTCCACGCGACCGGCCCCGTTATGATGACAGGCGATATTTAACCGAGGAGCAAGTGAGAAGCGTGCGATATCAGAAGCCACATTCCACGCATCTCCTTAACAAGTATGAGCGTCAGTACGACCGACGTCGCCGGCGCGATAGAGATGATGAAGGATATGAGCACCTCGCCATGGGAAAGTCAAAGGAAAAGGAAGGCGTGGACAAACATTGGGATTGTCCCTTCTTCAAGTATTGCTGGGACGTCGGAATGAGCCGATTGCCTACAATCGACAACTGCCCGGAATGTGGACAGCAGAAGGATGACACAGGGCCAGTTTCAGTGTTCAAGCGTCTAGGGCCTCTCCCTCCTCGAGCACAAGATCTCGAGGAGCCAATGGGTAAAAAAGAAGAAGACGGATATCACCGGCCAAGGTGGTGCCCCGATGGACTCAGACACACCCAAAAGCGTAGAGTTCAGCGACTGCGTAACTTGGAGGAAGCCGAAGCGCAGTACCTCCACGCTTTAAGGAAAGCACGGCCCGATCTGGCCGTGAAAATTGCAAACCTTGGAAGCGGGCTCGTCCGAAAAGGAAAGAGTGGCGCCCAAGCCGAGAAAAGTCGATCACGAAGACAACGGGCACAAACATGGTGTTCATACTTCCGTCGAGTTTTGCGCCCAAGAACCAAGGAACTACCGGTGGGCACGGTTTGATCGCGCCCACGGCGGTTATCTTTGAAAAGCCACGTGAGAAGGGCTACAAACATCGAAAGCCCTGCACCCTGCGAGGTTACATCAATGGGCACTGTCGGCAATATGTTGGTTGACACCGAGCGGCAATCAATATAATGCCATACTCCATGCTACGGCGTTTGGGACGCCCACGCAGATCGATCAAAACCAACGCCACGTTAAGTGACTTCAGCCAAACTTCAAACGCAAGGCGTTCTGAACGTGGATCTGACCGTGGGCAGAAAAACCATCCCTACGTCATTCTTCGTCGTGGACAGCAAAAGCACCTCTGTTGTCTTGCCGGGAGGGATTGGATTCACGCTATCGCTGCATTCCATCCACGATGCACCGTGCCTGTCTGATGGGATGGAGATGAAGTGGTGGTCATTCATGCAGATGATTCGATCGAGATCTCCATAGCTGGCATGAACATCTGGGAAGCAAAAGACCAAGAGCCGATCTCTGGAATCAGTCTAGACGGTTGTGAGCGCATTGAAGCTACAAAAAACGGGGTGAGGCTGGTCTTATCCATCGGCACAGAATAGCAAAGTCCACGATCGATGCGTGGTATGGACGATCCTGCGATCGGCCACAAAAAATAAGCGATAATCTTCGACAAGCGGTCATGCAGTCGTAGTAGGGAGATTCCCTGCCATTGTAGAGCACAAATAAGGTAAACCGTCCTTGACTAATGCAATCAAAGGGGCGATTCGGCAATCGGCCCAAATTATTTTGTTATCCTCACCAACTGTTTGCCCGTGTTTAGCATCGATTTAGCGGTGACGGACAGCTAGGGTATGGGTTTACCTCATGATGAGCTAGAGGAGATTGACATCGGTCCGAGGATAAGCCACGACCAACATTTATCGCAAGAAGTTAGATCCGAGTCTCAAGGGGTCCGATGATAGCTTTGTTGAAAGAATATCCAGGCTTTTCGGACTATCTGAGAGATGCCGGGCTGAGCAGAGCATCATTGAGCATCGACTCCCGCTTAAAAAGGGTTTCGCCATTCCAGCATGAGCACGATGATGAAGGCCGACATTTTGGAAGAAGTCAAGAAAGAGATTGAGAAAATGTTGACAGCTAGGTTAATCAGGCCATGCAGGTATGCTGAGTGGATTTCTAGTATCGTACCTGTGGAGAAAAAGGATGGCGCTGGCGTGTTGCCATAGATTTTCGGGATCTCAATAGAGCTACTCCGAAGGATGAGTATCCGATGCCGGTAGCAGAGACTTTAATCAACGCAGCTGCTGGTCATAAAATCTCGAGCTTCATGGATGGCAATGCCGGTTACAACCAAATTTTTATGGCTCCGGAAGATATACACAAGACTGCATTCAGAGTCCCAGGTTCGGTGGGGTTGTTTGAATATGTAGTCATGACGTTTGGACTGAAGAATGCCGGCGCCACATACCAAAGAGCCATGAATTACATTTTCCATGATCGATCGGCAAGTGGTGGAAATTTATATCGATGACGTGGTGGTCAAGTCGCTTGATACAAGGACACTTGGACGATCTGCAACGTCTGGACCGAACAACAAAAATTGCCTACGGATGAATCCAAAGAAGTGTGCCTTCGGTGACGGTCAGTTCTTGGGTTTCTTGGTCCATGAACGGAATTGAGATCGGCTGAAAAGTCGAGGCGGTACGAACAATGAAGCCACCTACCACGAAGAAAGAAGCAGTCTCTCATCGGCAAGATCAACTTCACAAAAGATTCATCTCCAATCATCGGGAAGAATAGAGCCGTTCATGGACTGGTGAAAATTAAATCGATGAGGAGTTCCGGGGGGCGAACAACAACGAGCCTTGACGAGATCAAAGAATATCTAACGAAGCCGAAGTGTTGGTTCTCGCCTCACCGGATAGGCCGTTCTACATTTACTTGTCGATAGCGGACACGCCCATCGCCTCGGTGGTGGTGCAAGTTTATGATGGTGGAGAGTTGTGTTTTACATCGCGAAGGATCTGGATGCGAGACAAGGTACCGAGATCGATAAGTTGTGCCTCACTGTTTTCACCACTAATTGCGCCACATCTTGATCTCAGCGGAGATTATCATTATATGCAAATCAGATGTCATAAAACATATGCTGTCGGCTCCTATGTTGAAAGGCCGACTCGGCAAATGGATGTTTGCATTATCGGAATTTGACATCCGGTATCAACCCGCGAAAGCGGTTAAGGGTCAGGCATTGGCCGACCTTATTGCTGAAAGAATCAACACTGATATAGCAGCGCTGTCTATACGAGCGTGGGCTATGTTTTTGGATGGATCGGTTTGTGATGATGGTTGCGGCATCGGCATTCTACTCGTGTCGCCTCGGGGGGGCAACATATTCCTTCTCCATCAGGCTAGTTACCCCTCGCACTAACAACGTCGCCGAGTATGAGGCGATACGCAAGGGAATGGAGTTGCTCATCGAAGCTGGCGCAGAGGCAGTGGAAATTTTTGGAGACTCCAAATTGGTGATTTCCCAACTCACGGAGGAATACAAGTGTGAGAGCGAGTCGCTCTTCCCATTATGGTTGCAATGCCGTGAGCTCATGGCACAGTTCCGGTACATAAACTTTAACTGGATCCCGCGATCGCAGAATACCGAGGCGAATGATCTCGCACAAATGGCTTCAGGCTACAAGGACGTAGCAGAGGGAACTGATGTTCAAGTACAGTTCCTGGAGGCGGACGACTGGAGAGCCGATATCTTCAATTACTTGAAAGACTCGGCTCGGGGGGCACCTAAACGGATAAGGTACAAGGCCATGAAGTATGTGCTTATTGGGGACGACATGTTCTACAGGACTCTGGAAGGGTTACTGCTCAAATGTCTGGGACCAACCGAGGCCAATCGGCTCGCGTGACGAGGTACACGGCGCTGTGGAACTCACCAATCGGCTCACAAGATGAAATGGTTGATCAGGCGATCAGGGTTTTATTGGCCCACCATGCTTGAGGACTGTTTCAAGTACTACAAAGGGTGTCAAGCATGTCAGAAATTTGGAAAAATTCAGATGGTACCCGCGTCAGCAATGAACCCCATCATCAAGCCTTGGCCATTCCGAGGTTGGGGCATGGATATGATCGGCAAGATCAATCCTCCATCAAGCAAAGGCCACATGTGGATTTTGGCCATTACGGATTATTTCACTAAATGGGTGGAAGCCGTCCCTATGAAGTCAGTGAACTCGAAGGAATGTTATCAATTTTGTGAAAGAACACGTCATTCATAGATTCGGGATTCCCCAAACTATCACGAACGATGGAGGTTCGGTCTTCATTTCTCATGAGTTTAGAAAATTCTGCGAGGACACGGGAATTAAGCTGATCCGATCATCTCCATACTATGCTCAAGCAAATGGGCAAGCTGAAGCGTCCAACCAGAGCCTTATCAAGCTGATCAAGAGGAAAGTCGATGAGCACCCTAGGCGTTGGCACGAGGTTTTGTCAGAGGCTTTATGGGCTTATCGCATGTCATGTCATGGAGCGATAAAAACCTCGCCATACCATCTAGTCTACGGACAAGAAGCCGTATTGCCCTGGGAGATTACGGCTGGATCTAGACGTGTCACTTTTCAGAACGATCTAACAACTGAAGAATATGCGGCCCTGATGAGTGACAGTGTCGAGGATTTAACTGAGCTTAGGCTGTGGTCGCTTGAGAAAATCAAAGAGAACAAGGCCAAGGTAGCTCGTGCATATAATAAGAAGGTGAGACCAAAGGAGTTCCACGTTGGCGATCTGGTATGGGAAGCTGTATTGCCATTGGGGACTAAGGATGCAGCATATGGTAAATGGTCTCCAAATTGGCACGGGCCATACAGGGTCGATCAAGTTTTAAGGGGGAACGCGTACATGCTTGAGGAGCTGAACGGCGCGAAATTCCCAGTGGCTGTCAACGGCCAGCATCTCAAGAAATATTTCCCAAGCATGTGGGATGATGGACAGTGAAATGTGGGGGCCGATACATGAAATCGGCCAAATAAAAAAAATATAGCCGATGCACAGTCATCGACTCTAGAGGTTCAAACTGTTACAAGCAGGTGCCAGTTTACGTGAATGAGCTACTGAAGGAATGCCTCGAAGGCGTGGAGGGCGTCAGCACGGACACGATCCACCTCGGCGATCTCGGCTTCGTCATCTTCGTCCTTGCCCGTCACTAGCTGCTTGTTCAGGGCACGTATTTCCGCCAGATCAGTCTTCAGTTGAGCTTTGAGGCCTTCTGCTTCGTCTTGGGAGCGGGCGATGAATGCTTCCTTGTCACGAATGAGCTGTTTAGTCGCCCGGACCTTCTCTTCAAGATCTTCCAATTCCTTTTTCAAGGATGCAAGCTCGGCGGTACTGACAGAGGTGTCAGTTTTGGCATCCAGAGACGCCTTTTTCTCGTTAAGCTGCTGACATTTGTCTGCAATATTGGCCTTCAGCGGGAGTTGGGCGCGGCGCAGATTAATCCTCTCACGAGCCAACTTCACCCTTGACCCGTAGAAAGACAGAGTTACGACTGGCCAAAGCTTCACCTGCAATGCTACTGGGAGTTGGTCCTTGATTTCGGCAAGAACGCTCTTCACCTCTTCAGAACCCTCGATCAACTCCTCGATCGGGGAGGACAGCAAGGCTTTGAGACGCTAAAATTGAGGTAGAACAGCCCTGGCTCGTGGTTCATCGTTGGCAACAGAGGGAGTTGGTTCGATGGACTCAGGGTCGAACGTCAGCAGGCCTGAGATATCACAACCCTGGCAGGCCAAAATGGCGTCAGTATGCGTCCAACATAGAAGGATTAGCCGAACGAAGCGAACGTACCTCTCCTAAGATCAAGGGGGTAGCAGATGACGAGACAATCGACTTGTGTGTTATTGGTGGGGGCTTGGCCAAAGTGGTAACCGTTTCATCTACGCCTTCAGGGATTACTAGATCCAGCCTTGTGAGAGGCATCGGCACTGCCCCGGCTTTCCCACTAGAAGCGTCGATGCGCATGGAAGGTGCTTAGCCGATGTAAATAATGATGAATCGGCAGATAAAAAAGAAACAATTGGTGAGAGCATGGAGGGTGATGACTTTCGAAACCTCCTGGCTCGACGAAGAAGTTTGCAGTCCCTTGCGAGCCCTCTTGGGGCTCACAGCTGGCCCCGCCTCGACTGGTGCTCGGGGGGCAGCAGGTTCAGGAACCGGCCTTTTCCTGGGAGCTGATGGTGGAAAATCTGGCTAGCTCGGTGTGATGGTCCTCTCAGAGTCTGTTGGGCCCAATTCTCCTCGACTGGATTGTGTGTCCTCGCTGGAGGAGTCTTCGACGGAAGCCTGGAAGAAAGGAGAGCTAGTAAGCACGAGCATGTTTGCAAGGATGAGAAAGATCGACCAAGGCATGGATCAGCGTACATGCGAACTTTCTGGAGAAGGGCTCCGGCGCCTCAAAGTCTTCCTGGCAGTTACCTTCCTCACCACCGTTCTTGTTTTAGTTGGAACTCGAGAGGCGGATGACTTAGAAGTTGCTTGGTTCTTGGAAGCCGATTGTGGTGATATCGGCTGGTTCTGCATCACGACCTTTTTCAAAGGTGGCGAGTTTTTGCAGAAAAGGACCACAGGAGCTGGTGGGAAGAATTCGAAGGGGGAACCATCACTGTGCGTAGGTTCAGGACCATCTTGTTGCTGCAAGGAGACAGAGTGGGTTATTAGAAGAATCATTTGTGAGCTGCCTCAAGAAAATTTACAAGTAGTGGTACCTGTTCTACAGGGATATCATATTCAGCATCGAGCTGTTCCAGCAACGGTCCCAGAGCTCTCCTGAAGGCATGAGTCTTCCACATCGACCACCAGTCCTCAAAACCATCGGTTGAGGAAGCAAAGATGAGGTTGTTAGGAATTGGGATGGTCAGAGCATCGAAGAAGGAATAACACCTTTGACTGGTGAGAGGATCGGGCAGGTCGCTCCGCTCAGAAGATGGTGGAGAAAGAAATGGGGAGGTACTTGTCCAAGGCCAAATTGCCGAGCCACTTGGACCGGCTGGTAGAATTCGTATCCAGGCTTGATTATTCTGTTGGATGTGCTCATGCCAACTGGAAGAAAACAGGGACGGATCACAGTGGAAAATAACTGCCGAGTGCTGGTGTCATCGGCAAAGTTGTCTAGCCTGAAGGAGATTGGATTTTCAAAATGTTCCGATTCTTCCATGTAGGGAAAGAGGATAGGATTGTCCAGGCCTTGGAAGAAAATGCTGAACCACTTGGATGCTTCCTGAGGGATCAGTTTACTACCTGGTAGTCTATACAGAGCTTGGCCGTAGCTGGTGCATCGGATCTGTTTCCCTTTGGCATCTGGAAAGGTGCAACTCGCCAAAAGGGGGAAGTTTGGGACATGGTTTTGAAAATACAACTGAGCCCATAGCTGAATGAACCACCAAGGACCTCCTGTTTTGACTGCTATGACAGAGAATAGTTTGACAGACATCAACTGGAGATATCGATAGACCTCTCCAAGGAACAGTTTGCCGATGCCAAGTTGAGTGCCTTTGGCAAGTTCATAGGCCAGGGAGAGATAATTCTTGGTTGGAGCAAGGGAAGGGCCACAGAATATGAAATGTTCTAGCCAGAGGTTGAGGAAAGCCGTGTGTTCTTTCTCTGTGACAGGGCCTTTAGTTTTCATGTGGCTTTGAATATAGGCACCCGATTCAGGCAATCTGTTTTGGAAGAAAGCTTGTAGGGACCTTTGTCGATTAAAAGCAGGGCTGGGTGATGTAACGTCCGCACCAGTAATCATCACCACGCCTATGAGTTGTCATGGGGCCATGACCGAACATGAAGCAGTTCAAAGCATCGGACCAGAAATAGCCGATGGTTTTTAGAAGATTTTCATGTTTCTCGAGGGGAGACAATGACAAATACAGGGCATCGGCTATTCCCGTGGTTTCCCATTGAGATTGGTAAGTTTTGGCTACCCTGCTGTACCAAGAGACCCAATGTTCAGGGGGATTAGGCCAGGCTCGCAAGCAGTCGGCCCAAGAATTCAAATCTAGGTTTTGGCTTACGAAGGGGATTCTGTTTGCTTCGCAAGAGATCAGATGGGCAGGACTAGATTCTGTACGCGGGCCAAGACAGAGAGAATTTGGGAGAGAAGGATGCGCAGAATGTACGAAACCTAAAAATTTAATGGTGGAATAAAGCATTAATTCGGTGTTTGCCATTAATTCTAGCACCGTGTTCAGATCATGAGTAGTAGGCGATCTTCGCAGAGACCGCTGTGTTGGTGTTGGACGATTCCGCCATCTAGTTTGCCGGCGGAGATGGATCTATGCAATTGGGGATCGAGGGTTCTTGTCGCTGTGAGCTCGATCTAGTCGGTGAGGCAATTGGAGATCTGGGTTGCCCTTTTTTGAAGAGGGTCGCAGGCTACCGTTTGAAACTGGAAAGTGGCCGCTCAGATTTGTCTAAGTATGCGACCAAATTTGACCTTGTCAACGTTTTTGGGGAAAGCCGATGTTTTACCATCGGCTCTTTGGGCTTTGACTTAGTTGATTATATGAGCGTAGCATGGTGAAAGCCGATACAGTACTGTCGGCTTCTGGAACGTTGACCTATTTTGACTATCGGCAAAGTCGAATGGGAAAAGCAATCTTTGTTGATTCAAAAGACGATTGTTTACAATGGAGCCGATTGCTTACAAAAGGAAATCTACTACTAGTACTACTACTAGTTCCTAATCTAGAGGCCGGTGTCGTCGTCGCTGTCTTCGCCGTCATTGCTGTCATCGGCCGCCTTCTGCGTAGTCTTCGCCGCTTCTTTGAGGTTGTCGTGGGGCCTCCTCGTCCTCGTCGTCTTCGGTGTCCTCGCTGGACCCGGCGCGGAAGCGCTTCACGGCGGGTATTCGCTGAGGAGGTGTCCTCCTCGCTTCCTCCTCCTCGTCGGAGGATTCGACGCCATCCCAGGACCGGGCGTCGTCGGAGCTCTCCACCCCCAGTTCCCCGTCGACAAGGAACTGGAGGCCCTCCTCGCCGTCGGTCAGGGACTCGTCGTCCTCCGACCAGCGGCGAAGTCGATCCCTCTCGTCCCACCATTGTGGGGCGAGAGCCTCGTACGCCGCCATTGGCGGGTGCTCCGGCGTCGGCTCTCGGTTGCTCATCGTGTTGGAAGATTGGGAGGAAAGGGCGGATGATTTGGAGGAAGAAGAGGAGGCCATGGCGGAGGAAGAGGGTTTTTTCGGCGGAGGAAGAGGGTTTTTTGGCTAATGGAGGAAGATGGGGGCTGCAAACTGCTCAGATGAATTTAAATAAGGGGAATAGTGGGAGGTGGTTCAATGCCATAGCGGTTTCCCAGAATGTGGTGCCAAAATTGTCAAATCATGCACTGCGGAGAAGTTGAGAAGACAGGGCATCATGATGAGGGGGTGGCGTGACGATTCTGCTCTGTAACGCGTAACCCGAAAAAAAAGGGGGGGAAGAAAAAACATCAACAGAGTGGTTTTGGAATTATTATTGCCAAAACCAGGGGGGGCATGTGTTATCGCCATATTTTGGCCAAAGGAGGAGATGGGCCGTAATCAAGATGGGCTTGGAGGATACATATATGCAACGTGTTGCTGAATCGGCCTTGTGCGTGGATTTGGGCTAAATTGCCCGTGTATCTGTATATTGTAGTAGGTTCCGTTTCGGTTTAAGTAAGAGATAGAGTTGTTAGGGTTATTTCAAAGATAGAAAGTCTCCGGACTATAAATATGTACCTCAGGTTATTGAGAAAAGGAGGACAATCACGTTCACAACAAACACAATCTCGGTGCATCGCCACCCCTTGTTTCTAGGGTTTCTTTCGGGTAAGTGTCATGCTGCCTAGATCGCATCTTGCGATCTAGGCAGTATCTACTTATGCGTTATTTAGTGTTACTCATCAAGCCTTGTTGATGGCGAGTAATCATTATCATAGATTTGTTTGGGCTAGCATCGGTACCTTTTTGTTATGATTGTTTAGTTATCGCTTTAGTTATCTCGCTGCCTTTGCACCTCCTCGGGTGTAAGGGCAGCATCTTGCTTGATTCTTATTCAGTTGATTTGATCTGTTATAGTTATGCCTTGTTTTCCAAGGTTTAGTTTGATATCCACGTAGTCAGGCCTTGCAAACGGGTTGAACGATCTAGTAGTACGTGAGGATATGGTTGGCTAATTCAAGAGGAGTTGTTCCGGGAATTGACTTTACTTCGGTTGTTAGGCCTTCTCTAGGGTTAGTTTTCTATCATCTTTTGTATCTACCAGGCTCAATTACGTGTAGGATGTTCCAATTACGTGGTGAGAACATTAAACTGTCGTAGATCGATTTAACTTGTATTAATGAAGCAAAACCCCATGTTATCGTAGATCTAATGCAGAACCATGGGATAATCGGATCGAGGAGCCGATTCACAGGGAAACCTGGGAGCCGGTCACGGCTCGAATTTTACGTATACTTGTTTACCATGCAGGAAACTGATCGAAGCAATCCATCACCTTCTTGACCAGGTATAGGTCAGGTGGCACGCCCTTGCATTAGCCAGGACGTGTGCCGGAGTTTTGCGGGCCGTTGCCCGAGGGACCAGGACCCACCAGCAGTTCTGGGAGCCTCCCGGCTCTTCGTGTTGCTCGTCGCTGCTCGCCGGTGGGTTTTGACAGGCAACAATCATGCTCCAGGCCATACATACACAGAGGCACCAACCCTATATACACAAATTAACCCTGTATACACAGAGGCACCAACCCATACATACACAGATTAACCTGATTAAGTCTGGTTCACTATAGACAATAATTTCACGAGCTAGAACCAACAGATTTTTAGTCATAACAGTTCAAATGCTAGCATGATTTAGAGATCTGGGAATACTACTGACCACCAAATCAGAGATATAATAGTACAACTACCACCAGCCACACATGTATTTTCTAACATATAAAGCTATGTGGTGAGGCCAACTCCTCTTTCAGTGATTGTTTTATTCTCGTTGTGATTTAGTATGTTCTTACCAGAGTATTTACTTTTTACCTGAAAAAATCTCATGATGCCAGATTGGATCTAGGTGTTCTTAATTACACATACAAGCGGCATTAGAACAATAGGTGTATCAGAAAAGGTTCTCTTCAAATACTGAAATCCTCCAACACCAGATGCTAAATACGTTACACTTCTCAAAAGATGAGTAAATAACCATTTTATCGCATGATGTTGCGAAGATGTGATGAGCTGGTTTATTGAAATCTAAATGTACATATTGTATTGCTCCAGGCCTAGCACATTTTCTATCTCTTCGTGAAGATCACATATTTACATTCATGAGTTCCAGTTGCACTAAAAATATCACTCTCCATACAGATATATCTTCATGGTTTTACACTCATGTCGTTGCTAGCTTTTGGATTATGACAAGGCTTGCTTGTTAATACTAGTCTCCAACAGATTGTGGGCTACACATGACCCATATTGCATCTATGCACAGTTAAATCTACTTAGTTGACTCAATATTAAAATAGACTTAACTCTCTAAGCTAGTAGTACAATAATACAGATGGCAAGCATGACTTCAAAGATGTGAAAGCACTACTGATCACCAAATCAGAGAAAATAGTACAGTTAGCAGGAGCCATGTGTATGTTTTCTAACAGATACTTGAAAGAAACATTAATCCAGATTACACCTGTCAAAATGGAAGTCGCTGGAAACTAGGTTGTTCCACTATTTCTATAAACTAGAATCGACTGAATTATAGCTACAACAATTCCTATAGTCCAACCTTGGGCAAGAAAATTAGTCAAACTGATCTGAAATTTTTATGCATTAAACATAGAACAAACAGAAGAACTCAGAATCAATTCATGCATCCATGAACAAGCTCCTGAGGAAGCAAAGGAACCGCACCGGAGGGCGGAGGCAAAGCAAGCAGAGGAACTGCACCGGAGGGCGGAGGTGGACGCCGGCAGCGGCCTCCACTGCTGGCGGGGAAGAAGCTCACACCTCGGCCGACGGCACGGGGAAAGAACCGCGCCGGAGGGCGGAGGTGGACGCCGGCAGCGGCTGAGAAACCCTAGAAGGGGAGGAGAGGGGAAGAGGCGTGGGTGGGTAGGGGGCGGGGACTCACCGGAGAGAGGGATTGCCAAAGCCGGAGGAGCTGCCCTCCTTCACGGGGCGGCGGCGTCGGGCTCCTCCTTCACGGGGACGGCGGCGTCGGGCTCCTCCTCCACGGGGCGGCGGCGAGCTCCTCCTTCACGGGGACGGGGACGGCGGGCTCCTCCTCCACGGGGCGGCGGAGAGCTCCTCCTTCACGGGGACGGCGGCGTCGGGCTCCTCCTCCATGGGGCGGCGTTGGGCTCCTCCTCCACGGCGGCGACGGCTTCGATCTATCTGGGTTGTGTGACTTGATCGATGTAGTACTAGCGCTGTTTGACTTGATCGATGTGTGCCGGTTATGCGAGGCGCATATCGCAAAGTGCGCCTCGTATAATATTACGCGAGGCGCATCTGGGCTAAATGCGCCTCGCATAATATGCAATCCTAGACAAATAGGGCAGTGCGCAGGTTTCTATCAACAAACACACAGCAGCCTAGTGGTAGTACATGCCTTGTCCTATTTCACTGCTGGCCACCCATGTTCGAATCCTAAGGTTAACAATTTTTTGGAAAAAAAATTTAATGGCCATTTTTCATGTAAACGCATTGTCCAAACACAATATGAACTATAAAATATACTACAAATATTTTAAATATTCAAATATTGCTAAAACAACAAAAGTGAGTATTATCAATGAATGTGTCTTGTCGATACATAATATTCTCAATGCAATATTATTATAACACACACATAATGAAAATTAAGAATGTTTTGATACATAATAGTAGGCCACACACACGACGGTTCTTGACAATGGTCGGAGCGCGCTAGCATTTCTTGACAATGGTCGTCTTCTTGCCCTTCTTTGTCGCGGTTGCATAGGTTAGGTCCGGGACGTCTTCACTACTTCTCTTGAACGGAAGTCCTTTCTTAGGTAGGGTTGTGGTGTACGCTGTTTGGTTGCCATACCCGTCTTCTATCTTCGGTCGTGCTCGTCAAAGTCTTGCTCGTTGGCGACTCATCCATTCCGATAATGTTCCTTTTGCCTCTCCCGACGACAACCGGCTAGGCTTTGACGGGTCTTTGATGTACCAGCATTGGTCGACTTTGCTAGCCAAAACCCAAGGCTCATTTCTTCATGGGCGTTGGCTGGTGGTCTTTGACGTATAACCATCGTGGTGAAATACCGGTCTTCTTTCTCGACGCTCTTGGCCCACCTGACACGGAACATCGGCACCTTCTCCGTAACATAGTCGAGCTCCCAAATCTCCTCGATCCTTCCGTAGTATCTTTCCGGGATGTCGCCGGTGTAGAATATCCCTGTTACCCCTGAGTTCTGGTAATCACAGTTATTGTCTTTTTCCTCTGTGTAGAACGTGTATCCGTTGATATCGTAATCCTGATAGGTCATGAGGTTGTGCGAGGCGCCCTGTGACAATGAGAACATGAGTTTATCTTCCTCTGAGTACTCGCCCTGCGGTGGATTAGCTATGACCTTCTCCCTAAACCACCGCGTGAAACCGGAGTTGTGCTCCTTGATAACATCTTCCTCCTCGGGACTGGCGCCTGATCAGTAATTCTTCTTGATAAACTCTTTGTGCTCATGTATGTATGGATCAACCACCTACAGGTGTTGGTACGACCAGGTTTGATCTTTCAAAGTCCTTGGTTCGGCCTCCATGTCGACATGCTTTGCACGCCGACCCTCGTGTGACCCCATCCATGAGCCTCCCGAGGTGCTTGTTGAATGGCATACCAAGAGGGTCTCGGTTTGTAGAAAGTTCGAGTAAAGAGATGCACTCTTCGCCGGAAGCCGCTTGCTATGCTTCCATCGGGACGGGACTTGTTCTTAATGTATCCCTTGATGTGTCCATTGAGCCTTTCGAACGGCATCATGCTTCGTAACGCAGGACCGAGCTGACGATATCCTCCACGACATGGAGAAGCAGATGAAGCATGATGTCGAAGAAAGCGGGGGGGAAATAGATCTCGAGCTCGCACATTATCACCACGATCTCGTCCTGTAGCCTCGTGAGCTGCTTAATGCCTATCGACTTTCGAGAGATGACGTCAAAAAAGTTGCAGAGGCCAAACAGTGTTTCACGGATGTGCTTGTCCATTATACCTCGGATCGTGACCGGGAGTACCTGCGTCATTAGCACGGCGATGTCGTGAGACTTCATCCCGCTGAAGCGCTGCTTCGCCTCGTCTAGCCATCTGATTATCTTCCTGTAGCTGCTCGTAAATTTGACTCGAGGAGGCACTTCATAAACTGTATGGCCTCCTTCTTACTGAGTGAAGCATGAGGCCTTGAGCTTTACCTCTCCTTCTTAACCTTTTTCCCTTACGAAGACGGCTATTCTGTTTCTCTCCTCCACCTCGTCCTCCTCCTCATCATCGCTAGGTGGTGGTTGAAGTTCATCCCCGATGCCCATATGCTTCAAGTCGTTCCTTTCCTTCGGCCCATCTTTGGTCTTGTCGGTGTTAAGGAGGGTGGCAAGACTCGCCCACGTTCTTCGTGATATGCATGAGATCAAGGCTATGAGGCACGCGGAGGATCTTCCAAGATGGCAAGTCCTGCAGACCTCGCCTTCCATACCTTCAAAGAACGGCTCGCTTCTTCTGGGTCTTTCCTGGCGCAGGGCACTCCTTCCAGTTATTCAACAGCTTGTAGATTTCCGCGCCACTCTTCTGGTGTGGGATTCCTCGGAGCTCGATCGTCCCATCGAACAGATGTCCTAGCTTTCTCTAGGCGTGATTCTTGTGAAGCCACCTCCGAGCCCCAAGGAACACGGTTTTCCCGGACCCGGGATCTTTCTGTAGCTGGAGGTACGTTGTATTATCCTTGCACCTAACGCACCCATAGAATCCTTGGACCACCTGCTCCGAGAAGTATCCGTAACCGGGATAGTCTTGCACCTTCGTGATCACCGCCGCTCTCATGTCAAAGTACTCTTGTCTCGAAGCGTCCCATATACGGGCTCCTTCTTCCCATAACGTGGCCAACTCCTCTTTCAACAACGTGAGATACAGATTGATGTCTGTACCAGGTTGTTTTGGCCCCTGAACGAGCATACTCATGGTTACGTACTTCTTCTTCATGCACAACCAGGGGGGAGGTTGTAGATCCATACAAACACGGGCCAAGTGCTATGTATGCTGCTCTGGCTTCCAAACGGATTGAGTCCGTCAGTGCTCACGCCCAGCCTGAGGTTCCTTGACTCTTTCCCAAAATGTTGGTAATATTGGAGGTCCAACGCCTTCCACTGGCAAGCATCCGAAGGGTGCCTCAACATTTCCTCCTTCTCCGGATCATCGCCTTGCCTCTTTCTTTCCGCGTGCCCGCATGAGCTGTGCTTCCTTAGGGTCTGCGAAATACCGCTGCAAACGAGGAGTTAGAGGAAAGTACCACACCACCTTCCTAGGAGCTTTCTTGGTCCCTCTCTTGTATCGAGCGGTCTTGCACACCGACACGTGGTCTTCTCCGCCCTCGCCCCGGTAGATGATGCAATCATTTATGCAGACGTGGTATTTCACGTGCGGTAGATTGAGAGGGCACACGACTTTCTTCGCCTCAGCGATACTAGTCGGACATGTGTTCCCCTTCTTGGGAAGAATATCGTGCCAGAATACAATGTTGTCGTCGAAACATTCGTCGGTCATTTTGTGTTTCGCCTTCATCTCCAGAGCCCTAAGCGTTACATTTAGACGGGTATCCCCGTCGTTGCATCCGTCAAACAATGGAGTGACCGCGTCTTTCTCCATTTGCTCCAGTTTAGCCTTCTCTCTACCGGCGGCTCTGGCGTTACTCGTCTCCTTGAGAAGCAGATCTTGGACATGAGGGTCTCGCAACCAGCTCGAATCATGGTCGGCACCACCTTGATCATCTTCGTGTCCATGCCCGACGCCACCTTGATCATCTTCGTGTCCATGTCCAGTGCCACCACCCTGATCTTCGTGATCGGATCTGGCGCCTTCTTGATCTTCGTGATCATCATCGGCATCTTGATCTTCGTGATCATCACGTATCCATCGAGTGTAGCCATCCATGAAACTACGTCAAGCGGTGCGACTCAAAGATTCAAATCATGCCTTATCGGATACATCAGCTGCGGTCCGACATGGACATCTTATCTCTCTTGTTTGCATCGTTCCATGTCGGCCCTCGCAGATGTCATCCACCGATCCACGCTGGCTTTGTTGATCAGTGGTGGACCATGGTCACTGCGTGGTACAAAGAGCAAGAGAATAATTAGAGCATATATGGACGTGGATCGCCGAAAAATTCGCATGACCTCCCTAAAAGAGGACATCCGCGAGTGCAGAATTACGGAAAATAAATAAATCGACATTCCGGCGAAACATTGGCATCTCAAATGAAATCCCTACACAAAAAGTAGCACCACAACACAATCATATAGTCGGTGTCTCCGACAACGCGCATACATGCAAGCAACGCCTTCACGCTTCCTCCAACAACGACTTGCGCAAGAGAGCCGGAGGAGAAGTAAATGGACATGTTGTAGATCTAGAGAAGAGACTTCACTTACATATGGTTGTCAACCAATGGATGTTGAGCAAGCTTCTATGGTGAATCAATGGGGTAAATGAGGTGGGGAGGAGGAGGGGGCGACCAGATTTGTCTTGGTGGAGGAGGAAGAAGTGACACAAGTGAGTGGGGTGGTAGTTGCCTCCATGTGCAAAAAGCTGGAAAAAAGTGGTGCCAGGTTATGCGAGGCGCATATTGCACAATATGCGCCTCCTATAATTCAAACTATAGGAGGCGCATATAGCAATATGCCTGACAGCGGCCACCTACCACCGCCGGGCCGCAGAGTTACTTGAGGCGATATGGCCATATACGCCTGCATATTATCAAATATAGGAGGTGCATATAGCCATATGCCTCGCATATCGTGCACCTACCAACACGCGGGCCCACAGAATATGCGAGGCGCATTCGTCCATATGCGCCTCGCCTATCTGATATATAGGAGGCGCATATGACTAGAATGCGCCTCGCATAATATGGGGCTGCTAGATTCTGTCCGTACAGGGATTATAGGAGGCGCATTCTTATCATATGCGCCTCGCCTATTTTTATACTAGAGGCGCTTATCGCAAAGTGCGCCTCGCCTATTTTTATAGGAGGCGCATATGTCTAAATGTGCCTCGCATAAGCATGTCTCCTATAGCCTTTTCTCTAGTAGTGCGAGGTACACAATAACCAAAAAATACTTAACTACTTGCAATCATCACACACAAGGGTCCTATAGATGATCTAGCATCATCTCTAACATTACAAGGTTAAGGCTTGATTTAATTCCTTTTATTTTTAGAAAAGTAATTTCTACTCATTGAAAAACTACTTAAGATTTAATATTCTCCAAACCAAACATGGGATCATGTTGACACATGTCATCACCACATATTGTAGTCCATGGGAATGTGATTTAAAGTGGTGTCACAATTTAATAAGGTTTTACCCTTTTATTTTAATTAATTAAAGTGGCTAGTAATGCCTATGGGGCATTCTTTTATTACTTCAATATTATTTCTGCAAGTAAACCTATATATTTTTATATATTCTGAAAGGGATGGTTAAATGTGAATTTTGAGAGTTGGAATCAACTCAAAAGCTATTATGATTTAAATTTGAAAAATGTTTTAATGCAGAAAATCTTATGCCTTGTTATTTTTACTATAGGTGATCTATAGATCCAAATAACTTGAATCCAACGGGCTTGGATTCAGCATTCACAGACTTTTCTAACAAAATTGGTTTCATTCAATTTGGTGCACTGAATCGATCTGGGTTGATTTTTGAAGTTGGGTACAGAAGTGTGTTTGAATTGAAATGGAAAAAAGTTTAATTTGAATAACTGGGCTACGCGGGAAAAGTTAACGGGCCGGCCTGCTAAGCGCAGTGCTCCCTTGTTGCTTAAGTGGGTGTCCCCACCGCGTGACACGGGGCTGGGCGAAGCGGTATGGGGCAACGTGGGTCGTTCGATCTAGTTCTAATCCAATGGCTGAGAGTCATCGTCGACGCGAGACAACGTCGGCGAGAACGATACCTAGCGCGGCCAATGAGGGGTGCTGGGGGCTCACCGGGGTACGGGCGAGGGTCGGCGGGCGGCGAGCAGCGAAGTCGACGGCGAACTCAGGGGTGGTCGCGGCAGCTCCTGGGGTGGACAAAATCAATGGCTCCCTTCTTCTCCAGAGGCGGCGGGCTCCGGTGAAATTCCGGCGGGGTGGTGCTCGCCTTGCTCCGAGAACGGTGTGGCACGATCAGTGAGGATAGGGGAGTGAGATGGTGTGAAAAAATCGAGCGGGGGTGGCCTCTATTTATAGTCGAGCGAGGGGACCGTCGGGGCGCACAGTGAGCTCGTCGGGGGCGATGTTACAGGCGGCTATTGGCATGGGCAAGGGTAGGGGCGGTCGTGTCTCTGGCGATGCTCAACGACACGGTTTCGAGGCATGGGCGGTGCGGCAGTGCTCGAACGGTGATGCTCGCGGCAGAGGCGGCGTCTTCGACGGCGGGCGGTGGCTGTGCGGCACGGGGCGGCAAACGGGGATGTCTGGCGGTCTCCTGGGTCGGTGGCGATCGTGTGTGCACGCGGTGAGGGCGCGCGCGATCTGTGGGCGCTGGTCTAGGGTGGTGCTCTGGCGCACGCTCGGCATGGTCTCTGGCGGTCTGGGCGCGGTTCTTGCGCGTGGTCCAGGGCTTGGCAACGCTCGCGGCTGGGACAGTGAGTGGCGGTGGATGGTGGGCTGCCTCCCAGACATGCTGGCTAGGCTTGTTGCTGCTCCTAGCTTGCTGTCGACTATGGGGTGGCAAGGGGGTGCTCGGCTATTCAGCATTGATGGCAATGGCAAGCTCACAGTGGTGCTAGTGCTTGGCTAATCTTCCTAGATGATCTACTGAGCTGGTTGTGAGCTAACTAGGGAACAAGTTAGGCAAGAATCACTGCTCACAATAGTGTTTGATGTTTGTTTGATTTGTGTGCAACTTTGTTTGATGAAATGGCCGCATGAAATCAAGTTTTGAATTTTGAAAAGATTTTTGGTGGGTTTGCTAGATTGGTGCTGGTGAGTCTGCAGATGCTTGGGTTTTGAAAGTTGAGCTTGTTTGAGTGGTTTTTGAAAAAGTGGGATCTTCTCATATGATAAGATTCAATTTTGAAGTGTCATTTAAACTATACATTTGAAAGTTTCTGGATGATCACAAAGTGGGCCTTGATACTTTGTTATGAGTACATTCAAGGGGTGCAAAGATCCAGAAAAGTTTCTGTTAGGTTCTGAAAGTTTGAGACAGCCAAAGTAGGCATGGGAGTTAAATTGGTCAAAATGACCATTCATTTAATATATGTGTTTTGATTTACTTGTCTTTAGGAAAAGTGTGGTAAATGTTTTAGATGATGTTTATTTCACCTAAGAAACATTTTACAAGCAATGAAACAAACAAACAAGGTGGTTTTAAAAGAATTCAAAATCAATGCATACACATGCATGCATTCGTAATTTTATTTAGAAAAGTTTTTGTTAACCCTAATTTTGAATATTAGAGTTTGATGATCCAAGCTTAGTATTTTTGGGATGTTAAAATAAAAGAATACAATATTATTTACAATATTTAAGAATCAAACAAAGTTGTAAAATAATAAAAAAGAAAACCTAAACTATTTTCCTAATTAGGCATATGTCTTCTGTTCTTCAACTCTCCTTATTCTTCACCCTGCAAAACAAAACAAAAAGACAAGGAAGAAACAGAATGGGGACTTGGTTAAATCTTTGCTCTCAGTCTGACAGTGAAATGCACTGTTGGACACATCATTGAGCTTTTAAATTGAAGGGCAAGTTTCACCAATGTGTGTATCTGATCTTATCATAAAAAGAGGCTTCAGGCTTAGCATCATAAGCCAGGGGGCAAGTTTCACCTTGGTTTATATAGTAAACAGATAAGAAGTAAAAAACCATCCAGAAATATCAAGGAAGTACTTGATCTGATCCATGAGTCACAGCAAGAAAGCAAGCTGCTCACACAACCATGCATATGGGTGTGCTATTAACACAGCAGCAGCCAGGAAGGAGACAAGAAAGCCAGCTTATGTACACAAAGGGGTGAACCAGCCGTAGCATCAAGCTACCATTTCCCATCCACACTTCAGAGCACATTCCCCCATCTCATCCTCTCATCATCAAACTAAGAATACTTAGATCATCCCACCAAATCCACCACCTAATTAGTATCTGGTTGCTTACTTAAGCCATCCAAGAAATGATCAAGTGAGCACAAGGGGGAGTAGATCAAGATCATCAGCATCACAAGGGCAAGACAATAGTACTAGATGGAGCAGTTACACATTAGTAGGTCAGGAAGCTCAAGTTCCAGTCAAGCAAGCCAAAGAAGAGCAGCAGGTATATCCAGTAGGAGCATACCTAGATCATACAAACATATACTTTTGTTTTTTCTGCACCAATAGAATTAAAGGTAGTAATGGGTCCGACAAATAAATCTCTATTCAACTCCCTGCAACTAGAGCTTGTCTAGGGGAATTAGGAGGATAGTTTTCCTCTCAGAACTGCATAGAAAATTCTATGTAGATTCATCCTAGAGGTTTCTTACCACATCATAATATCTGTTCCTACCCAAATCATGGCCTCGGCCTTTGCATCATAGGCTAGAACATATTGCACACAATGATCATCAAGAGCTAGTGATCTTTGACCATGTAGATTCATCAACATAGCAGTAATCCTACTCACTATGGATATGTTACTGTGCACCCTTCAATTGGGTTCCACAGTATTAATATCACAGCAGAGGAAGCCACTAAAATTAATAATCACCACATCCTCAAAGAGATAGCTTTTCAGAGCATATACAGGCAAATAGGATTGACATATCAACCATCTTCTTAATCAGGTAGCCCAGGAATCATTATAAGGTCATCTTAAACTAGCACATGTTTCTAAAACCTTAGCTTTGCATCATTGGTTTAGATAAGATGACAAGCTCAATATATGTGTTTATCACAGTGTTATTTGGCATTGGATCTGACTTAGAAATAATAATTCCACTTTATACTAAACACTCACAATAGATGAATCAGATCCAATAAGGACATGAACCAATGATCAACCACAGCAGCTCATGCATAGATTGCTCTGCTGCTGTGCACACTCAAATGAGGCACCACATTAGCAAATACCATGTCTGTATACCATCTATAATCAAACAAGCTAAATCCTTGCATCATCTTCCTAACAGAATAGTTAGGAATTAAATAAATATCTACTGTCATGTTGCCAATCTTATCCCATAAGCAACAATAGAGAAAATCATCTCAAACAGATTTACATCATATTCCCAAGAATCAGTATCTCTACTTAATAATCATTTGATTGAATCAAAAATTCAGTAACCACCTAGTTCAGAACATCCCAAACTTCATTTCACATATTTAATACAGGGGCCACGAAAGCTTTACTCATCCAAAGTAAGGAACCATAACTAACAACAGATCAGTAGAAAACAAGGATAACTGAATCATGGATCCTAGCCATCAGAACAAGGGTTGGTCGCAAAGAATTAGAGCTCACCGTGGGGTGCCGAGCACCTGGAGCATTGGCTTGATGAAGCCATGGAACAGATCTCGCCCAACACCATCACTAAATCGGAGAAAGCACCCGCTGCCTGGGTTGCGCTGACAGCACCGTCCCGCGGGCATTAGGAGAAGGAGACGTCGGGGTTGCGCCTACGCACCTCTCTGCTAGCGTCGAGCGGAGTCCAAGCCGACGAAGAGCACCACAGGATCACCGGCACACGGCAATCCTAACACTGAAACCCTAGATGCACAGAAAATGGAAGGGGCGAGATCAGGAGGGCTTAAATAATAAATCCAATTGGAGGGCTAGGTCGTCCTGAGGGAGGAGAAGCCCGGCGACCATCGGCGGCGACCACAACGGCCTGTCTCGCCGAAATCGGGAGTGGCAGCGACGGCGGCATCGCACGGGAGCAAGAGAGGAGAGGATGAGGTCTGTGTGTGTGCGTGGAGTGAGGGGTGGGCCAGGAGTGAGGGATCTGGCATGGACCAGTTGGGCCAGGCCAGCCCACATATCCAACCAAACGGCCCAGGTTGATTAGGTTTAGAAATAAAATAAAAAATGAATTACTAAAATAACCTCGAAACATTTTATCCATAGAAAATTATAAAAAAATCCTACAAATACATATGATATATCAAAATGACCACAAAAATAATATCTACCTAATAAAAATATAATTTAAGTGTTTAAAATAAATTTAAAGTAAAATAATTATTAACACCATTAAATCTTAAATGAAAATTTTATAAAATAAAACAAAAACCCTAAAAATAAATTAAAAAATCATTTTTGTGTATAAAAATAACTCTATTATTTTATAAAAATACTCACTTAGAGTTTTACAAATAAAACATATAGCAAATATTTAAAGACAATTAATTCTTTGATGAATTTTATAAAAATAAAGATAATACTTAAAAAATAAATAAAATTTATTTTTAAGGTCTTGAATAAATATATTACACTAGAAAAATATTAAATATATTATTAGGAAATTCTTTAATATTTTAAATAATGAATCCTTAACTAATACCTATTTTGTGAATTCTTTAAAAACAATACTTAAGTAAGAAATAATCACAATTCTTATAAAACCTTGAGCAATTAGTGTCTTAGTACTAATTCCAAACCCATAATTTGAATTCATAATCAAACTTAAGTTTAACTTTTAACTTTAAAATATTCTTTTAAAAATCTTATTAAGAATCCTTTTAAATAAACATTGGGTATCACCCATTTATATAATATGGTGAATAATCATTATATCTTAACCACTATTAACATAACTTTAAATTCTAACAAATTACTAAGACCATCTAATTATGATTCCATTTAATAAATACATATTCCTTTCATAATAGCAAAACAAATTTAATCTACTCATTCACTTAAATAGAAAGTGAATAATTCCACACCTTAGTTATATCTATCATAAATCTAAAACTTGGGAATAATTAAAATATATTACATCTTAAGTTTACTTAACCTTTTAAAGTTAAATTTAGTCTCAAAAGCTTATAAACATCATGTATAATAAACTACTTATGTTTTATAGTTAACTTTGGTCTATTTAACTTAAAACATAAAGCATCTCACGTCCAAACTAATAAATCAAATACCAGAAGGCATTAACCACATTCTATTAACAATGAAGATTGCTTAAGTATTATAAAGGAAATCTTTTCTTCAAATGTTATTCTTTTTGCCACTCCAAATATCAATCTTATAATAAGTTCTTCAACTTTTAACAACTCAATCCCAAGGACTTTTATCATAGTCACCACATGACAATTCACCATAATCACATCATCTTATACTTTACTTACATATTTTGAATTGTTAACACTTAGGTTCTTTATAAAGGTCATTACTTGTAAAGTAAAATTTGAAGATAAACCAACTCTGAAAAGAATCACTTGAATTCACTTCACTCAAAGTATTGGGGATTCAATTTGGGAGTTTTAAAAAAATGCATAGCATTACTTATGCATAACTGCATATTTCTTCTTTAAACATTAGTCCTTATCGGACCAATGGTGCAGATTTCAGATATTGGATCTTATGTCGTCTCGAAGACCGTGACTGCATAATATTGCAATCACAAAAGGAAAGTTCACACTTGCTCATGTCATTTGATTATTTTTTGTAAAGTATTTTACAAATACAGTCTTATCATCACCTGCATTTCAAAAAGGTCCGAAAACACTATTTTCATAATAATATGATTATAGGTTATTACCATGAGGTTATTACCATGAGGTAAGGGTTTAGGGTTTAGGGGTAATAACCTACTATGAAAGTTCCAGTGGTAAAGGAATATATTATCTAGGACTTAACAACCAATGTCGCCAGTGATTCTTGGGCCGTATATCACGCGTTAACCATGAGATTTGGAATGGGACAAAGAAGTCAGCTGTATCTTCTTCCTCTCGCATGAAGCCGGATGTGCAGGTCGTGGCTGTTATCACTCGTAGCGTGCATATTAATTGGTAATTCGTAGAGGATATGCAGCATATGGGTGGGAACCCTCATCGTCCCAAGATAGTTCTGGCATCCAACGGTTTGTACAAACAATTGCCGTAATTCAATATGTGGGCATGGTGTACACCAAGGAGGCATGCGGGATCGGGAAGGGGCAGTGATTGGCTCGGATCTTAGACTAGGCCCCATACCAAGGAAGTATGGACAAGTTCATGACTTGGTTATGCAACAAGGCTAAGGTCTCTCATGGGTAAAGTAACGCACCTCTGCTGTGTGTAAGAACTGTAACTTGTTACTTCCTGTTCCGGGAAGGAGCTGCAAACGCGGCGGGAAAGGAACTCCATGAAAGTTCTGGTAAACCCGTGAAGGCTGGCGTACATAGCTTTTCAGAATAAAAGAAACTTTTAAAGATATATTTACGAAAACTTGCATTGCCTACGACCTACGGTCTGTGGATGTAGATATAGTACACCAAACACTCCTTTTCTAGTGAACTTGCTAAGTACGCTCGTACTCAAAGTATCTTCTTAACCCTTGCTAGGTTCTAAAGTCACGACGTCTACATCAAGTTATGCTCCAGGAATAATCAGCAAAAGTTAAAGCTCTTCAATGAAGTCAAGAAAGTCAACATATACACCAACTCAAGTGAAGACGAAGTTACTGATTAGACAGGAATATAATCTCTAGCCATAGAACCTATTTCTGTAGTGTATTGCAATAGAAGCAATGCCAGACCATTAGTTAAGATATTAGTCTTAATATTATTATAATTTTGGAGTTGTTTATTTCTGATTCTTCTTTGTAAGAAGTTTCTTTCTCTCTCTTTAACCTAGAGTGTTCTCTGGATCTTGAATAAAGAGTTGAGTTGTAACCTATAGTCATGTCTTGGACCTGCTGTGTTTCTGTTGTACCACTCTGAGGGATGTAATACTAGTGAACGGTGTTTCATTGGTGTTATATCAACGACTATAGTGTACTACATCATGCAGTGGTATGTTGGGTCACCGCAGGCAGGTTGGCGGCGACGTCGTCCACTGCCTCCTGCTTGACGACGATGTCGTCACCACCACCCTCGTCATTGTCGTCCTCGCTTCCGAGCTCGGCATCGGAGTGGTTAACGGTGCCCTCCTCGTCCGAGTCAATGTCGGGGATGGGGTAGACCTCCCCCGGCTACAGGTCATGGCGGATGGTGGTGGTGCGGCACACATTGTTCTCCCAGTCGAGCCACTCCTTTCATTAGGCCTCGCTCTGGTAGGCAGGGTCCCACCGTAGGGGCAGCGGGAGGCCCCTGATCTGTCGGCGGATCTCCTCCTCCAGCCCTTTGTCCTCCTTGGGCATGGGCGGCACCGGGACACGGTCCCGGTTGAGATGCCAGCCGATGGGGAGGAACACGTCGTTGTGCTGGTGCTCGCACTCCGCGATGCGGAAGTACTGGCGATCGCGACGCTCTCCCTCCGGCCGTGGTGGCGGGAGAGCCTCCAAGCGGAGGCGGCAGGGACGTGCCGCGGAGGAAGGCCGGCATCCGGCCGGAGCGCTGGCTATTAGAGCAAGACGTCTCGTGGTCGTTCTTGCCCCTCCCCTTCTTCAGCCACGACGGCGTCTTCATCGTTCGCGGTGGTGGTGGTGGCGGCTAGGGTCTGCGATGGCGAGAGGCGAGGAATGCGGCACCGACGGGCGCAGGGTTAAATATCCCCTTCGCCCACGAACAGGCGCAGCTTCCCGCTCCTTCGCCATCAATGCCGGCGTGAGAACACAGGCGGCGCCTAGTGGGTCAGCGTGCCGTCGTGTAGCCATTGATGGCGCTGGCTACAGCCGGTCAGCCTTCCGCGCAGCGCCTCTAAATCGCTGTCGTGGTTGCGTATGAATCGGTACCGCTGACCGCGTTTGAAATCAATGCCGCGGGTCAAGGTGGCTGACGGGTGGGCCAGTAGCACGTGCGGGAACGACGTCCGCGCTGTCCGCGCGCGTCTAGGCCGACAGAACCGAGTTCCAGATTAGATGCATCGATGGGTCGAGCCGGACGCGTTTCGCTGGATGGGTCACCTCGCTGGGACGCCACGCACGCCCCTCGTATCCGCGTGGACAGTTTGGGACACACGCAGACCGTTTGGGTCGGCCCGGTGGAGATGCACTTATACTGCTTCTTTGTCGCATTACTTGCGTATAACTCTCCCTCTACTCCCTCTACTGAATCGACCAGGAAAGTAGTACAAAGCAGCTTAGACATTCTTCTTCACTGAACTAGAGAAGTGGAAGAGCTGAACAGATTGCACCAATTTATGATTACTAATAAATTTGGTGCATCTTTAGTGCGTCCTATATCAACTTTTTATTTCCCATTGCTAGTATGCAGAACACAATGTAGTTGTGAGTAACAGGGCCACACCCGACATATGGAAGGCCCTGCACTAACTCTAATTTTAGGCCCCTGCGATTAAGAATTACCTTAACCGGCTAGAAAAACCTTGCATTTTCGGTGCAGACGAAGAGAAACATCTAAACTGCTTATTTTAGTAGTTCTGTTATATATGTTTTTGAAGAGAGAGAAGCAAAATTATATCTTGTGTGCATTGGCACATGTCTCTGTTCGAGTATGATTGTCAACTTTCATGGAAAAATGGGACATTTTATGCCTTGGGAAAAAACAAAAGGCAAGATTCAGTTGTCCTATGATAAAGCCAATTTCTCCAACTAAACTGTGCTTTCTAACACAGGACACAAAATCCATCCTGTTGCCATGGAAACTTGGACACGTAAAAGATCGTATCATAATGTCTAGTTTTTTCTATTGATGTTGTTGTTTGGAGATTGTTTTTATCTGCAACTTCGGCTTACACTCTCGCTATGTGCATACTATAACTAATGATTAATAAATACAGTTATACATTCCCAACCATAAGCACAATATAAATATGTTGACTAGCAACTATAGAGTTCCAAACACTTGTTTGTAAAGTGGAATGGAATATCAGCATCTGTTAATTTTCACCGACTATTCTTTATAATGGATTAATCTTCAAATGTTTTGGTATGAGACATCTTTAAAGTGGAGGGATCAGTCAACTCTGACAACAAGAGTAAAGGTGTTGGTAGCCAAGATGGAAAGAGCTGTGGCAAGATGCTGAATGTCACCATGGGGGTGCAGGTAGTTGACTGCTCTATCTGCTCCAAGCCCCTCAGGCCACCCATTTTCCAGGTACTTTGTAAACTAATATGCTTCCTTTTGTTGTTGTACATAACAATAGCTATGAGATCAACAGAATAAGAAATTCTTTGTTGGATACATTTCAGTGTTATAAGGGGGATTCCATTTGCTCGCCTTGCTGCAACAAACTCCCAGAAAGCGACCGCTCCGCTGCCCAGCGCTGCTATGTCATGGAGCACGTCGTCGAAAACATCTTCGTTCCCTGCAAGCATGGATGCAACAGGAAGATCACCTACTACAACAAGGACACACACGAGGGGGAGTGCCCGATCGGGCCGTGTGCCTGTCCGGTCTCTGGCTGCGGTTTTGTCGCACCGACTGACGTGCTCCATGACCATCTTACTACCCTGCATGAGCTGCCAGCAACAGAAATCGAATTATTCATGGGGTGCAAGCTCCCACTCCAGGCAGGCTCTCAGGTTCTCTGCAGCAAACACGGCTGCCTTTTCCTGCTTGATGTGGTGCCGCTCGAGTCAATCGGCTATGCTTTCTACATTGTTTATGTCCGGCCAGAAACTCCGCGAGCCACAGTCGAGGTTTCGGTGGAGTTCTCGTGCTCACAGGGACATTTTCAAGCCTCAAAGTTGGAAATCAAACCGGATGGGAAACCAAAGCAATGCCTTTGTGTCGTGCCCGGTAGCACAATCGACGGCATGGTCTACGTCAGGATATCTATGGTGTACTATGACAACGACGAGCTGCAGGAGGAGGAGAAGGAGGATGATGAAATGTATGAGTACGACTACGACTTCGACCAAGAGGAGGAAGAAGAAGAGGAGGAGGAGGAGGAGGAGGAGGAGGAGGAGGAGGATTGAAGGCACAGTTCGCATGGATGTGTTGGAATACTGTATGCAATTTATGCCTTAGAGCGTTGATTTATTTGGTTAAGTAGCTTATGGTTTACTCTTGTTCCCCATGTCCGACATATATATGTAAATACTGGTCCAAGGTATCAATGAGTACCTATGCTAGCCATTTTTAAGAGCGTCTCTATAAATCCTGGTACTTGTTTATACGTCTCTCTTGTTTAAGAGTACCACCTATGTTTTTTGAAGAACTCATGGAACCGCTGAGAAAAATATGAAACGTTGTACGGTATGACCTGGTGCTAAGGTCGCCACCAAGGATGGTGCCCCTTCACGGCCATGCGTTCCTTACCTCGGTAGGACTGAGTTTGAGGATTCGGCTGCGCCGTACGTCGGCGGCAGGCCGCAGCAAGACCGGTTTGAAGCCAGGGAGGTGTATCTTCAGCGGCAGAGGGGCGCCGCCATGCGTGACGGATCCCTTTGGGGGCCGCTCTTCAGAGTTCGAGATGACGCAGTCTTCCTCAAACCACAGCTTTCTACTTCATTTTTTAAGATCGGGGACTGTTTTGTCTTCCATTTTTTGAACGTAAGTGGGACTGTGCCTTATGTCGACACACCCATTGTAGCTTTCTGGGGGTTCTCACAGACTTGGTATGCTTCCACAAATCACATTTTTGGCAAAACTAATTTCTCATGTAGAACTATTTTGAAATCTGGCCCATGAGTTCGACGCCCAACAAGAATGGAGTCGGAATTGTGTAGGTCGACGTCAAGGATTTTCGGCACCACACCAATTGGTACCAAAGTGACACCATTGCATTTGGCGTCGACCCACTAGTCCATTTTTGTAATGTCATGTCAATTTTTTTGATGGCGTCTCGACCTGCACAATTCCGTTTCCTTTCTTGTTGGCGCTGCAAACCCAGGGCTCATATCCTGAAATAATTTCACCGAAGGATCACATGAGACATTAATTTTGCCAGAGAGTCGAATTTATTAAAAAATCGATTTGGTGCAGCTGGTGCACCCAAAGCAATAAGTACATAAAAAAGTTGTAGAAAAATCTAAAAATAATTTACAAACTAGATATAACATACATCATCTTTGTCACAAAATTACAAATCGAGATTTGCAAAATTTCTTGGAAAAAAAATTAGTCTCGAATTCATTAATTGGCTCAATAAGGGTATTTGTGGAGGAGATGATGTTGAAGCGTATTTGTGTCGAGTTTCATCTCCGCTTGAAGAAGCTCGGCCAAGTACAATTTCTTCAGGAAACTTGCGAGAGTTTGGTGTCCTCCATATCCCGGTGCCAGAGCTAGATTATCTCATTTTCCTTCTTGCTACTGGTTTCCCCATGTCCGAGCTATTTGATACTGCTCCAAGGTCTCAATGTGTACCTATCTTAGTCATTTTAAGAGCGTCTCTATATAAATCCTGCTACTTGTTGATATGTCTATGTCTCTAAGTGAATCAGGAAGATCTTCCTCGACTTCGGTGAGGGATCCATGGGCGATGCCCCAAGTGGCTTACTCCCCGGCGGTGGAGCTGGTTCTTGTACCTGGAGGTCTCTCAGTAGCGGTGGAGAAGACTAGGGACTTGATTGAGTTTCCAAAAAATTCCTAGGGTCTTTTATGTAAAACCTATAGTAGGTGCACATCCTCTTTGTTTGAGGGGCCTCATTGTAACTTGGTAACCACAGTTTATTTTTTTGTGAACTACCCACAGTTTATTTAGTGCAGCTTACAGGTCCTTCAAGCCCTTTCCCCGTTCAAAAAAATGGAGCATGAAGTTTGGGGTGTGAGGGATCATGAGGGATCAGTTTGATAATTCTTCTTGTGTTGACTATGGTAGTACAGTGCTATGTCTAATATGAAAAAAGTGCATGAAGCATCTGAAAAAAGTGCATGAAGCATCTGCACCAAATTTTCGGTACCGATTAAATGGAACTCTGCTTGATGAAAGCACTATGGCTATTGGATCAAAGCTTAGCTTGGAAGAAATCCCAGCATCACCGTGGAGGAGGTGATCACCGTACGATCCTCGACATGCGATTTTCCTTTTTCTTTGGAATCAAACAAGCAGAGAATATATTATATGATGAAGGTGCATTTGCTTCTTTATTTTATTCTTAGCAACAATGACAAGATATTTTTCTAAGGAGATATTGTAGATGCTCATATGTTATAACAAGGACGCTCATGTATAGAAACACAGATTCCATATATGTGTACTTTTCCAATGAAATGGCCTGTTATAATCCTCTGTGATAAAAAAATTAGAGCATGATCATTACGTCTGATTAATGTATTCAATTGAACAAAGAAGTTCAGACACGCCAATACGCGTTTTGATACTAGGAACTCACCATGGTTCTATCCGATTTACACCTAGCGGAAGATGCCCCCATTAGGAGCCTCCACGGATATGATCTAATCCAACAAAACTTTGGGTCATCCTTTTAGAAACAACCTCAAAGTTAGAAAATCAAATGAAGAGGAACTGAAGTCCATACCTGCGTTAAAGGTGGGATTGTGTCCTACATCGATTGTAAATGCAAGAGATAGAAGAGAAGAAAGAGAATCAATCAATGGATATCTCACGGTGCAATAAAGGCCTTAAGTACAATCTAGAGATTTGGAGATCTAAAATGCATAACAATTCAACCTTTTTGTGTTTGGCATTTCATGAATCTTTGACTTTCGTTTTACATAAGGGAAACAAAAAAGAAGTGGAAGATAATTTGACCATGCACATATACTACAAAGTACTAAAATCAGCAAAATAGAACATGATCCCATGAAATATTAGGAGTATTCATGTAAGAGGTTCCATAAAATTAAGTTAGACAATATAAACAACACAACATGACTACCTAAGTGAGCATACCTGGTCTGCTGCATTAAGTATTTGGCTTATATCCTTTGTAGTCGGTCTTTTTTCCATTCTTGGGTCCACGCAATTTAGGGCTATGTCGATACATTGCTTTACTTGTTGGATATCTCTTTCCATTGATTTACACTTCGGTATTGATGTAAATCTGTTGCCCCAACTTTCAAGTACCTGCACACTTGCAAAAGTGAGCTACAATGATGGTATGCATCTAAAGGTTTCATTAATTAACCTTACTTTCTCCATGAACTGCTGCAAAGATGTAGAAGTACTGTGGGGACTATCTTGCCAGAAAAATGGATAGTCCTTATGACCTGTGATTATCTCTATGAAAATAACACCAAGACTGAAGATATCTGCCTTCTTCGAAACTACACCTCGGGTCAAGTATTCCGGTGCCATATATCCACTTCAACATAATAATAAGAAGCACAACAAAAGTAAAAAAAGAAGCAAAGTAGCAGTTGAGGAAAAGAAAGAGTAGATGTATATAGAAGGCGTAGCTTACCGTGTCCCCACAAGATTGTTAGTGACAATTCGTGATTCCTGCTTACCAAATATTCTCGATAAGCCAAAATCCGCAATTTTTGGTGTCATAGTAGAGTCCATCAATATATTTTCGGGCTTAAGGTCAAGATGAACGATACAACATTTCTCGTGAAGGAAATGCAAACCGTTGCAAATACCCTTGATTATCTTGTATCTCATGTTCCACTCAAGGCCCAGAGAATCATCTGTGGAAACCGGCGAGGAAATGAAATTCTAAACTTGCCCAATGTAAACTTAGGCCATCACCTAGGTTTAGGCGGACGCAGTGGGTACATGTGTGTCACGTAACAACACTAACTTCATATGCGAAATGAAATAAATCAAATTAAATATACTCTACTCCATCCGCTCTATAAATAGGTGTACTTCTAAGTTTTTCCTTAAGTACAACTTTCTTAAGGTTGACCAACTTTATATAAAATTGTTGCAATATTCTTTATATGAAATTAGTACATTATGAAACTACATTCCAAGTTGCATCTGGTATCCATTTGGTGTTGTAAATATTGCAATTGTTTCTACGAATTTTGTAAAAATGAAGAAAAATTGACTTAGCACAAATCTACAAGTGAACTTATTTATGGATTGCGGGAGTATTATATATAGTTTACATTATGCCAACTTGCCAAGATATAGATTGGTTATCTTTAGACTAGTATCTAGCACAACTATTTTTGTTCAAAGCATAGATCACTCCATGCAGTTTGTATCTGTGTTCTAACAAAGTAAATTTCATGAGTGACAAATAGAAATAAAATAAAGTACATATAGTGTGTCCAGTAAGCATACCAGAAATATGTTTGTCGAGGCTTTTGTTGGGTATATACTCGAAGCAGAGCAACCTCTTCGGTATTTCGGCAAAAATATATTTCCCACTCCCACTTGGATGCTCTACCACTTCCCATGTTGATTCTGCACAATAACCTATCAATTCTACTACATTTTGGTGCTTAATATGGATAAGAAAATTGACTTCATTCTGGAACGTCTCTTCCTTCAAATGTATTTCAAAAAGCTTCTTCACGGCAATAATTTTTCCACATCGAAGCACTCCCTGTGGTACAAGTTAAACTCATCTTCATAACATTGTACATTTCTCTTTGATTAATTACTGTTTCTCAATTGCAAGTGGGGTAAAAAGAATTCACCATACCTTGTAAACCACTCCATACCCACCTTCACCGAGTACCAACTCAGTGGAAAAATTAGATGTAATGACTTTCAAAAATTCTAGTGGAAGACACACTGGTGTTCCATCTGAACCTTGTAGCTTCTTCTCCAATTTATCATGTTCATTCGCCATGTCTGATTATACAAAAATTACATGAGAAAAGCGAGCACTCTTTTATACAGAGATCATGATGAATTTGATATAGAATTCTTATTGAGTGCGGTTAATTTAGCAAGGTGCCCACTGATAATGAACATGCTTATTATTTACTCACAATTCGGCTCAGGAGCTGCATCAGGAATATCCGGAATAAATGGCCAGACTTTTGAAAGTTCAGCAGGCGATGGGCACCCTGAATAGCAGGATAGAGTCTGTCTCTTATGTCCAGCACGGGAGGATCCAGCAGCATGCCCATTATAGTCGCAGCTTTGGCAAAGCGAGACATACTCTTCTAGGCAGCGGACCATTGCAGGCTGCGAAGCACACCGTTCGCACAGAAGAGTTCTTGTATGGCGCCGAGTAAGAGAATTGGCTGAATGTACATTGCGGTCGCACGAAATGCACAAAGATGCTGAATCTGTTTGGCAGTATACCATGGACCTATGCTCCTTACAGAAATCGCAGAAATAACCCATATGTACGACTTTTGTATTGACAAAACTTCGAGCCAGGTCCAGGAGCTTTTACTTGGCCAACAGCAGGCCCTTCTTCAAGATCAGTCAAATTTATGAGAAACCTGTGTAGCAACGCCGAGCAATAATTAAAAAAGCATGCTAGCTTATAGAAATAGAGCATCATAAACCATGAAAGGCGCTCAGACATGCACAGCAATAATATTTGTGTCTTTTGAAAGCGGACCTTAAAAGGGTCGATTTGTGATGGTACTAAATCATGGAGTGAGAGAGGGCCCAAAAGGAAATGGAAAAGCGTAAAGAATGAAAAACCTACTAACTCCTGTTTGATTCCACAAATAAAAATTGGAGGTGGATCTGGAACAAGAGAGAGAAGTCTCGTCCGCGTTGGAGCTGGATCCAAATCCAACCAGGTACAGCGATCATATTGGCGCTACGGATCCGGACAGAAACATGTTCGGAGAGATGAGAAAGCAGCCACGCACCTGAAGGGAGCAGCAAGCAGCCTTCAGCTCCGTGAAGGGGGCGCCGGTACAATACAAGTAGCCGGGCGGCGGCGGGTAAGCTAGAACAAGGAGGAGGAGGCGCGGTAGCATAGAGAAAACGCACCTTTCCTTTTCATTATACAGAGAAAACATTGATCCAAGGGCCCCAGCCTAGATAGTAGTTCTACTATTTCCTCCGTTATAAAATATAGATGTTTTAAGTATAATAGATTCTAGTCAGCTGACTATAGTGTGCTCCACGTCAGCAAAATCCTACGTGAAGGAGAGATGAAGAGAGAATAAGAAATTACATGTCTGCTGCTGCACACAAAACGAGGATAAAGAGCCTGCATGCAGCTGACGCGAGGGCTTTTAGCTAACTACCAATTATTTGCCTTGTTTAACTTTATGCATTTAATGCTACAACCAATCTACTAGCTAATTATATAAGTGGGCTTTTAGGTGACATGATATTGGCATAGAGCCGGTAGCTGGCTCTTCTATTAGCCATGCTTTAAGCTTGTAAAAATTTGGAATCTATATATTTTCTCCATCTCAGCGCTTGAGGCGTAATTTTTTTTCTAATTTTTTCCACAGCTTAAGGCGCAGGTGCTAAACTATCTCTAACCTTCCGATAATGTCCCTCTCTCTCTTACCCGTTCGCTTTCCTCCTCCGGTAGCCGTAGTTCACGATGATTCTGCTAGATTCGTTCCGAGAGAGAGCTCATACCGCCGTAGCCGCTTGGACGAGGACGCACCACCCGCTGCTAGGCTAGCTGTTGGTGTCCTACGCCGTCGGCGGCACAGCGGCACGCTCCTTGGCTCCTGCAACCCGGCCCCCCATTCCTCGTCTTCATCACCGAGGCGCGCTATCCCGTGGTCAACATTGGCCTTCTGCCTACTCGACGACTGCTCCCTGCTTGAGGCAATTTGAGGTAGATTTGAGGTCGATTTGAGGTTGATTTGGAGGTCGGTTCGAGGCGATTTGAGGTTGAGTTGAAGCGTCATCGAGCTCTGTGGATACCGACGACCGGCGATTTGGAAACAGATTTGAAGCACCGTCGATCTGTGGTGACTGGCTAATGGCGACCCGGCGATCTATGACCACCGGCTTCCGACGACCAACCATCTCTGCCCAGCGGCAGGGTGGGGACAGTTATTAGGGGCAAGTTTGGAAACCATCTCCCACGCGGAACTCTCCTTAACTGTGCAAAAAAAATTACGCCTTAAACGCTGGGATGGAGGGATTACTAAATATTGTCTAGATTTATCTAAATTTTGACAATCTAAGACATCGATTTTGAACAGAAGAAGTAGTAATAATTGAAATTTTTTGGTTTTTAGGGCTTAAACGGGTAAAAGGCCCATGTACAGCCCACCCAGGTCAGCACGTAAGGGAGCAGACAAATCGATCCGCTGAGGAGAAAACTCGAGCCATTCTGTGTGCGCTATCTTCTTCTCTATCCTCTCGACAGCTCCAGTAACCCCTCCTCCCTAAAACAGCGCCGCCACTGTTGTGCCTTTCCGCTCCAAGGTCGTGGTCAGCCATTCCTCCGCCGTTTCCCAAAATTTTCCCTTTCAGTGTTCAACGGTTCTATTGTTTGTCGATCCAATAGCCGTTTGAATTCTAGACAAAGGTAAATTTGTGTCCACCCTTACCGTTGCTTCACAGACCTCAATCCACTTATAAATAACTCTCATCTTATGTTCTTTAGGTCAAGGAGTCACTAATCAAGATCTTCATAGTGTTAGAAATAATGGGGCTAATCCATTTAGGCTTATGTGTATTTCAGATTTTCCCTAAATCTTAAAGCCTAAATTTGTGGCAGCCCATATGTGTTTCGGCTCATGTTTTTGGCAGCTCACATGTGAGTGGAGTAGGAGCTAAAGTTTAGTCTTACATCGAAAGTTAAAGGAGAGTTGCATCATCTTATAAGATGGAGTGTTGCACCACTTTGTAAGTGAATGACAATAAGAGAGATACACGCGCGCTCCTCCTCCTCCGACGACGACGCCGCCTGCCCGCCCTCCGCGGGTTGCGGGAATCTCACCGAGCCGAGCTTTATTTTGTTGCTCAGAAAAATTGTGAGGTTTTGACAGACGTGTCAAACGGTTAGCTTACTCGGCTCACGTTCGCCTCCGTTAGGGTTTCCTGAGCCGCTCTATATAAAGTCCTGCGCGGCTACTGCCACAACACCACCGAAAACTAATCTAGGGTTTTGTCATCTTCTCTACTTGCGCCGTCATCATAGTCTACACCATCCCGTTTGCTGGCGTGCACCGGCGAACGGGAGAGCAGGTCTCCGAAACCACTCTCCCTTGTGATCCTGTACGGGAAAGGGCGAATAAGGTTTTCAGACAGCTCTCCGCGCAACTGCTCGAGTTCTTCATCACGGGTCCTCTTCCATCCAAGTCGGGCGGTGCTACCTACCGCCGTCTTCGTCGTCGTCTGCTTCGATCAGTCTTTCCTAAAGTTTCTACTACGACAACCGAACGGTACGTGCTACGTGATCCTGTTTGGTTATTCATCATATTCTGCGAGTACATGTTTAGCTGTTGTTTGTTTCCGTTCATCCTGTTGTTTAGTACATCTAGTATGTTCGAGTTACATGAGCTGGTAGCTGGTTTTGTCATGCTTAATATTCTGGAATTAATCATCAAAATTATGCCTAATATTCCAACATATAGGCAAAACGAAAAGCTATGGGGTGTGGTTTCGATTGGACATGAGAGACCGTGATTGCTAAATGGTGAAGAGAAAGGAGAAGAATTCTTTAGTTCATGAAAGTGTGGTCTTATTGTTCATGCTACAGATCAATTCCACATACGAATCGAGCCTGGTGCTTCCGTTCCTTATCTTGACCATTTCTTTATGCAACTTGTATTTCGTGTTTGGTGATATGTCTCCTAGAAAGCAGTTATCTGGTTGTGAAAAATGAAAGAAAAGAAAACATTACACGCACAACACAAATGTAAATCAATGCAGTAACATTACACGCACAACACAAAAGCTTCATGCAATCATCAATTTTGACAAGCATTATTCCTTCTGCAGAAGAAAGAAGATGTTCTCTCTGGCTAAGCCTAGCAAAGCGATCTTTGTTGGAACCATTATGGTTCCTTCCTTCCATAATTAGTCCGCTTGATCGAGATAAATATTGTTATTTTTAGAGTCAAAAGATTAGCATGTGATGTCATTTGAGAGTCAAAAGATCACGGATCTATGTTATATACGAAATATTACTTTGTCAATGAAATATGAAGCTTTTTAGATTGAATTGTTCTTTGATAGTTCTATGTGAAAAGGGCCCTTTCCTGTCATTTTGCACCTGGGCCCGAATAAGTATGGGCCGGCCCTGCATTGATCAGAAAATCACTTTGGACGTCATGTCTCGTCAGTTTGAATAGAGGAGGAGGAGGATTGACGACATGTCTCGTCTGTTTGTATGGGTGCAATGTATGAGTACTGTATGCAATACAGTATTCAGCTCACAGATGCATTTGCAATCCATTGTAAGAAAACATATTTTGAAGTATCAAAAATATTAAAAAACAAATGTATGCATATATATTCAAATATTTTATATTTATTTATAAATTTTCGGAATGAAAGATAATTCTACGTGTCTCGTGCAAAAAAGACAAAAAACATTCTCTGCATAATCCTATTTATGTGACATTTTTTTATACATGACACATAAAATATTTTTCGTCTCGAAAGTTTGTGAACAAACATAAAATGTTCGAACATACTGTACACTTTTTTTTGAAATTTTTAATATTTCAAAATATGTTTTCTCATAATAAGTGCAAATGCACCCGTGAGCCAAAAGGAATTTCCCTTAGAGCGTTCATTTGTTTCTTATGAGCATCTCGATCCCTAGTGTCCCCTGGGCCAAAACTCGGAATAAAAATTGGCCATTTAGTGGTGCATGGGTGGAATATTTTAGCCTGGGCTGGTGAATTCCGCTGAAGTGGTGGTAGAACACGGTGTAGTCTTCGTCTTCGTCTCGTTGTTGTTGCTCGGCAGCTTGTTCACCGGCGGGCCGTGGCTGCTCCCCTAGCCTAGTCGCCAAAGCGCCTCCGTGGAGGAGCGTTGCTTGGCCCAGCCTCGTTATCATCGTTGTCATCGTCATCGAGAACGATGACGTCACAGTTGAACCGGGCAGCTTAGAGGCATGCCGCACGATCCAACAGGAGTTGTTGGCACGTGACCTCCTCTCGCTTGGCCTCCGCCTTGGACCAGGCGAGTGCACCCTGCAACGACATGGCCGAGAGATCATCGAGTGACGCCTGCACAGCCATCTTCAAGCCTGGCGTGCCCTCGGGGTCCTCTGGCGCCTCCACCTTGAGTGCGCTCTAGAGGTATTCTCTCGGAGGCGACCATTTCGGCAGCGGCATTGGCCTCGATCAAAGTCTTGCTCCCTCTTTCGCCTGACGAGGCGAAGGCTGTTGCACAGGGAAGATGGCACCCGACGCTCGTTGATGACAATGCCCCGTGTGCGAGACGGCGAGCGATGATGCGCCTCCTCCCGCTCGTCCTTCACGGGGGTGAGCTGGGCCACAAAGCGTGGCAACAACATCGCCGACGCAGACCCCAGAAGCCCTTGACGCCAATTCCGAGGAGGAAGAAGATGGCAGAGCCATCTGCGTGGCATCCAGAAGCTTCCACGACGACGAAAGATTGGCAGTGGGTAGGCGAGGCACGGCTGGTTGCCGGCCTCGATGTGGGAGACGACGGCCTCGAGCATGTGCCCACACGCCCCCAACCACTGAGTCCGGCCGACAGAGTTTCCTCTCACTGGCCAGGGGCCTCCTCCTTCGTATGTGGTGAGCTCCTGGACTCGTTGTTCGGTGAAGTAGATGATCCTGGCTGGAGGTTGCTTTGGTGTCCCAGGGTTGGCGCTGCTCGTCGGTGAGCTCACCCAAGGACACCTCCTGGATGCGGCCGAGCAGCTCGTGGCTGATAGGGACGGGACGCAGCACACGCAACCGACGCTGAGCTTCTACGTTGGCGGGCACCAAAAGTCCTGCGGCGCCGGATAGCCAGCCTGGTAGAGGAGGCGCGCCTCCCACTCCTAAAGCCAGTGGCGGCCGAAGCCGTTTTTGCCGGGATATTGCTCGGCCATTGTTGGGATCTCCGGTGAGGTTCAGGTGGTTGTTGGGGTTCGAGCAGTGTAACACCCTCAGAATCGGCCCTATGCAAGTTTTAGCGCTTCCCGCCAAACCCGCATATAAACGATTCAAAGGTGCCCACCAGGCACTTGCGTGCGGGTGGAAAACGAAGTAATATCATTACACAATAGTCCTCGATGGAACCCACAAAACATATATATACAACAGCGTCTCAAAGAGTCAAGAATACAGATTTACAGTACGAAGATCCAGATCACCTTGAAAACAATACAGCGTCCGAGTACGGACAAAATGCAAATGGGGCTAAGAGCCCTGGAGAATAACCAGTGGCGTCCATAACCCTGCCCAAGCCAAGCCGGAAGGGTAACCCTGCTAACGACGTCGAAACCTGCTAAAACAAAAGGGGTGCCGACAAAGGGCAAAGGAAAAAGAGGAGCGTCGATCGAGGCCAAGACAGCGAGGCTAGAATTCGGCGGTCCTCGCCTACATAGGTATGGTGGACTGAAGCGGCAGCGCAGCATGCACTAGAACAACCTATAGAGACTCGATATAACTGGCGGCTATCGGAGAGGGGGAAGAAAGACCTATCCGGATCCAACCTGATACTACCAACAAACATACCCATCCTGGTGTTTTCCCTCGAGACCCAAACGAGGAAGTCAACCGAGGAACTCACGTGATTGGCGCTTTATTTATTCAGTTATCGTTGCAGCAATTACTAGTCAGGTATATATAGCATGAGTCATCCTGATATAATAAGCAGTGGGCAGTTTTAGTTAAACATTCCGTTGTAGTTGCAACACTTACTAGTCAGATACGATTAGCATGAGACATCCCAAACCCAGCAGTTGTTGGTACTTTTGTTTAGCCATTCCGTTGCAGTGAAGCTGATTACTAGTCATATCGGATACAAGTCAAATTATAACAGTAAACTTTAGTTATAGTTGTCTATGATCGAGAACTGTGCTCCAAGTCGTCCATAACCGCGGACACGGCTTTTCGAAAAGATTTAACCCTGCAGGGGTGCACCAAAGTATCCACACGCACTTCGACCCTTTTTGCCAGATCAGTTAACATACACCCATCGGTATGTCGGCGGGGCCTAAGTCATGACGTTTCCCAGACCCAAAGCAAGTACATGGGGGCCACCCCACTAAGCTACCCGCAACGAAGTCGGCCGGTCTCCGAGACGGACTCAGGGTTTGTGTAGACGGCTGTAAACGACTGGGAACCCGAAAAGATGACTGGGCTTGTCGATACAGCGAAAACGTGTCACGATCCTAAACAGTACAGGTGCAGTACCTCGCACAATTTAAATTAAGCAGTAAAGCATGGCATAAGTACAGGATAGTAATAAAGCCCCAAACTAATTGTGGCCCCCGGTACAGTACTTTGAAATCAGGTACTAATCGATGGGGGTGCCCATACACCCCACCTGTGGTTAGCGCGCTCGATCTCGGAACAGGTGTCAAGAACTCGGGGTCCTACGGGACACAAGTGGACGGTTAACAACCAAATAACATCTATTGCCCACCTGTGCCTCTGCATTTACCTACTTCAATTTTAGTTATTAAACAATAATTAAAGTCATGATCATCTCCAACATTAAACACACGGCATCACTCCAACAACTGTGGTACTGGACGACACACAACAGCACTTGAGCAAGCGACTACGACACGCAAGTCCAACTATCTACCAAACAACAGGTAATAGGATGTGTCCAAGGCAATATAAGGCTGCACGGGATATCACGGGTACGAAAACTAGAGCATCGCAACACAATTAGCAATAGATCAACAGGAAGGAATAAATACTATAAAAGTAAGATAGGTAGAAAGGGGGAGAATGCTCGCCTGAAAACATTGCCGAAGGTTCATCCGAAGATCGGGTCGACACTCTCATCAACTCATCGGCCTAATCCGTGAAGAAGCAAAGCACTAGAAGAAACACCGGTTGGACTATTTAATACTACGGTAGAAAATCGGGCATGATGCCTGTATGGTGTATGATATGGCAAGGGTGCGATGATTTTAGGTCATATTAAGCGGACCCGGGGTCCCGACAGTTTATTGGATGGTTCATGTTGTTTAGATACCCCACAAATTAAATGTTGGATTAGCAAGACAAAACATGGCTTCGGTTTGCTACACCAATTTAAATGGAGTCCGGAATAAGATAAAGATATCCCGCATATCGACTCCATATTTAATTATGAGATGGATTGGCATAATGCCCCCAACCCACATGATATGCATGCGAGATGAACAGTTAATATGCAACAAGTTTTATATAAAGCATTTATAAAATAGGGGCTCGGGAAAAGGTTCACACATCTGGGTTCGGAAGATCTTGGTTCCGAGGGTTCGGGGTTCGGTCTCAGGGTCCGGATCTGGGGTTCGGTCTCGGCGGGATCGTTCTCGGATAACAGAGTAGATCTTGGCGTTCCGCGAAGAAGGACTTGGTTCGGCGTCGGGGCGCATCGGATTCGTCCTGGTCGGTGTCGATCTTGTCGTTGCGAAGATCTTGTCGGGTCCACGCCATCGAGTCGGTCTTGGCATTCGGGGTGAAGAACTTCGCGTCCTCGAGGAAGTACTTGGCGTATCCGTGTCGACGACCTCGGCGTCCGGGTTCTCGGGCATCAGATCCAGGAAGAAGTACTTGTCGCACCGGGGTCTCGGTCATCAGATCTGTGAAGGAGATCTTGGCGTGCCGAGGGTCTCGGTGGGACCGGTCTTCGGTTCCAGGAAGGAGTTCTTGGTGCTCCGTGAGGTAGATCTTGTCGGTTCCACCCCCAAAGGTCTTTGTGGTTCCGTGACGGAGATCTCCGGGTTCGGTTCGCGGTTCTTCGTCGACGGTTCGGGGTCATGGTACCCGGAAGGAGATCTTGTCGGTAGTCCTTACAACTTGTTCTTGGTCGATCTTGTCTTTAGCCCCACACCGTATTCTTGTCTCCAGAGTACCACCACACAACACTACTCGCACAGGATCTGCACTGAATAGCTAAAAGCACCAGGGCACACACGCGGCTAGGAGAAGGACGGCCGGACTTGACACGAGGGGAGGGCGGTGTCGGCGGTTCTCTGCGGGGTGGCGCGACGGCCGGCAGGGAGCAGGTCGGTGGTGGAGGCGACGGGGCGGCTCGACGGCGGGGAGGTGGGGATCGGGTCGGGCTGCAGCAGAACAGAGGCACATAGGCGAGCATGGGGAGGTGGTTCTCGAGGAGGCGACCGGCGGCGCGGTGGTTGAGCGGGGCCGACGGGGACGCCCAGGTGCCGGCGGCGACAGGTCGATGCGGGCCGAGGAAGCTCATGCGGTGGCGCTCGCTGCCGTAGGCGGAGCGGCGGCCGGGCGGTGGCGGTGACGACCGAGATTGGCGAGGAGGGGCGCTCGGGAACGGCGGAGGTCACGGAGGGACGTTCCGGCAGCTGGGGAAGAGAATGCGGCCGGGCTCGGGAGGTGCGCTGGCGGCGATGGCGGCGAGGCACGAGGCAGGTGCGAGAGAGAGGCGGGAGGTGGGAGAGGACGGTGCGGGAGGGGCGGTTGGTGGGGAAAAAGGACCAGGGGAGGGGCAGGTGGCTTCGGTGCGGGTGGACCAGGGGGTGGGGACGCGGGCCAGGGCGCTGCGGGGGAGGGAATCGAGGGAGGGAGCGGGAGTTGGGCGCGGTGGGGCGTGCGCGCGGGCGGGAATTTTGTCGGCGGGGTGTGTCCAGCTGGCGGCAGGCGGCAGGCTGGCCAGGGGGCGGCCGGCTGTATGGGTGTGAGTGGTGCGTGTGTGGTGTGTTGGGTGAGGTGGAGGGAAAAAGGGTGGGGCTGGTGAGGTGGCGGGTGGTGATTGGTCGGGGTGATGTGGCTGGGGATGGGTAGATTAGGATTAGGTAGGAAAAGATTTGGGATAGCTAGGATTTTATCTGGAGGTGGCCAGCTGGGCTTTCGGGCCTGGCGGGCTGCCTCCTAAAAACAATTTAAAATTTTTATTTATTTAAAACAGGGCTTTTGAAATCCATTGGTAGACGAAACAAAATAATCCGGAGACCCGGGTTTTGGATTTTGAAATAAAGGCGGGGTATTTAGAAAACCAAATATGTTTTTTCGGAAATAGTTTCAGACAAACAAATGCATGATGATGACGATGCTCAAATGCAATGTGGCATGATGACATGAGCATGCGGTCATGATGATGCAATGCACAAAAACAACGCGATTTTCTAGTAGTGGTTTTTGCGGGGCGCCACAAGCAGTGTGTGAGGTCGCCAGGGAAATTGGAGGGTTTTATAGGGGCTTGGGCTTGGGCGGGGTGGGTGTAGACGGCCTGACTTGTGGGCATGAAACCAAGCGGCCTAGGGCCATTAATTCGCCGCGTGGCAATTGGACGCAACGGCTCGCCTGCAAAGGTGAGCGGCGCTGGCTATTAGTACGACGTGGAAGACGAGAGGATGAGGACGAGGTTTGGCTCAATGACATAACGGGCCACTTGCTGGGTGAAGTTTGGGCCCATGATTTTGCTTTCACGGCGCATCCAGGCAACCTTGGGTTCGGCCTAGGAAAGCCGGCACAAACTTCGCCCAAACCGGCGAAATTTTGGCTCCTAGGGCGACTTGGTGAAATTTTGGCTGGCGCCAAAAAAAGCCATCTAGGGAGCTCTTGGGGTCTGGCTGAAGATGATCTTACTCTTGTTCCCCATGTCAGAGCTATCTGATACTGCTCCATCGTCTCAGTGAGTAGTACTCTCTAGTAATTTTTAATAGAGTTCTATATAAATCCTGCTTTGTTGATATATGCCTATGTCTCTGCGAGTTTATACGGACCATGAAGTTTGGGACGTCAATGATGACTTTTAGCATTCCTTGTCTGTTGACTATGGTAGCTAGTACAGTGTATAAATTTACCAAAAAAATTCAGCAACATCAGTTTCACATGGCAGACATCCTTTTCTCCATAGGATCGTCGAATGGAGAAGTATTAGTACTGAAATTTGCGTGGCGGTGAATCGATGAAAATCTACACACCTTCTGTTCGGCATAAAGTGTTTGGAATACTAGGGTTCTCGGAAGCGGTATGTTGAAGTCGTGGCCAAGAAATGGAGAAGTATTTTGAGGATCTCGCAAAATGGCTGAGAAAAATATGAGAACATGATTGTACGATATGACCGGGTGCGGAGGTATAGTGGGAGGTGGGATTCACGTTCGCGGAGCGGCGCTCCCAAGACAGACATCACCTGAAGGCCGCCACCATCCTTAATTTGGTGCCCTCCTCATGGCGTCCCTTACCTAACTCGGCAGCAGGACGAGTTTGAGGATGCGGCTGCGCCGTACGTCGGCGGCAGGCCGCAACAAGACGGGTTTGAAGCCAGGGTCGTATCTCCAGCAGCAGAGAGGCGGAGGGATCTCTTTGGGGGCTGCTCTTTCGGAGTTCGAGATGATGCAGTCGTTCCTCAAATGGCTCGCCGACGACGCCTACATCGGGAGGAATGATTGCATCAGCTCCAACTCTAAAGAGATGAACACCAGATCATCACCCTGCGCCCTCTCCTCCACGGACCTGGATAAGCCAATCACGAGGTCATCCGCCATGGCTGGCTCGCCCACTCTCTCGCTCTGGGTTGGGTGTTTGCTGTGTAGCTGATGAGACGCCAGTTAGCTATGTAACTGGAGATGGAGATGGGATTGTTTATAGGCGAGATGCGCTGGGAACACAACTGCTAATCTGGACGAGAAGTGAGCCGGAGTCCGCGATAAACTAACATTGCTGCAGATCTCACGGACTTGATAAACCTTGGCCGATCCGATCGAGGTTGCGTCACATGTGGAACAGCTTAAGCTAATGTGTTATGTCTTTTTTTTGTTTTGGTTTTGAGAACCTAATGCGTTATGTCGACACACCCGTTGTCGTCATTGCACAAGCTATGGCTGGCGTGCACAGTTTTTCAGTTCATTTTTTAAGATTTGGACTGCATTATGTCGACACACCATTGTACTTTTCTGGGATATTTCCGTATGGGGTTTGGTTCGGTCGGAGAAGGTATCCTAAGTCCCGTCTGGTGGTTTTTTTTATAAAGCTGACCTTTTGTTAAAACTAATGCTCAGTGTGGTAAAACCATTCTAACATCTTTTTCGATAAAGAAATATATTAATATCACGAAGATACGAACTATATTCAGCCTCTGCACCAATAAGATGTCCAAAAATATCAAGAACATACACGGCGATAAAGAAAAATAAATCAATAAAAAAGACCCGACATGGTCATCAGTCACTCGCCGCATTAACATTCTAAACACCACTAAAGACGGCATCCGGACTACAAAAGACGCACACGAAAATCACCACCTCCAAAAAGGAAACAAAACACAAGCATTGTCGACGTCTGATTGAAGATTTAGATTCACCGTAGAGAAAGTCCGAGTTTTCAAAATAATGTCTTCAACGAGATTGCTTCCAGCCACAACAAATAAAATCTAGGCCTTAGATTTTCACCCTAAAAAGCACAACTCGATACAGTAACTCCACCAAGCAAGAGTGAAATTTTGGCTCCTGAGACGTCTGGGTGGAAAAAAATTCGCTGGCGCAAAAAAAAAGGCCCGTGGGGAGCTCTTGAGGGTCCGGCGGAAGATGCTTTTACTCTTGTTCCTCATGTCCGAGCTATCTCATACTGCTCCATCGTCTCAGTGAGTAGTACTCTCTAGTAATTTTTAATAGAGTTTCTATATAAATCCTGCTTTGTTGATATGCCTATGTTTGTGTGAGTGAATATGGACCATGAAGTTAATTTGGGACGTCAATGATGACTTTTAGCATTCCTTGTTTTGTTGACTACGGTACTCTCTCCTTGCGCAGCGGTGAATCGATGAAAATCTGCACACCTTCTCTTCGGCACAAAGTGTTTGGAATACTAGTGTTCTCGGATGATCTCGCAAAATCCCTGAGAAAAATATGAGAACATGATTGTATGATATGACCTGGTCCGGAGGTATAGATAGTGGGAGGTGGGATTCACGTTCACTGAGCGGCGCTCCCAAGACAGACATCACCTGAAGGCCGCCAGCATCCTTAATTTGGTGCCCTCCTCACGGCGTCCCTTACCTAACTCGGCGGCAGCATGAGTTTGAGGATGCGGCTGCGCCGTACGTCGGCGGCAGGCCGCAACAAGACGGGTTTGAAGCCAGGGTCGTATCTTCAGCAGCAGAGAGGCGGAGGGATCTCTTTGGGGGCTGCTCTTCGCGGAGTTCGAGATGATGCAGTCGTTCCTCAAATTGCTCGCTGACGACGACTACATCGGTCGATCGGCCACACTGAGGAATGATTGCATCAGCTCCAACTCTAAAGAGATGAACATGCACCAGATCGTCAGCGCCCTGGGCAACCCGGCCACGAGGTCGTCCGCCATGGCTAGCTCGACCACTACGTACTCTCTCTTTGGGCTGAGTGTTTGCTGTGTAGCTGATGAGAGAGACGCCGGCTAGTTGTGCAGCTGGAGATGGAGATGGGATCCATTCTTATACTAGGCGAGATGCACTGGGAACACAACTGCTGCTAATCTGGACGTGGTCAAAAAAGTCTCGGGCCAGATCCGTGAAGTGAGCCGGAGTCCGCGATAAACTAACATTGCTGCAGATCTCACAGAGACTTGATAAATCTTGGCCGATCCGATCGAGGTTGCGTCACATGTGGAACAGCTTAAGCTAATGCGTTATGTCGACACACCCGTTGTCGTCAATTCGTCATGCACCTGGTTTAGTAAAGCTTGCAGCTGATTGTAGTATGCTCTAGGACAGACCTTTGAAACATTTCAGTAACATAATCGGACTGAAACACTGAGTTGATTGTACTATGCTCTAGGACAGCAAAGAAGAGAAGTTATGGAAACTAAATGTTCACGGGCTATGGTTTGCCATTGTCAAGACAAAAACAAACTTGTGTTTCATTGTCTATTGAGCACATAGATAGACACTTTTTTATGCATGTGCACCTATGTGATTCATAATTTTAGGTGGCTGGGATTTATGAAAAATTCTAGTAACCGAGAGTGAGCAAGATTGAAGTTATACGTAGGACATGAAAAATACAAGAACCACAAAAGACAGCCACAAAAGACAGCACTGGAAAACAATTCTAGGCCAAGTGACCCATATGCCTCGATACACATGAGCATGAGGTACAAAACGGTTACAAACTGATGGAAATAGGGAAGAGGATCAATCGGAGAAGATAATATTAAATAACACAACACACAATTAAATGATATCACATCATGACGGTTTTTTTATTTAGATAAGCTGTTACACACCACCAACTTACACACTTGTGATGCCTTTATTTCCCTATATTGGACCTCATCACACACACAAATTCACTCAGATGCCTTATCATTCAAAGATGATTAGACGTTGGTGTCTTGGTAACTCTGGAAGCCAGTTTGGCTAAATTTAGGAGTGAATGCACCAAACTCTTCTCCCCGGTTGTTTTTGAGGTTTCGGGCTTCTTGTCTTGAAATGCGGTATGCATTGGCAAGGACATCCACAGGCAAGGCACGTAGGATGGAGCTCTTTCCCGCGATGTGACTAACCATGGAGTTTGGGTTAGTCTTGAACGAGATGTACTGGCATCCTTCACGTGCTGCCTTCTTGAGAACAACATAGTGTTGTGGTATGATTAGGAGTTGTCCTTGACGAAGAATGTCATTGAATACCGTCTGACCATGGTTATTGACGACTTGCACCCGGGCATGTCCTTGGATCATGTAGACGACACTGTGCGCATTAATGTTCCAGAATGGTGAAAGAACGGCATTCTGCAATATCAATTAATTGTATACCATATTATTAATCGAATGTTATGAAGATTAGGGAATCTAACAGTAATGTAGTGTGTTGAAGGAAGTATCGTCTATACCTGATATAGATTTACTCTTGTAGCACTCATTTGCACGAGGTTCAGGATGGGGAAATTCTTGCTATAGAGACGCGTTATCCTGCCAGCACGTGGGTTATACGTGTCGGCACGTTTGGGGTTATCGATGTTTTGCCTTGCCTCCAATGAACAAAAGTTCTCCTCCAAACCATTGAAACTCCTGTCCCATGACTGTCCTGTCTGGTATTGAGTTGATTGTCCTTCTTGATATTGAGCTGATTGTTCTACCTGGTATTGGGTTGATTGTCCTTCTTGACTTTGAATTGGTTGGTAGGATTGTTGTACTAGTTCTTGTTGAGACACAGTGGGCTTCAAGAATTGAAGGCCTTGACTCACACGAATTATCTCACCTCTTTGGTCGTTTTGACTCTGCATTCTTTGTGCTGCTTGTTGACTGATACCAAGGGCCTCACTAAGAAGTTGGACACTAAATCCACTAAATATGTTTTGTCTAAACTGTTGCTCTCTCTTGTTGTTACCAGCCAACAAGAACTCCTGAGATTTAATATTGAGGAAATAAATCAAAGTTCATTAATATCCCACCAAAATATACTTGAAAAAACATAGTTATGTTACTTGTAAACAACAATATATTTTTGTGTCGATTAATTTGTATAGTTACCTTTTGCCTAGGTTCAAGCTGGTTAGCGTTGTTATTAACATCGAAGACATAGACAGCTACAATCGGTGCATCACCATCGTTGTAGCACCAGTGTAAAATGCCAGCTGGAAGTGCAACAATGTCTCCTTGTTTGAAGCGATCAACTTTTTGGTGCTCATCCTTAATGTTTTGGCTTTGGCTTTGACCCTGAGCAAACTGGGCTTGCTCAAATGGTTGAAACTGTTGTTGGAAGGTCGCCGGGCATCCAGGTAAAGTCAACCCTGTGTAACCCCTACCTAAAAGAAAACACATTGTTTGAATATTAAAAAACTATGAATGTTGTTACATTTGGCACATCTAAAATCATAAGTGTAGTATAGCAATGAAATTTTCATATTCAATTAGACATCAACCTTGAAGGATGTACACCAAGCCAGGTGTGTTGTGGTATTGAGGTAATAGGAGGCCTTGGGGCTCGATAACACGACGAATGACAGATACACCGGTACAACGGAATTGCTCATTCTGCTCATCAAAGTAATCGGTGATGCCCGCTTGTGACCTCACTTGTCGAAGTGGTTCAAACGCTTGGAGCCTATCAAAGCTGCATCCCCTTAAACCTCCTTGTCGAGAGCTTTGCCAAGGACTAAAGCTCTGTCCAGATAGTTGAGCTATGGATCCATGGCACAAGAGAGAAATGCAAAAGCAACACAACACAGATGACAAACTAGTAGTTGCCATGTTGTTAGAAGAGATTGTAGAGGGTGGATTGCTGCTTGTTTCCTAATTGTTAGTTTGACTTTATAGCCATAAAAAGCAGTTTAAGGATAAACATGGTGACGTAATTTGAGATAAGAAGATATCTATGGTGACTCGGACCTTTTTAGAATGTGACTAGATATAACTTTTTCTCAAAAGATATGTATTTCTTTACGTCTAAAACTGGTGCTGACTCACCATGTTAGCACCATCTTTTGTACATAGCTCTTGGACATTGTCTTCCGTCTAATCACAAATGATATTGCTTGTATTTTCTACAACTGTTTTTGGCATTTTTTGACTCCTCTTGATGGTTTGTTTATGTTGTCTTCTATGACGCCAATATATGTGTATATTTTTGGTTATATGGCCAAAATTCCATGTCTTGAGTATATCTATATACCACAGAGTGTAAATTGAATGAGTCATGTCCATGTCAACAAATAACAGCCGTGTGGATAAGAAACTTGTAATGATGTATAATCCACATTTGTATATAAAAGATGGTGTATGGACATTTTTTTTGCTTTACTTTATTCCAAAGACCTATGAAGATATGAAATACTAATACTTTCTTAATTTTACAACCCTGATCCTGGTAGCATGCAGACAATAATTTCTTGAGATAACTTGAGAGTATATGACCATTGTGTGATATGCTTTATCATCTTCTGTACAAGACGCTGAGTAAATAGAAACAGACTATCTTATCGAACATTGAACATTTGCTTGGAAATTTGGTACGGAACATATGGCTATGAAATGATAATATGTTCCTTCATATCAACCAGAATAAAAAACATATGCAACTCCACTATTAACATTAAACGGATGCATTGCCAAAATCCATCCTACGTGTCAAGGATGTGCATCAGGGTAATAGCATTGTTTTGTGTCCATTTTAATACCTGGCTAAAATGTAAAATAGTTCTTGGAAAAATTTGAGCTCATTTTGTGGGTCATCTATTCATGTACAACATATACAATAAAATGATTTCCATCTACCAAAAAAGATTTGCCTTGTATCGTCGGAAATCATTTTTGATAGATGGAAAAATACTTTAGGCTAAAATGTTGCGGCTGGCCATGGCGTCGCCGGCGGAGACGAGGCCTGGACCTCGCCGGAGACAGGGACGACACGGCTAGACGCGGCATCGACGCGGAGGAGAGGAAAAATACTTAAGGGGGGTGTGGGTGCTTCGGGCTCTGGCGAGCGTACATGCGCGTGCGGGTAGAGACGATAAACGCGAGCAATACGGTTGTGTGGTGGGCCACGGACCATGGTTGAACACGTGCTTGTAGCACCCGGCGCATGGAGGAAGGGCCTCTATAAGCGGCCAATAGAACGACCCGGAAATGACCGTGTAACCCAAGCCCTTACCTGGCCTTGAAGTTACTTAGTAAAATTTGAACACTGGAAGTGAGTCTCTCCCAAAACCCATGCTCATATCCAAGTATCCAAGGCACCCGCTCACCCACTGCCTGTCCTGGCCAGTCTCCTTCCACCACCATCGCCTCGCCCTTGCCTCCGCGTTCCACTCCATATCTCTCCCTTGCTCTCGCTGGTCTTGAGTCGGCGCGCTTGAGTCTCCAGTGTAGAGATCGCTGGCAAGGCAGCAACAGCCTCCTACAACCCTTTCCTCCTCTCTGGAGGAGCTGTCCAGGAGAGGGTAACTAGCGTGGGGTCACACTCATTGCCGATGGCACCACCATCAGGAGACGACGACCTCGATACCGGCCATGGTGACAAGTTCTATTAGCGGAGGCCAGATATTTCGGGTGCAGCTGCATCCATCACACCAGTATATTGGTATAGACGATGCAGATCGGAACCCTTTTTTATCATATTTGCGTCGTCCATGTTCTCTAGAGTAAACAGATATTTTTTCCAAATAAATTATCAAGTTCAAAATTGTTTATGCTACTAATAGATGCATTGTGTCAACTAACTGATAGTTTGTTTGAACTGTGAGCCATGAGGATATTAACCCTTAATCTTACATTAACGTATGGAGTTTCGCGACTTATTTGTGGAGGGATGTACGCGATTAGAGGATACGGCGAGGGATATTTTCTCCCGACATGGATGGCCGCGTGACTTGAGGATTGATCTGCCTTAGATTCAAGATTCTTTTCGATAGTGATTTTGTGTAATGCTTGTCTACTCTTTATTCCCTAGCTCTCTCGGTTGTGTGGTTGTGTGCATCCTAGTTATGCAGAGGCCGGGTGTAAACATTAAACGTTTTCGTTAATATATGCACCTATTTCCAAAAAAAAATTTACTTCCTCATCTTCCACATATCCCATGTATTTGCACATGCGTAATTTAATATGTTCATGAAGTTCATTTAAAATGGTCATGCATGGTTTGTTTGCTTATTGTATAAGTGAAAATGATATAGAGGGGCTGACACGCTGATTATGGGTTATCAGAGATATGTATCTTATGCTGCTAGATGTCGCCCGCAAAAGAGTATTGGTGCTCCCATACCATTTATGGTACATGTTGGATATGGAAATTCCAGATCAACCATTTTCCCGAAAAGGTATATGTTTAGATAATCACATGCTAAATATCAAACTACGTGCTACTTGGCGTCAGTAGCATGGTTCATGCTTCTGCATTAGACCTTGAGCAGTTTTTCACTAGCATTTCCAAAACTCATGTCAAATTACGAAACTCGTGCTAAATATCAAATTACGTGGTACTTGGAGTCTCATTGCTTCTTGAGTGAGAACAATCTTAGGTGAACAAAAGAGTTGCACAACCGTATTACGAAACTCATGTGTCCCTATGTTATTATTTCTTGATTTGACTTGCAGAATACATATTGCTAGTGTCCCTAGGTCGATTGTGTTGGTGACGTTGTGGCTGAAGATGGCTTTTAATTGGCATTACTCCCTCTGTTAGGGATTATAAGGCCTATGAACCATTTTGATAGGATTAAGAAAATCAATAACTCCCCCTCTTAATTACTACATGCACCAATAGTTACACATGCATGAGAGAAGATAGGGAAAAAAGAGAACATGCATTGGAGGAGAGACTAATAAATAAGAGAGGGCTTACAATTTCTAACATTTTTAAAAAGCTTTTAGGCCTTATAATCCCTAATGGAGGGAGTACTTACTTTTTAGAATATTTTATTGATATGATAGTTATTGTTGTCCGGTGAGACGCAAGGAGATGTTTTATGTCTTCTCATAGATAGAGAGAGGGAGGGAGGACGGGTAGGGTGAGAAAGAGCTGAAGCTTGAGCCATATTTCTTCTTCTCTAATGCTTTTATTTAGAAATTTTTATTCTCTTTTTGTTTGGGCAGGACAATAATATGTACAATCTTCTAGTGGTAAGACATGTTGTTTTTTGTATTGCTTCAATGGATAACAATTAAAATAGTGTAGGCTGATGCATGGTTCAAAATATAAGTAGCCTACGTGTCAGATTATTTCGTTAATTTAAATAATTATGAAGCCCTTGGTTTGCATAGTGAATTCTTGGTAGAATTAGGTAAATAACTAGATACTTTGAACCTACGAGGACAATCGGTAGAAGAAGAAGGACGAGGATCATAGAGTCACAACGTGTTCTTTGCTGCTTTACATAAGGGGAATATCGTAAGTACAAGTAAAGAATTGGATTTTTTTCCATGATAGCTCATAATGAAAATATAAGAAAATTTTAGTGTAGCAAAGTGGGATGATTTGTAGTAATCCTGAAAGTTTTTTCACGTGATATTATTGTTAGAAGTATACTTTCCTGTTGTTCTTCCATTTTTGGCTGCTTAAGTATGAACCAAATACACTATCTTTCCAAATTCAACGAGGTCGCTCTCTAATCAATAGTCATTATATGACATCACTCAAGGTGCTTCAGTTTATGATTGATATGTGACGGTCATGCAACAAGGGCTCTCGCTTCCATTGACCCTAACCCCATTTTATATTTATCATGGAAAGTGAATAAATAGATGGACGCATGATCTATTGTAAGACCGGGAAATAATAATACCACGAATCTTGTAGGATGGACGCAATAAAATGGCAAATAGGTACAAAGTGGAGGTGTTTCATGTGCCTGTGTAAGAAGTTGACAATAACAAAAGCAAAACAAGGGTTTAACAAGAAAGAGAGAGGATGATGATATGTGGTGAAGAGTAGGAACTCTTGAGTCATGGTCAACCAATGAAACCAAAGTTTGTCGCTATAACAACATTCCAGCTAAATATATGTTGGCCTAATGGGATCGGGGTTCTCTCGCATTGCCCCATAGCGTGTGGGCCAGGACCCACCGGTCAGCGGCTCGGCGATTGCAAGGCCTAGCCGACGAGAGCGTCGCAGGAATGCGAGCACCGTGTGCTCCAAATAGGTATGGATTTGGTGTGATGAACCTATGGATACTAAGTATCGGCTATGATGTAGGTGCCTATGGATGAGACGAACGCTACGAGACGAGCCCCAATCCTCCAGCCAGGCGCGGACAAGAAGGAAAGGACAACGACACGCGCAAGGCGGTCCGACCCCAGCCCCCGGAAGGAGGGTAAGGACGCAGAGTGGCATCGCCTAAGCCCCGGAAGGACCAGAAGATCACATCTCCTGGGCCAGGCGCGGCCCGGGAACTAGAGTCAACTTAGCTTGACAAGTCGCATCAGGCCCGACCTTGGGAACTAGGGACGCACCAGCGCCGCTAGACATCATCATGACCCTGCAGTCTGTTGCAGCGCGTCACCGACAGGAGTGACAGCTCGAAGCCTGAACTGTCACTTAGCCATCAAGTGCACCTACGCTGTCGGTGACGCGCTGCAGCCTGAGCTGTCACTTAGCCATCAAGTGCACCTACGCACCGCCCTTGAAATGACTCACAAGTAGATTTAAATGAAATCTAAATGGTAGTGTTATGGTTCCTACTCCTGGCCTTCACCATTGTTGGTGTTGCCACTGTTGCTTCTCATACTAGTTTTCAATGAAAGCCACAAAAAATGTCAAATCAATCAAAGCAGTAATCTTTTGAAATTTAAGGAAGCCAAGATTACAACTCATTTTTTTTGAACTATTTCGTATAAGTACGAATTTATTTTCATTAAATAGCATGTTCTAACTCCTGCAAGCTGGAATGGAAAATATTTCTGCTAGCCACCGTTATAGAAAGAACAAAAAATAGTGAGGAAACTTACAACATAATTGATTTTTTTATGTGTTTGGTAATCTGGTGTAGATATCTCAAATACATTTCTGATGAGCGTGTGTGTGGCTAGGTGCTATATGTTCCTGTACTTAATCAAAAGTAAACTGTACTTGGTGTTGTTCACGAAAATTATGAAACACAGTGGTTAGGAATTAGGAGTTTACTGCAGCTTACAACTTATTCCATACCTTCTACTCCTTTCTAGTTTCTATCTACCTCCTTTCTCCTGGTTCTATTTGCTCCCTTGAGGAGGCAATTTAAGCAACAAGGTATATTATAGTACAAGAAATCTCAGTTTCTTCAAGACAAACTATGGAGAAATCAAATTTAAGTACAAGCAAATATTTTGTAGCTTCATAAAATGTAAGGTACTGTCTAGGGTTTCACTCAATTACAACCAATTCAGGATACAAACTAGACCAGGAGAATGGGATCGAGGAAGAAGAAGCAGGAGATAGGGATCAGAGGAGCAAGGGGATGAGAGACAGAGTCGTTACGCCGCCGTGATCCTTCTAGATGGCCCTCACCATCGCCTCGTGTCGGGTATGTATTAGCTTCACTGGACCCACGTCGGCCCGACATACTTGCGGTTGGGCTTCATGGGCCGCGTCGTCCTCCTTTCCTCATGTTGGCTTCTTATGTTTGAATGATCTGTCTCTCCTCCATCGTCCATGTCGTCGCTCTTAGAGTGTACACTGCCATCATTGGGTATGCTAACACCCCCTCCCCCTTGAGAGCCAGCTTGTCCCCAAGCTGGGGCTCGTGGAAAGCGGCTTGTCAGCTCCTCTCGATCTTCCCAAGTTGCAGAACCAGCATCACCAGATGTCCATTGTACAAGTACTTGTTCAACCACTGCATTCGCTTTCTTGCGCCATCTCGTAGACAGGATCTTAAAAGGAACAGCTAGATGGTCAGTATCTGAAGGTAAGGTAGAGGAAGTAGGCATACCATCCGTCAGCATCTTTCGAAGTGAGACATGGAAAACCGGATGAATAGTGGAACCAGTGAGTAAGTCCAATTTGTATGCTGTCTCGCTGACTTTTGCCACCACTCGAAAAGGGCCATAGTATTTAAAGAGTAGCTTATGGTTAGCACGTGGAGCTATTGAAGCCTGGATATAAGGTTGAAGTTTTAAGAAGACCATATCATCCACCTTGAATTGTCTGAAAGTACGATTCTTATCAGCTTGCTTCTTCATGATTTGTTGTGCCCGAAGCAAATGCTGACGAAGTAGATCGTGCACAACACGACGTTCAGATAACCATGACTGCAAATTGGATACTGGACAGCTGCCTGGCGCCTCAATTCCCCAGTGTCGTGGCTCATGACCATATAGCACCACAAATGGAGAGTTATTGAGAGTAGAATGGTGGCTAGTATTGTACCAATACTCGGCCAATGATATCCACTTACTCCATTTCTTCGGACATGTGTGCACAAAGCATCTCAAGTATGTTTCAACACACTGGTTCAGTCTTTCTGTTTGGCCGTCAGTCGCTGGATGGTAAGCTGTACTTAGCTTAAGTTCTGTACCAATCGACTTGAACAAATCACGCCAGAAGTTGCTAGTGAAGACTGGGTCACGATCGGATACGATAGACTCTGGTAAGCTGTGCAATTTATAGACATAATCTACAAAGAGGGAAGCTACTTTGGCAGCAGTGTATGGGTGTGCCAAAGGGATGAAGTGGCCATACCGGGAAAACCGATCTACGATCACCAGCAGACAGTTATAAGGACCTGATTGAGGCAAACCTTCGATGAAGTCCATGGCAATGTGTTGCCATGGCCGTTTAGGCACTCGCAACGGTTCCAGATGTCCCGGATATTTGACACGTTCAGGTTTTGCTTGTTGACAAACTTGGCATGTCTGGACCCATCTTTTTACTTGTTTCTTGATCCCCGGCCACATGAACAACTGCTTGATCCTCTTATAAGTCACAGGTGCCCCAGAATGTCCGCCCAAGGAGCTACTATGAAAGGCCTGGAATATCTTAGTTTGTAGCTCAAGATTATTCCCAATCCATACTCTGCCTTTATGACGAATGAGCCCATTATCCAGTGTATAAAGGGTCGAATTAGCTGGTTTGAGTGCAATGTCAATCAACAACTTCTTGGCCTCTTCATCTTTGTCATAGCCCACTATTACGTCATCCATCCAAGATGGTTGGCAAATAGAGATGGCTGCCACTGTTAGAATTGGCTCATGGATTTTTCGAGACAATGCGTCTGCTGCCACATTTTCCTTCCCTTTCTTATAAATGATCCTGTAACGCAAACCAAGCAACTTAGAGAAGGCCTTTTTCTGCCAATAAGTGTTCAGGCGCTGTTCTTCCAAATGAACCAAACTGTGTTGATCAGTTCTGATAGTAAACTCAGCATGTTGCAAATAACAACGCCAATGTTCCACAGCCATAAGAATAGCCAGGTATTCTTTTTCGTAGGCAGACAGACCGCTAGTGCGTGGACCAAGTGGCTTGCTAAGATAAGCAATGGGATGGTCGAGCTGCTGCAACACAGCTCCAATGCCAAGGTCACTTGCGTCAGTCTCCAAAACAAAAGGTTTGTTGAAATCAGGAATAGCAAGGACTGGCGCCGTCACCAGTGCCTTCTTCAGAACATTGAAGGCAATGTCAGTCACCGAAGACCATTTGAACATGGTGTTCTTCTTCAGTAATTGGGTCAATGGTTTAGCGATGATACCAAAGTGACGCACAAACTTCCTGTAATATCCCGCTAGCCCGAGAAAACCCCTTAGTTCTTTCACATTAACTGGTGTTTTCCACTGAACCACTTCCTGAATTTTACTTGGGTCTGTCGCCACGCCAGCTCCACTGATAATGTGGCCAAGATAAGCAATGTTGCGCTGTGCAAAGGAACATTTAGACATTTTTACCCGCCATTGATCCTTCCGCAACAAAGACAGCACCATTGCAAGATCTTCCAAGTGTTGTTCCCATGACTGACTATAAATTAAGATGTCGTCGAAAAAGACCAGCACACATTTGCGCAATATTGTCTTCAACGTCTCATGCATAGCCCCTTGGAAAGTTGCCGGTGCCCCTGACAATCCAAATGACATAACTCTATACTCGTAGTGCCCAGAGTGAGTATAAAATGCTGTTTTGTGCTCTTCTCCTGGAGCCAATCTTATCTGGTGGTATCCCGCACGGAGGTCAAGTTTTGAAAAGAATTGTGCCCCGGTAAGGTCATCAATCAGCTCATCAATTACTGGCACCGGAAACCTTGTAGGAACTGTCATGGCATTCAATCGCCGGTAGTCAATGCACATACGCCAAGTGAGGTCCTTCTTTTGAACAAGGATTGCCGGAGACGCAAATGCGCTCGTACTGTTCTGAATAATGCCAGATTTCAACAGCTCTGCTACCTGTCGTTCGATCTCATCTTTGACTGCAGGTGTATGACGATAAGGTCGTATTCGCACTGGTTGTGCTCCTTCAATGAGCTGTATGTGGTGATCACAAGCACGTTGAGGCGGCAAGCCAGCTGGATCCTCAAATACATCGTCAAACTGCTGTAGAACCTTATGAACTTCTGGTGGAATTGCGTCTGCCGTTTGTTGTGCATCCGATGTCACGGCTGAGATGATTAAGATCTGTTCAATATCCCCCTGTTTCTGCAAGCCTGACAACTGATCCACAGTAATTGTGTGACAGATAATTTCAGCAGGGCCCAGACCTTGCAGAAATGTTGGCTTGCCGTTGTCAGAAATTTCAAGACGTTTTGTCGGCCAGTCGATATACATGGGGCTGTGCTTGTAGAGCCAATCCTGCCCCAATATCACGTCAAAAGCTCCGAGAGCAAGCAACTTGAAATTAGTCTGAAACTGATGCCCTTGTGTAGACCAAGTACAGTCACGAACTTCTTCAGTACAACTTAACTGACGGTCGTCCGCAACTTTTACACGAACAGGTGATAGCAGATGGGTAACACCTTGAAGCTTTGATTGCAACTGGACATTGATAAAGGAGGATGTGCTACCAGAATCAACCAGCATGTGAACCGCTTGCCCTTGCACCCAACCATTTAGCTGTAGTACTGTAGGAGCTCCTTCAACATCTGCTTTTTCATTAGACAAAGCATGTAGAGAAATTGTGCACAAAGTTTCAGCAACCTGTCCTTCCACATGCACCTCTGTTATTCCCAAAGCATCTGCACCCATGAGCTCGAGCAATTCTTCTACTACATGTAATTGAATAGTAGCTGGGCAAGTGTGTTCGTGACCCCATCTTTCACCACACTTGAAACAGAGACCGCGAGCTTTTCTGTAATTTTTGAGAGCTGCCAGCTTTGACGAGTGATCAGCAGTTCCCCTGGCTCCTTCCTGACCTCTGCGATCTTGAGAAGCAAGAACGGAAGTTGGTACACTGTTTCTGCTTGGAGGTGGAGGCAACGGCAAAGGTCTGCCCTTGTATGGATACTCTTGGAATCGATAGTTTGGCATCTTAACACTTTCAGCAACCTCCTCTTGTAATAAGGCCAAAGCACAAGCAGTATCTAGATCCGGAGGTCTTTGTACCATCACCACAGCCCGGATATCATTCTTCAATCCCTCGATGAACCGAGTCAAAAAATACAAGGGATGAATTGCATCAGAATAGGCTATCAAGTTATTCATAACATTTTCAAAGCGTTCTATATATTCAGAAACTGTATCATGCTGTCTAAGTATGAAAAACTGACGAATCAGCATTTGGTGTCTATCCCTACCAAAACGTGTGCAAAGCAACGCACAGAATGAACTCCAATCGAGACTACTAAGCTTTTTGCGGACTGAATGTAACCAGACTTTTGGTGACCCAGTAAAATTCAGAGTCGCCATAGGAACCCAATAGGACTCATGAATAGCGAACATGATGAAATACTGCTCCGCGAGCGTTTGCCACATCTGTGGATTGTCTCCATCAAACAACGGAAACTGTAACGAAGGATTGGCCTGTCCTAATTGTGTGAACAACTGATTTGCTGAACACTCCATCTCGGTGAAATTTGAGCGCAAATGAATGGGAGTCTGGAAGTTAATCGTACCCGTGACCGGGGGAGGCGTCGAAACCGTAGTGGTTCCGAGCGCCGCACCCCGGGGAAGCATCGACTCGCGGTGGCCTTGCCCGAGATCCGTCCCAGCTGGCCGTCTGCCCAAGAGAGGGGGCAGGTCCTGGCCGCGGGCATCAGCGAGGCGGGCTGCTGCAGGATCTCCGCCAATCGACACCGTCGGCGCGCCGAGAGGCTGTTTGACCGCCTGTTGTTGGAGTGTCGCGACCGCCGCTGTGAGGTCGTCCACGCGGGCCTCCAAACGGGGCCGCCATGAGTTGAGATCGCTCGCCAGCGCCTCCACGGACTTCTCCACCGCGTCCGATCTACTCGCGAGCTGCGACGTGACCTTGACCTCCGATTCCCGAATCAAGCCGGTTAGGTGCTTGAGGAGCTCCTTCGCGCTATCATCCATAGTGGATTCGCGTGATTCACGGACTTGCTTCTGACGGCGAGTCTCGATGATCGTCGCCAGATCTGGGTGTTTTTTTTTTTTTTTTTTTTTTTTGGGTGGTGGGTGGGAGAAGAGTGGTGGACTGGCTCTGATACCAGGTGTAAGGTACTGTCTAGGGTTTCACTCAATTACAACCAATTCAGGATACAAACTAGACCAGGAGAATGGGATCGAGGAAGAAGAAGCAGGAGATAGGGATCAGAGGAGCAAGGGGATGAGAGACAGAGTCGTTACGCCGCCGTGATCCTTCTAGATGGCCCTCACCATCGCCTCGTGTCGGGTATGTATTAGCTTCACTGGACCCACGTCGGCCCGACATACTTGCGGTTGGGCTTCATGGGCCGCGTCGTCCTCCTTTCCTCATGTTGGCTTCTTATGTTTGAATGATCTGTCTCTCCTCCATCGTCCATGTCGTCGCTCTTAGAGTGTACACTGCCATCATTGGGTATGCTAACATAAAATATACACTACAAGAAACAAATCAGCAGCTTCAAAAGAAGACAATAAAATTAGTCATGATTCTATGGTAATAAAGGAAGTTGAACAACCCCTGCTTTCTCAATACCGTAAACTATGTAAAAACTTGTTATTCTGCAGAAATGGTCGTCACTGCAGACAATTTATGTACTCTGCAGTGCAATGTACGACAATCAAGGAACATACCTTTGTAGTTTTATTTCCTCTACAAAATCAATTATACTTATGCATGGCAATACATTTTTGTAGGACCCCCACCATCAAATTTGAGAAATGATGAGAGTTCTAGTATGGCCTCGGTAACATAATCCTGAAATCATTCAAGCTCTTTGATGTCATCCTTTCTATACCTGCAACAACAATGACATGTCAAACGTCACACAAGAGCCTACCAGCATGTCAACGATTCTAAACTGAACAGAACGCAATGCCCGTCCTCACCATGGAGACTACATCTTGTCCTGTTATTGTGGTGAGGAGGCTCTGATCTTGGAGGAGCAGTCACAAACCAAGCAGATCGACCATCTCCTTCTAGATCTTTGCATCTGTGTACATGACTTATTCTGTCTAGAGCACATACACTTTGTTTAAACTAATTTACCTAAATATGACATTCTTTGCAATTTACCTCTACACAGATTGGTCGGAGAATTCAAGACTTCTATATTATGTGTTATGATTGTGTTAAGGTACAACAAGTAACATGCGAGAATTTAGAGTAGCATTAAGGGATGTTTGGAGGAACATACAAGAATTAGGGAAGAATATAAGTTGGTTCAACTCCATTTGCTTCTCGCCTACTACCTGACCATACTTAGCTAAATATGGCTGCCATTCAGACCCTGAATCTAACTGAAGTTATCCTGTAGCAACATATATCAACCTGCAACCACATATCCAACAAAATTTAATTAGTGCCAACGAGAAATCTGTAGAGAACACAGAACCTGGACAACACTTAAGCGATGAGTTCGTTCGGCTCCACGGCGTCATGTGCGGCGCCCTTCTCGTGTTGCAGCCTTGCTGGTCAGGGATGGCTAGACAAAGCAAGAAACGCACAATAGAGCAACAAATAACAAGCGGATGACCCTGTTCAACCTCGATCTGAAATATGGAACAAAGCAGGAAACGCTCTTCATTGTCTTCAACGTTGATTGAGTCTACCGTGTCGTCCTACTAATTTGGAGGGGCGGCGCGAGGTCGCAGTCCGACATGGCGCTGTGGGCCTCCGCCGCGGAGGTCGCAGTCCTACCTGGCACCGTCGATGTGGTCTTCTGGCGCGGGAGGTCGCAGAGGTATCCATCCAACTTGGTGCCGCCGCTGTGGGCTTCTGGCGCGGAGGTCGCAAAGGTTTCCATTCGAATTGGCGTCGCCGCTGCGGGCTCCGACGCAGAGGTCGCCATCCGACTTGGCGCCGTCGCCATACGGTGTGTCGTTGACTGGTGCTCCTTCATGTGATGCTGTAGCGGCACGGTACCGGAGAGGGAGGGATTTGGTACCAGAGGGCGTTCATACCGGAGAGGGACCGCCGGCGGCGGCTCATGCATAAACCTAGGCGAGCAGAGAAAAAAATGGGTGTGGGCGAGAGATTCCGCGGGAGAGAGGGTGGAGACTCCGGACGAGAGCGAAAGTTAGGATAGCGTGAACCGTAGATGTATGGTGGTGTGATTTAACGGTTAAGACCTTTTCAATGTTTGATGGCCAAAGTGAGCCATTGTAACACCCTCAGATCGGCCCTATGCAAGTTTTAGCGATTCCCACCAAACTTGCATAGAAACGATTCAAAGGCGCCCACCAGGCACTTGCGTGCGGGTGGAAAACGAAGTAATACCATTACACAATAGTCCATGATGGAACCCACAGAACATATATATACAACAATGACTCAAAGAGTCAAGAATACATATATACAATACAAAAATCCAAATCACCTTTAAAACGATACATCGTTCGATTACGGACAAGATGCAAATTGAGCTAAGAGCCCTGAAGAATAACCAATGGCGTCCATAACCCTGCCCAGGCCAAGCCGGAAGGTTAACCCTGCTAACGACGTCGATCTCAAAACCTGCTTAACAAAAGGGGTGCCGACAAAGGCGAAGGAAAAAGAGAGAGATCAGTACTGAGGCCAGTACACGGAGAGACTAGAATTCGGCGGTCCTCGCCTACATAGGTATGGTGAACTGAAGCGACGGCGGAGCATGCGCTAAACAACCTATAGAGACTCAATACATTTGGCGGCTATCAGAGAGGGATAAGAAAGACCTATTCGGACCCAACCTGATGCTAACACCAAACATACCCATCCTGGTGTCTCCCACTCGAAACCAATTAAGGAAGTCAACCGAGGAACTCACATAGTTGGCAATTTTATTCATTCTGTTATAGTTGCGGTAATTACTAGTCAAATATAGATAGCATGAGTCATCCTGATATAATAAGCAGTGGGCAGTTTTAGTTAACCATTCTGTTATAGTTGTAGTACTTACTAGTCAGATACATATAGCATGAGGCATCCCAAAACCCAGCAGTTGTTGGTACTTTTATTAAGCCATTCCTTTGTAGTGAAGCTAATTACTAGTCATTACAAAGTCAAATTTATAGCACTACTTTAGTTATAGTTGTCTATGATTGAGATACTGTGCTCCAAGTCATCCATAACCGCGGACGCGGCTTTTAGAAAGTTTTACCCTGCAGGGGGGCACAAATAGCAACACACGCACGATCAACCTCGAGAAAAACCAAATGGAAACCCAACGAGGCATCACGATAGAGCAATTGCAAGATTTATATAATATTCCAGGGGGCCACCCCACCAAGATACCCGCTACGAAGTTGGCCGGATCCGAGAAGGAGCCAGAGGTTTGTGACGACGGATGTAAACGACTGGAAACCCGAAAGTGTGACTAGGCTTGTCGATACCGCGAAAACATGGCACGGGGTTCTAAAACAGTACAGACGCTCCACGCGCAATAGTAAATAAAGCAGTAAAGCATGGCATAAGTACATGATAGTAATAAAGCCCCAAACTACTTTGTGGCCCTAAGAAATAATATATGACTCAAGCTCTGGCTAAGGGGATTCATGGTCCCCAAACCTATCTCGTTCGAGGTTTCTTGGCTTTCGGGTCAAATGACCAATGTTATGGCTAGAATGAAGGCAAAGTTTGTGATAATGTGTCCATATCGTGCATAAGTGTGCATAATGGGATGATAAACAATGTTTCAGTAGGAAGTTTTCCTTTTCGTCGCACCAAAAAGCCGTTTTCCATTTTTCGAGTGCAAAAAACGGGCGGTTTTGTGAAGCAACCACCAAATTGCTAATTCAAAATGCTACCATCATATTTTTCAAAAATACTAGACCACCTTACATGGATAATGTCATAACAGGGGATCTCAAACCTTTCCGTCTATCCATGGTAAAAAGACAAATTCCTGTCGAATCGAAAGTAGGTGGGTCAGATATGAACTACATGTACATAATCGGATGCTCATGATTTTTTACAAAAATAATTTTTAGGTTCACAATATGTTATTTCATCAGAGATCCACTTCAAATTTAGCGAGTCTCAGCACCGAGCTAAGAATCTTCATTCTCTCCCTTCGACAAAGTTTAACGATAGTTTAAAACAGACATTAAAAATTAAAAAACGATCCTAATAATGCGAAACCTTCGTGTGATATCATATTATATGACATAGTTAAAAGAAAAAATATCAATCAATGGGTGGCAGTATAAGTTATGGAGACATGATGTTTCGTTGCTCCAGCCTCCTCGGAGGCGAACGTGCGCGGAACGGGAAAGGGCAGAAATTCTCCCATAAGATTCAGATTGTTTCCACGATTGAAGAAAATATCCAGAGAGGGAGCGTGCCACCCAATTTCGCCAATCACCTACCACATACACTGAGAGAGAGATTGAGAGACATCCTGGCTAGATCGAGAGACCCCAAAAAATGTCTTGCCCAAGCCAGAGCCAGATCCGACCTTATCTTTGGATGGAGCCTAAGAGAATCGGGAGATTTGCCGCTGCCAGCGTCGGCCACCCTCAAGAGCATCACTACCGCAAGACCGGCAAGAGTACAGGCTTCAATTCCAATTCGGCCGGAAAACGCCTCCGGCCGCTTTGATGGAGAGGGATCAGCGGGATCGTGTGCTGTTAGGCCGGCGAGCAATTTGGGAGAATCCTTCAATGGTAATTCAGTGACCGATTCATTCCACCATCAAGAGGAATCAACGAATCATGTAACGCCAAGGTATGAATGGGATTTGATTAGGCCTTTTACAGAGAAGAGCAATTTGGGGTTCCTGGACCCAGGGGGAGGATCTATAAATCAGCACCTTGCCCATGAGAATCAGAGCACCATCATCCAACATCCAGCCACCCCAAACCTGTCCATCCTTAAGCAACCCATGGCTACGGAGGAAACTCGCGGTGTGGCTGCTGACCAAGGAAAATGGCTTTTTGCTTGGACAAAAAGCAAAGCTCCCTCCTGCAACATTGTTCGTCATCCTATGATGCATATGTATGTATAATATGGGCATATTATCACAAACTATGTCTTAATTCTAGCCATAACATTGGTCATTTGATCTGAAAGCCAAGAAACCTCGAATTAGATAGGTCATTTTGTGAAGGTTTCTTTGACACATAATTAATATACCAAGTTTGATATTTTTCCTTCTAACTATGTCACATAATATAACATCACGCGAAGGTTTCGCATTGTTTCGATCATTTTTGAATTTTTTATGCCCGTTTTAAACTATATATAATGTTTTATGTTTTACTTAATTTTTATTTACAAATGTGTAATATTTAAGTGTAGATAGATAGGTCTTATTTTTTGGCAAATTTTGATATATTATTTGTATTTTTCCGAATTAGAATGATTTAGTTATGATTTTTCAAAGTTTAATGAGATAAAATAAAAAATAGCTTCGCCGCGTCGGCGTAGCATAGGATATGCCGAGGGCAATTCTACGCCGACGGCTGCTTGGCGGGGCTGGCCTGGACGATGGCTACACCGACGACCCCGACGTTCGGCCGTCGGTGTAGCTTCCCATTCCTGTAGTGCGATCACGGTACGTGATGGTGTAAAGCTTGTATATGATCTTGGCTTATCACGTATTGAGCTAGAGACGGATGCAAGTAAAGCTGTCAAGCTTTGGAATGATAGGACTCACGGTCGATCCGAGATTGTTCCGGTTTTAAAGAAAATAGAAGATTTCAGTAGTAATATGGAATTATTCTGTCTAAAGTTCATTGGGAGGGAAGCGAATGAGGGTGCACACCTCTGTGCCAAACAAGCGTCGGCTAATAGACGTAGGTGTCTTTGGATAAATTATGTTCCTAGATTTCTAGCTGATTGTCTTCTGAACGATTGTAAGCCCTATGATTAATGAATGAAAGCTATTGATTCTAAAAAAAAGACATCTGGACTATATAATACGCCTAACATTCCTTCTTGAAGGCTTAACACACATGTAACTATCGCATGTTTCTATCTTTTACTATAGGGTTAGTTGTTGGTTGGTGGCGTTCCTATCAGAAAGTTTATGGCCTTTCATTTTCTTTTCCAAATCAAACTTGTTCGGTTGCTGGATTTTGATTTTCTTTTGTTACGGGGATCATATGGACAGGTTTTACAAAAAAAAAAATTACGGACTCGTACGTGGCACATCACCTGGGGCTGAAACAGAAATGTGCCCTGACCTTTAAGCAAATTATTCAACCAACCAATTTAACCCATATCTGTCCGTAGGATTTCCATAACCAAACCAGTCCGTAAGTCTAGCTTTAGGCCCCATTTGGAATGTCAGTTTTTTAACCAAAACCCCCAGATTACACGGGCTTCTCCTGCTTAACATCTTCACAAAATAAAAACAACTGGATTAAAAAACAACAATCCAAACTAGGCCTTATTGTTTTACAAATACAGGGCTGTGAGTATCGCTCGATGTAGAGGGCCGTACCCCTTTTGGAAAAACAAAACAAGCGAGGAGGCTTGTGCGGAGCAGAAGAGCACCGTAGCGGCCGGATCTAGTTGCTTCTCCAATCTCCATCCACTCAGAAGACAGAACGCGGTACTCCAAAATCGCATGCATTCGTTGCTGGGAGATTAAAACTAAATTCTTGTTTTGGTTGCCGAGCTATGCATTCATGCATGCTCAAACATAAATTAAACCCCGATCTTTCTCCTCCTCAGTAGTACTACTATTATCGCCATTAATCTTTGCTTGGGCGCCGCCTTGGATTTGGAAGCCAAAAGTGCTCTCCCGATCCCACTGCCCATCAATATATAAAGATGGAGTACTGAACTCCGGATTGGAGATTGTCTCTTCCGATTCTTTGAGATTACTGTATTTTGGTAGCGATGGAGGGATCAAGCAACTCCATCACGAGGAAAGGAGATGGCGTGCAGGAGGAAAAGGGCGTTGGCAAGATCAGGCAGAATGTCACCATGGGGATCGAGGTGCTCCAAACCACCGGCTCCTCCCATTTTCCAGGTACGTTTATGCACTATACATTGGCTGCTGATAATTGTATGCATATTAATTACCGTCAGATATACAGATCAACAAACCAACTAAACTCTACTCTAGATACGTTTTACAGTGTTCTAAGGGAAATCTCATCTGCTCGCCTTGCCACAACAAGCTGCTACCGGAGAACCAGCGCGCCGCCGCCCAGCGATGTTACATCATGGAGCGTGTAATCGACAACATCGGCTTAGTCCCTTGCAAGCACGGATGCAACAGGATGATGGCCTACCACAAGAAGGACGCACACGAGAGGGAGTGCCCGGTCGGGCCATGTGTCTGCCTGGTCACCGGCTGCGACATCGTGGCGCCAACTGTGGTGCTCCTGGACCATCTGACCACTCTGCACAAGTTGCCAACAACGCCTATCGAATTATTCGACATGTTCTGCATCCTAGTCAAACCGGGCTCTCGAGTTCTCTGCGGAAGACAGGGTGGCCTCTTCATTATTGAAGTGGTCTCGGTCCAGTCCTTCGGTCATGCCGTCTCCCTTGTTTGTGTCAAGCCACCGCTGACGTTTTGTCAAATTTTCGTGCTTCGAAGGGCATACTCAGGCCTCAAAGATTGAAATAAGACCTGATGGGGAACCAAGCCAATGCTTGTGTGCCGTGCCCGTTTCAGAAAAGGATAACAAATAAAGCTTATCGTGAAGTAAAGCAGTACCCACACAAGCATCCTTAAACCATATGGCACACTTGCCATGTCCAAAATAACATTCATAACTGTCTTTATCCAAACATGACACACTTATTAAGTTTCTATGAAGCGAGGGAACAAATAAAACATCTTTTAACAGAATAATAAAACCATCAGCTAGCTCCAAGGGGATGTCGCCAACAGCTTCAACTTCTGCTTGAACTCCATTCACGACTTCAATGCATCTTTCGCTTCTTTGCATAGTCTTGTCGAATGGAATCCCTGTAAAGAATTTGCAACATGAACAGTTGCACCTGAGTCAATCCATCAAGTAGATTTCGAAAACTGTGTATACAGGGATTCATTTACAAAATAAACTGTGTCTATACCTTTCTTTGCCATTATGGACTTGAGCCATTCTGGGCAATCTTTCTTGAAGTGCCCGGACTTCTTGCAGTGGAGACACTGGTCTCTTTCCACTCGGAGACTCTGCTGATGATACTTTTGGGGAGCTTTGCCATGTGGCTTAGAGGAACCACCTTGGTTGCTGTTGTTATAGTTTCTTTTCCTGTTGTCCCTCACATAGTTCAGTGAACCACCATGAAGGGACTTGGGCCTTTTCTTCTCTTGTACACACATACCAATGGTCTTTACAATGTTCCATTTTTTCAGAGAACATGTTGTATTTGATCACAAAGTTCTCAAAGTGTTAAGGAAGTGAAGCCATGACAAAGTGAACAAGCAGAGCAGGCTTGAGCTCCAGATCAGCATCCATGGGCTTTAGTTTAGCAGTCATGTTGCTCATCCTCAGGATGTGCTCCCTAATGCCGTGTGGACCTCCTGTGTATTTTTCTATGACCAGCTGTTTAAGCGGCTGGGTGGCATACATCTTTGAAGAGCGAGTGAACTGCCTTTTTATCTTTTCCAGGAACTCCCTATAGAAAGTGCACTCTTCGATTGAGCCCGCAATAGCGTTCTCAATCGTGTTCTTCATGAATGCCATGCACTTTTTATTGGCATTCGACCACTTTTGCTTTTCAAGGGTGTAAGCCATCTCCACTGGAGGATGGTCCCTTTGCTTTTTCTCCCATGCAACATCATCATCAGATGCCTCTTTCACTGGCTCTTTTGGCTTGACTGGCTGTGGAGTGTCCACAACCCAGTCAACCTCGGCACGCACAAATGCTAGATCCACTTTCTTCCTCCACTCAGTGTAGTTGTCACCCCTGAGCATCGGAACATCCTTGAGGCAACTCATCAAGTTGAAACCTCCTGAAATCCACAAAGATGTGAGATAACAAAAACAATTGCATGCATTAATCCAACTTTGGTCAAGCGGCCCAGGCGGCGGTGCCCTTTTGCCGGCAGTGGCCGGCGATGCCCCCCACTCCGTCGATAATGCGAGCGTGATGGTGGACCGGTAGGTGTTGTCTTTGCCCCCGAAAGGAGCCCTTTCTTTCGGCTATGGCGGAGACGGCGCCCCTCCACTGCCCGTGCTCGTCCAGTCCCTCGGCTTGCAGATGTGGACTTGGATCGAGAGGAGCGGCGAGGCAGCATCTTTGCGGCGGAGGTCAGTCCGGTGAGTTTGCTTTGCCCTCTCCCCTTTTTCTTTTTAGGGTTAGGGTTTTGACTTTTGGGGATTTTTATTTTCGGGATTTATCAATTGGGGATGAACTAGGATTCGAAATTTGAGATCTTTTCCCGTTTCCTTTTTTCTAGAAAAAATTCTAGATCAAGAATTTCTTTCTCCACTGAAAAATCTAGGACTAGAACAACTGGCTCTGATACCAATGTTTGTCTCATACTTTGGATCTTCTAGTCTAGATAATCACAGTAGTGCTTTTGGTTTCGATCTAGTGTATCAGAGAGAGGACAGAGGGAGAGGGTGTATACCTACGCCCTGGCTTGACGAGTTCGAGCCAGTGGCCATGGCGATGGGCGGTGGCGAGAGCGTGGATGAGTGGTGGCGGCGCTTCCCGTCGCACAGCGCGAAACCCTAATCGGTGGGTGTATTGGTGGGGGGCTGCGGCGCACAGTGAACCTCGTACCGTGTGCGTCTAGCCCCTCCACCTCTTTATATGGCGCTGGCGACAGGGGCCTACCAACCATAAAGGGTTGGGCGCCCCCGATCAAGGCGCGGTTAAGGGCTTCCGTTCGAGCCGTTGAGCTCGTACGTGAGAGTTCAACCTAACAGTATCCTCCTAGCAAAACAGGACCTGGCACCTGTGAACTTATTCTTATACGGCAAAACATGTTGCGCCACCTCGGAGCATTAGTCCCGGTTGCGCCACCACGGGACTAATCTTGTACGCGTCCGGTTGGGCGGAGCGGGGCCGGGCATGGGTCCCGGTTTGTAAGGGGCATGCGTCGGTTGGAGCCACCAACCGGGACTAAAGGTTTGGCCACAGCCCACGTGGCGTGCACGCACCTTTAGTCGGTTGCTGGCTTCAACCGGGACTAAAGACCCCTTGCCCTCTATAAATGCAACGCCCCAGCCCCCTCTGCCTCCACTCTGTTTTTTCGAATGGTGTAAGGTGTGAGGGTGTGTGCTAGTTTTTTTTCATGCATGCATTGAAGGTGTTTGTTGAAATGTTTGAGTGAAAAATCCCGTTGAATTTCTCATAGAACAAAAATATAGAAGGTGTCCGAGACGCACTTGAGCTTTCTCCTCTTTATTTCCCTCGATCGAGGTTAGCAATCTTATCTTTTCTAGGTCATTGATACAATTCATATGTCGGTGTGAATTGGTTATTTCACTATTTATGATGTCCTGTTTTTTGATAAACTTACTTATATGATGCGGATGAGCGGTCGGGAATGGATGTATGACGATGGCGTGGTAGTGGGTATATCAAAGGCGTGGATAAATTTATCGATGTGGCTACGACAAACAAAGAGAATGGATTTATCGTTGTCCATGTGTTCAATGTCGGAACAACAAGGAGTACTCTTCCTCGAAAATCATTCGCCACACGATTATGAAAGGTTTCATGCCCAACTATAATTCTGGACCAAGCACGGGAAAGAGGGGTTATGATGGAAGATGGTGAAGAAGAAGATGATGATAACAACTATCATCATATGTTTCTGAATCTGATGATCTTGCAATGGAAGACAATGGAGAGGAAAAAGGTGAAGAACGGGCATCGGATGAGCGATTGATGAACTTGGTAGGGTCATTTCGATGCAAAGCGACTGAAATGAAAATGAGAAGTTGAAGTTAGAGGGCATGTTAGAAGATCACAAGAAATTGTTGTACCCAAATTGTGAAGATGGCACAAAGCTCGGTACCACCTTTGGAATTGTTGCGATGGAAGGCGAGTGTGGTCTAAGACTCCTCATTTGAAAAGATCTGAAAATAATGAAGCCAAGTTTCCAAAACATAACGAACTTCCCGAGAGTACCTCTGAAGCAAAGAAGACTCTTTGTCCTCCGGGATTAGATGTGCAAAAGATACATGCATGTATTAATGACTGCATCCTCTACATGATGGAGTATGAGAATTTAGATAAATGCCGGTATGCAGCGTTGCGGTATAAGATCGAACGAGATGACCACGGTGATGTTGAGGAGAGCCCCTCAGGAAGAGGGTTCTGCTAAGGTTATGTGGTATGCTCCTATAATACCAAGGTTGAAACGCATGTTCGAAACAAAGAGCATGCCAGTTGTTGCGATGGCACAAAGAAGACCGTAAGAAAGGCGGGAGTTGAGACACCCTGGCGATGGGTCACAGTGGAGAAAAATCGAGAGACTTCCCGGACTTTGCAGGTGACGCAAGGAACTTATGGTTTGGTCTAAGTACGGATGGCATGAATCCTTTTGGGAGCAGAGCTGCGATCCACAAGACTGGCCCGTGACTCTATGTATCTAACCTGCCTCCTTGGTTGTGCATGAAGCGTAAGTTCATTATGATGCGGTGCTCATCCAAGGCCCGAAGCAACCGCAACGACATTGATGTGTACCTTAGGCCATTAGTTGAAGAACTCTTACGGTTGTGGGGCAAACCAGGTGTGTCGTGGGATGAGAACAAACAGAGCCATTTAATCTACGAGGGTTGTTATTCGTAACCATCAATGATTGGCCTGCTCTTAGTAACCTTCGGATGGACAAACAAGGGATATAAGGCATGCACCCACTATTTAGATAAGACCGAAGGTACATATTTGCATAAATTCAAGAAGGTTGTGTACCTGGCGAATCGACGATTTCTTCCGACCAATCATCCCGTAAGAAAGAAAGGCAAGCATTTCAAAGGTGAGGCAGATCACCGGAAGAAGCCTGAACTCCCTGTTGGTGATGATGTATTTGGTATGGTCAAGGACATAGAAGTAATCTTTGGAAAGGGTCCCGGTGGTCAATAAGTTCCGAACGACGTCGCTACAGGACACGCACCCATGTGGAAGAAGAAATCTATATTTTGGGAGCTGCCATATTGGAAAGTCCTGCGTGTCCGCTCTTCAATCGACGTGATGCACGTGACGAAGAATCTCTGCGTGAACCTGCTAGGATTCCTAGGCGTGTATGGGAAGACAAAAGATACACCTGAAGCACGGGAGGACCAACAAATTATTGTACGCTCCAAAAACCCGGGGAAGCCTGAATCATGGATTACAGATGAACACATGAAGTCTTTCGGTGGTTGGATGCGGACACATCTCTTGAATGACACCACTGTTGGAGATCAGCTATACTTGTTGGCCGCGTCACCATCTTCTACTGTATTGAATTTCCAAAGTGCGAAATAAATGGGAATACATTCTACGATCGCCCAAGATAAAAAGAGCACCAACCAAAATAGTGGTGTCCGCTTTGATGCAATAGACGAGAATGGACAAAGGACACATATTATGGTTACATAGAGGAGATATGGGAACTAGACTATGGAGTCTCTTTTAAGGTCCCTTTGTTTCATTGCAAATGGGTCAACCCGAATGGGGAAGGGTAAAGATAGACCGGTTATGCGGAATGACAACAGTGGATCTCAACAATCTTGGTTATAGAGATGAACCATTCGTCCTAGCCAATGATGTGTCTTAGGTTTTCTATGTGAAGGACATGTCCTCCAGACCGAAAAAAAGAAAAAATATGCAAACGAATACATTATATGATGAGCCAAAGCGTCACATAGTTCTTTCAGGAAAAGAAACATCGTGGGAATCGAGGACAAGACAGACATGTCAAGATTATAATAAGTTTGATGAAATTCGCCCTTCACGGTGGAAAACTCGGCCAAGCATTCCGTTAAGTAAAGAAGATGCTCCATGGTTACGTCTGAAGCGGTCATAAGGAATGACATATGCCAAGAAGTTCATGCTCATATTATGTAACTCTAGTTTATGTCTTTCGCGGTTTGTGGCTTGACCGAAGGATATCTTTCGCGGTTTGTGGCCTTTAGTCCCGGTTTTGTAGTCTCAGTTTTTAATATTAATAAATGTCTTGAGTGTTAGTCCCATTTTGTGGCTGGACCGGGAGTGCCTCTATGACCAGTTTCTTGGAGATGCCGGAGGATTGGGCTCCGTCGGCATCTCCCTGAAACTGGTCGTAGTGGTGTCCCTGCTCTCGAAAACCATCTTGCAGCTTGTAACTTCACTAACTAGATCAATACGCCTCGGAGCTAACTAATTTCACATATTAGGGAGTGCCTCTATGACCAGTTTCTCGGAGATGCCGGAGGACTGGTCCGACATCTCCTCGAACCTGGCCGCATGATGGTGTCCCTGCTCGAAAACCATCTTGCAGCTTGTAACTTCACTAACTAGATCAATACGCCTCAGCTAACTAATTTCACATATTAGGAGTGCCTCTATGACCGATTTCTCGGAGATGCCGGAGGACTGGGCTCGTCCGGCATCTCCCCGAACCGGCCGTAGTGGTGTCCGCTCTCAAAAACCATCTTGGAGATGCCTCAAACTGGCTGGAAGACTGGACTCACAAGGATGCCTATTTATAGTACAAGCAGCTCCGCATAATGTCAACACTCACGACATAATGTCGACACTCACCCCCTATTATTAGTGTTGACTCATCTTTAGTCGGTTGGTGTCTCCAACCGGACTAAATTCATCTTAGTCCCGGTTGGTGACACCATCCGGGACAAGGTCAAGCATACGACATAATGTCGACACTCACCCCTATTATTAGTGTTGTCGCCCCTCTGCCATAATACCTTGATCATGTTGGTTTCTCCAACCGAGACTAAATATGAACCCTCTCTTTATATAGGCATTTCCCTCTATTTATTAGGTAACACTTAAGACATTTATTAATATTAAAAACTGGGACAAATCGGGACTAGCTAACACTCAGGCCTAAAACCGCCCCCTTTAGTCATAATCATGCCTAGTCCTATAGTACGCAGCTTCAGGGTCTTCATCATCGTCGTCATCATCATCGTCATCGTCACCTGCCACTCCGGGGATCCTCAGCCCATCCATGGCATATACCAGGGGCCATTCCAGCCTCGGATTCACGACGGGTGGGAGAGAGGTCTCCTGGAAGACGATGCCGCTACCGCCGGGATAGTGTGGGGCCTGTGGCGGGTGGACTCGTGGGCACCGTAGGCGAGGATGGTCTCCCCCGGCGATGTAGCGCATCACTTCGATGATAGTACGGTTCTCCCACCACAGACGACGGCCGACTTCGTTGTGGTTCACCGGTGGCGGGCCATCACCCTCGCACTGGCGAGCTCCTTTCCCGCCTATTAGCGAAGAAGGCATTCGGTGTCATAGTTGTCGGGATCCCACTGGGATCCATCCGCCTCGGCGTGAGCTCGTGGTAGAAGTGGTTTGTGATGGCCACCGACGTGCGGAACCTTGAGGGACAGGAGGACAAGAACCCCTCGGCGCTCGGCATCCAGCCATGGCGGCGGTACCCGATGGACAAGGGTAGTTGGGCGCCTGCGCCTCGGTCTCCTCGGTCGAATGGCCCGATGGGCGTTGTCCATTGTTCTAAGAGGAAGGTGTGGATGTGTGGATAGCCATGACACGATCACCCTAAATATAGAGGAAAGGCGGAAAACTTGGCGTGAAGCTTTGGGAATTGGCGGGAAATATCTTTAGTCGGTTAGTGACTACATCCGGACTAAAAGCTCTAGTAGAAAGGAAAGGGCGGAAAACTTGGCGGGAAGAGGTGGGAAATGGCGGAAAATATTTTTAGTCGGTTTGTGACTACATCCGGGACTAAATGTGTCGAACAATGATCATGTTTGAAAAACCTTCACAAAATGACCTATGATGTTCGAGGTTTCATGGCTTTCGGTCCAAATGACCGATGTTATGTGCTGAATCACGGCATAGTTTGTGATGTTGTGCCCATATTATGCATGTGTGTGGACATTGGTATGGAGAACAATGTTGCAGAGGAAGTTTTCCTTTTGCACGGAAAAGCCCTTTTCCATTTTCCGAGCGCAAAAGCGGGTCGTTTTGTGAAGTAACCACCAAAATGCCGTTTCGAATGCTACCGCACTATTTTCCTAAAATACTAGACCACCTTACATGGACTATATCCCAACGGTACATCTCAAACCTTTTCGTCCATCCGGGTAAAAGGACAAATGTCTCAGAATCGGGAAGTGGGTCCGGTTTGTACTACAGGTACATGATCTACCGCCCGTGATTTTTTGAAAAATCATTTTTAGACTCGCAATATGTGGTTTCTTTAGAGATCCAATGCAAGTTCTAACAATGACCGTCCCCTATCTTCATGCACACCGGTTCGACCATAGTTAGAAATTCAGATAATTCAAAACGGGCATAATAAATTAAAAAAAAATCCGAACAATGAAAATCCTTTGCGTGGTGTCATATTATGTTACATAGTTGAAAGGAAAAATACCAGACTTGGTATATTGATCATGTTTCGAAAAAACCTTCACAAAATGACCTATCATGTTCGAGGTTTCATGGCTTTCGGTCCAAATGACCGATGTTATGTGCTGAATCACGACATAGTTTGTGATGTTGTGCCCATATTATGCATGTGTGTGGACATTGGTATGGATAACAATGTTGCAGGAGGAAGTTTTCCTTTTGTCATACGTAAAAGCCCTTTTCCATTTTTCGCGCAAAAACGGGTCGTTTGTGAAGTAACCACCAAAATGCCGTTTGAGAATGCTACCGTCCTATTTTCCTAAAATACTAGACCACCTTACATGGACTATATCCCAACCGGTACATCTCAAACCTTTTCGTCCATCCCGGTAAAAGGACAAATGTCCGCCGAATCGGCGAAGTGGGTCCGGTTTGTACTACGGTACATGATCTACCGCCCGTGATTTTTGAAAAAATCATTTTAGACTCGCAATATGTGGTTTCTTGAGATCCAATGCAAGTTCTAACAATGCCCATTCTATCTTCATGCACACCGGTTCGACCATAGTTAGAAATTCAGATAATTCAAAACGGGCATAATAAATTCAAAAATAATCCGAAAAATGAAAATCCTTCGCGTGGTGTCATATTATGTTACATAGTTGAAAGGAAAATACCATACTAGGTATATTGATCATGTTTCGAAAAACCTTCACAAAATGACCTATGATGTTCGAGGTTTCATGGCTTCGGTCCAAATGACCGATGTTATATCTTGAATCACGGCATAGTTTGTGATGTTGTGCCGATATTATGCATGTGTGTGGAAATTGGCATGGAGAACAATGTTGCAGGAGGAAGTTTTCCTTTTTGTCGCATCGGAAAAGCCCTTTTCCATTTTCCGGCGCAAAAACGGGTCGTTGTATGAAGTAACCACCAAAATGCCGTTTCAGAATGCTAGCGTCCTATTTTCCTAAAATACTAGACCACCTTACATTAGCTATATCCCAACCGGTACATCTCAAACCATTTCGTCCAGCCCGGGCAAAAAGGACAAATGTCTAGAATCGGTAGGAAGTGGGTCGGTTTGTACTACAGGTACATGATCTACCGCCGTGATTTTTTGAAAAATCATTTTAGACTCGCAATATGTGGTTTTTCAGAGAGATACAATGCAAGTTCTAACAATGCCCGTCCCCTATCTTCATGCACACCGGTTCGACCATAGTTAGAAATTCAGATAATTCAAAACGGGCATAATAAATTCAAAAAAATCCAAACAATGAAAATCCTTCGCGTGGTGTCATATTATGTTACATAGTTGAAAGGAAAAATACCAGACTTGGTATATTGATCATGTTTCGAAAAAACCTTCACAAAATGACCTATCATGTTCGAGGTTTCATGGCTTTCGGTCCAAATGACCGATGTTATGTGCTGAATCACGACATAGTTTGTGATGTTGTGCCCATATTATGCATGTGTGTGGACATTGGTATGGAGAACAATGTTGCAGGAGGAAGTTTTCCTTTTATCATACGGAAAAGCCCTTTTCCATTTTCCGAAGCATAAAAACGGGTCGTTTGTGAAGTAACCACCAAAATGCCGTTTGAATGCTACCGTCCTATTTTCCTAAAATACTAGACCACCTTACATGGACTATATCCCAACGGTACATCTCAAACCTTTTCGTCCATCCCGGTAAAATGGACAAATGTCCGCGAATCGGCAGGAAGTGGGTCGGTTTGTACTACAGTACATGATCTACCGTGATTTTTGAAAAAATCATTTTAGACTCGCAATATGTGGTTTCTTCAGAGATCCAATGCAAGTTCTAACAATGCCCGTCCCCTATCTTCATGCACACCGGTTCGACCATAGTTAGAAATTCAGATAATTCAAAACGGGCATAATAAATTCAAAAAAAAATCCGAACAATGAAAATCCTTCGCGTGGTGTCATATTATGTTACATAGTTGAAAGGAAAAATACCAGACTTGGTATATTGATCATGTTTCGAAAAAACCTTCACAAAATGACCTATGATGTTCGAGGTTTCATGGCTTTCGGTCCAAATGACCGATGTTATGTCTGAATCACGGCATAGTTTGTGATGTTGTGCCCATATTATGCATGTGTGTGGACATTGGTATGGAGAACAATGTTGCGGAGGAAGTTTTCCTTTTGTCGCACGGAAAAGCCCTTTTCCATTTTTTCGAAGCAAAAAGCGGGTCGCTTTTGAAGTAACCACCAAAATGCCGTTTCGAATGCTACTCCTATTTTCCTAAAATACTAGACCACCTTACATGGACTATATCCCAACCGTACATCTCAAACCTTTTCGTCCATCCGGGTAAAAGGACAAATGTTCTTTGAATCGGCAGGAAGTGGTCCGGTTTGTACTACAGTACATGATCTACCGCCCGTGATTTTTGAAAAATCATTTTAGACTACAATATGTGGTTTCTTAGAGATCCAATGCAAGTTCTAACAATGCCCGTCCCTATCTTCATGCACACCGGTTCGACCATAGTTAGAAATTGAGATAATTCAAAACGGGCATAATAAATTCAAAAAAATCCAAGAATGAAAATCCTTGGCGTGGTGTCATATTATGTTACATAGTTGAAAGGAAAAATACCAGACTTGGTATATTGATCATGTTTCAAAAAACCTTCACAAAATGACCTATCATGTTCGAGGTTTCATGGCTTTCGGTCCAAATGACCGATGTTATGTCTGAATCACGGCATAGTTTGTGATGTTGTGCCCATATTATGCATGTGTGTGGACATTGGTATGGAGAACAATGTTGCGGAGGAAGTTTTCCTTTTGTCGCATCGGAAAAGCCCTTTTCCATTTTCCGAGCAAAGCAAAACGGGTCGCTTTGTGAAATAACCACCAAAATGCCGTTTGAGAATGCTACTCCTATTTTCCTAAAATACTAGACCACCTTACATGGACTATATCCCAACGGTACATCTCAAACCTTTTCGTCCATACCGGGTAAAAGGATAAATGTCTGAATCGGCAGGAAGTGGGTCCGGTTTGTACTACAGTACATGATCTACCGCCCGTGATTTTTGAAAATCATTTTAGACTCGCAATATGTGGTTTCTTTAGAGATCCAATGCAAGTTCTAACAATGACCGTCCCTATCTTCATGCACACCGTTCGACCATAGTTAGAAATTCAGATAATTCAAAACGGGCATAATAAATTAAAAAAATCCGAACAATGAAAATCCTTTGTGGTGTCATATTATGTGACATAGTTGAAAAGAAAAACACCAGACTTGGTATATTGATCATGTCTTGAAAAAACCTTCACAAAATGACCTATCATGTTCGAGGTTTCATGGCTTTGGTCCAAATGACCGATGTTATGTGCTAAATCACGGCATAGTTTGTGATGCTGTGCCCATATTACGCATGCATGTGGACATTGGTATGGAGAACAATGTTGCGGAGGAAGTTTTCCTTTTATCGCACGGAAAAGCCCTTTTCCATTTTCCGGCGCAAAAACGGGTCGCTTTGGTGAAATAACCACCAAAATGCCGTTTGAGAATGCTACCGTCCTATTTTCCTAAAATACTAGACCACCTTACATGGACTATATCCCAACGGTACATCTCAAACATTTTCGTCCATACCGGTAAAAGGACAAATGTCTGCCGAATCGGCAGGAAGTGGGTCCGGTTTGTACTACAGTACATGATCTACCGCCTGTGATTTTTGAAAAATCATTTTAGACTCGCAATATGTGGTTTCTTGAGATCCAATGCAAGTTCTAACAATGCCGTCCCTATCTTCATGCACACGGTTCGACCATAGTTAGAAATTCATAATTCAAAACGGGCATAATAAATTCAAAAAAATCCGAACAATGAAAATCCTTCGCGTGGTGTCATATTATGTTACATAGTTGAAAGGAAAAATACCAGACTTGGTATATTGATCATGTTTCGAAAAAACCTTCACAAAATGACCTATGATGTTCGAGGTTTCATGGCTTTCGGTCCAAATGACCGATGTTATGTGCTGAATCACGGCATAGTTTGTGATGTTGTGCCCATATTATGCATGTGTGTGGACATTGGTATGGAGAACAATGTTGCAGGAGGAAGTTTTCCTTTGTCGCTGAAAAGCCCTTTTCCATTTTCCGAGCGCAAAAAGCGGTCGTTTCAAGTAACCACCAAAATGCCGTTTCGAATGCTACCGTCCTATTTTCCTAAAATACTAGACCACCTTACATGGACTATATCCCAACGGTACATCTCAAACCTTTTCGTCCATCCGGGTAAAAGGACAAATGTCTGTAGAATCGGGAAGTGGTCCGGTTTGTACTCTGGTACATGATCTACCGCCTGTGATTTTTGAAAAATCATTTTAGACTCGCAATATGTGGTTTCTTCAGAGATCTAATGCAAGTTCTAACAATGCCCGTCCCTATCTTCATGCACACCGGTTCGACCATAGTTAGAAATTAGATAATTTAAAGCGGGCATAATAAATTCAAAAAAATCCGAACAATGAAAATCCTTGGCGTGGTGTCATATTATGTTACATAGTTGAAAGGAAAAATACCAGACTTGGTATATTGATCATGTTTCAAAAAACCTTCACAAAATGACCTATCATGTTCAAGGTTTCATGGTAGTTCCCTATCACTTCTTATGTTTAAAGTTTTCTAAATTCCAAATTGATATTAAAAATATAAGTTAATTCATTTTAAGTGTAAATGGTTCATATTTTAAATGGTTACATTAATTATTTTTTAAAGCAGAAAATGTTTTTGAATTATTTATTTAAATCAAACACTTTTTATGTTTAAAATTTTCTAAATTCCAAATTAATATTCAAAAATATAAGTTAATTCATTTTAAAAGGTTACATTAATTATTTTTTAAAAATAGAATATGTTTTTGAATTGTTTATTCAAATCCATACACTTCTTATGTTTAAAGTTTTTCTAAATTCCAAATTGATATTAAAAAAATATAAGTTAATACATTTATAATTGTAAATGGTTCATATTTTAAATGGTTACATTAATTATTTTTTTAAAAAAAATGTTTTTGAATTATTTATTTAAATCCAAACACTTTTTATGTTTAAAGTTTTTCTAAATTCCAAATTAATATTCAAAAATATAAGTTAATTCATTTTAAAAGGTTACATTAATTATTTTTTAAAAATAGAATATGTTTTTGAATTATTTATTCAAATCCATACACTTCTTATGTTTAAAGTTTTTCTAAATTCCAAATTGATATTAAAATAATATAAGTTAATTCATTTTTAATTGTAAATGGTTTATATTTTAAATGGTTACATTAATTATTTTTTAAAATAGAAAATGGTTTTGAATTATTTATTCAAATCCAAACACTTTTTATGTTTAAAGTTTTTCTAAATTCCAAATTAATTATCATTTAAAAAACAATACAAATTTAAACCCCAAAATAAAAAATAAGGCGGGAACAGAGAGAAAATACCTGAAATTTTTTGAAAGCAGAATATGTCGGTTGGAGCCACCAAGGGACTAAAGACTAGCATAACCCAACCCCTTGCTGAAAATATTGGAGTATAGGTCCCGGTTGGTGGCTCCAATCGGGACGTATGCTTTTAGTCCAGTTGGACCAACGGGACTAAAGGCCCTTCGTTATAACTGGGTGCCCTCTTCTTCTTCTTCTTCCCATCTCATTCATCGACGCTTTACAGGACCCCCACAACGCCGGCAGTCACGAGCCTTGTCGCCGAGGAGCTCCGCCCGTCTTGGGCTGCGTCTCTACGCCAAAGGAATCCCGCTTCGGCCTTAATCAAGCTCGCAACCCATCTTCTGAGCTCCGGCCGCCGCCGATTCGCCTCCGCTCGCCACCTTGCTTCCCGACCCGGCATCGCGTTCGTGGTGAGCCACCGGTGCTCTAGCACCTCTTCACACGCCTCCACGCTCTCTAGCTCTACCGCGACGACCATCTGCCCCGCTTCTCGTCAAGCCTGTGCTCGTCGCTCCGGCGACCAATAATGGGCCGGCCACCATATGGTTCGCCTGACGAAGCTCTTTCGAATGCTTGACACATGATCCCTTACGCTCTCCGGTGTGGTCGACTGCCGTCTGCCGCGCCGTCGTGGTGACATGGTGCTCAGCGTGGCTACCGTGTGGGGCCAGCGTCGCCCGGCCCCACTGCCAAATTTTAGAGGCTAGGTGCCTCTATGGTGCAGGTTAGCCGTGGACTGGTCCAGGTCCCACCTCCCTGCGTGGAGGCTGAGGTGGCCACAGGCCCCTCTGTCAGCCACTATGGCTAGCAGTGGCGGTGTAAAAAATGTTTTCTGTTTTGTTTAAATTCAGAAATGGTTTAATTAAATCCATAAATTGATATAATATTGTAAATTCAATAATTAATTATTTATAACTCAGAAAAATACAAATAATATATCAAAATGTTTAGAAAAATGAGATCTAACTATTTAACCTATAATCATGCATTGTTCAACAACTTTCAAGACAAGTTTAATTAGAAAACAAAATCAACCCCTCTCATATACTCCGGAGTTTCGCCGAGTTAGGGTTTTCACCCCTCGGAACCCCGTTTAAATTGCCGAGCATGTCTTAGGGTTACTTTTTAATACAAATCAACTTGTCATATCATTATCCTTGTCATACTATGGTGCAAAAGGTTTAAACATTTGATTTAATAATTGAATTTGAATAAAACTTGTAAATTCAATAACTTTTAATGTAATTCAGAAAAATACAAATAATATACCAAAATGTTCAGAAAATGAGAACTATCTATCTATGCCATAATCATGCATTTTTCAACAACTTAAATAACAAGTTTAATTAGAACACCTAGTAACCCTAATAGGTGATTAGGAGTTCCTTGAGTTAGGGTTTCGCCCTCGATTACCTTGTCGAGCATGTTTTTGGGTGACGCCCATGCGCATTAACTTGTCGTATCATCATCCTTGCTTGAGCATTGCATCGATGCCATGTGTTGATTGTTTCCCTTTCTTTCCGGTGATTTGGTTCTTCTCGGTAGAATACGATATCGAGATCGAGATCGATTCCAATATGGTATTTTGTTAGTATCTAGTGTTACCTATCTGCTGGATAGTTTACCTTTTGTAGCCTTATACTCATGTTCCCCTCTCATATGCATCCGAGGTTTCTCGAACTAGGTTTTACAGAACTCCGGAATATTGATTTTAGTTGATTTTAGCTAGAGTTACCTATCTACTACACGGTTTCATTTTTGTAGCTAGGTTTAGGGTTTCTCTTCATTTTTATTATTGTGTATGTATATATTAGGGTTTCTCTTTAACTTTCTCCTTTAGCCGCTTTGACTTATTCATTTTTCCACCTATGCAGAAAATATGGACCCACACGTCAGAGACGAAGAAAAGGAAGAGTTGATCCAAGGTGTGATCCGTGGGGAAGATAATTTAGACGTATCAACGTTTCTGAACAACTCCGGTGAGGGTGATCCTCTTTTTACCGGAGTAGACAACTTGTTTGAGGTTGAAGGTGTTGCCTTCGCGAGAGAAGGCGATGCCTTGTAATCGAGAAGACGACCGCTCGGCAAGGTGCATGTAATATAAATCAATTCATTAATTAATCATCGCTATCTATATAGAAATAGTAACGTCGATCTTTCTTCTTTTAGCCCTCCGGATCGAAGGAATCTCTTGAAAAGAGCGTACGAGGCCCAACCAAAAGTTGCAAGACCATGAGAGGTTCAGGATCGAAGATGTCATTTGTAGGCAATGACCGACAGCTCGAAGTTGTCGCAACCAAATTTGTGGCACAATGCGAATGTCGTTAGGGACTTAATCCCGATCACCATTAGAAATTGGAATAGGCCTGCTAATGCGGATGAAGAGGAACATATTTATTTGTCCCTAACCACGCCAAGATTTCTTGTGGAAGAGGCTCATGGTTAATTTCAAACTACCGAAGATAGAGCTGGATCCAAATGCGGAGAATCCAGTTGAGGACGCCATACAACATGGGAGAGCCATGGAGGCTAAGGTCAGAGAGTGGGCTTTGAAGAAGATGGCCCAGTGTTTCACCAACTGGAAGAAAAGATTGCACCTTGACTATGTAGTGAAAAAGAAGACTCCCGATTTCAAGAATATTCAGTTTGAGAAGATAAAACCATTCTGGATGAGTTTGTGGAATACAAGAAATCATAAAAAGCTAAGAAAATGTACGAAACGAATAATGAATCTTTAAGAAGAAGTATCACCATACTATGGGGCAAGGTGGCTACAAGGTTGGCATTCCTAAGTGGGAGAAACTTGAGCAGGAACTGCGTGATAAAAATATCACCCGAGAGGGGCGATTGGGTAGAACGTGCAAGGGATTGGTTTTACGGGCATGGGGGCACGTTGGACTCGGAAGGGAGGTGTATATATAACATACGACATAAAGAAGACCCCTTGCCAACCGAGAGGATGAGAAAAGCAGTAAAGGATGTTAAAGATGGGGACTTCATTCCCGATAGAGAGAATGATGAGCTCACACTCGCCCTTGGAAATAAGGAACATGATGGACGAACACGAGGCACAATAGGCTCCCAATCATGGAGGACTGGTTTCAAGAGAGGAAGAAATATCTGATAGAAGCCGTCGGAGGAGTAAGGGCAGGGCGGTTGAAGCGAAAGTCGAAAGAAGCGAATGCGTTTAATTGAAGAACGATTAAAGCAACAACAAGATGAAATTAACTCACTTAAAGAGCAAAGTACTACCGGCCCATCTCAAGGCACTGCGCATTCGATGCTACCGCCTATCGAATAATCGAAAAGCGATGTGGCTTCCACCGAGGTCCTCGGTGATGACAATGGCGATGCCGATGATGCACGACGATGGCTCTGTTGGCTACCCATGGATGATATCACGAGAGATGACACTGCTGCGAGCTACATGTCAAAGTTGTGAACATATCAATGAAGGTGGCGGTCGGCTATGCCTTACCAATTGGACCCACACCAACTTACCACTTCGTCCGGTTCCAGAGGGCTACGCTGTTGTCGGCGTGGATGAAATCATGCCCACCTTTGAGGTTTTGGATCTTCACTACCCTGGTGAAGGGATGTGATCGTCTTGGGTGACGCAAAAACGTCACCATTCTATGGCCGAAGGATTGTATCGTGCAAATCACACGCCAAGGCCATCTTCGCCGCCTCACCCGTCTCAATGAGGTCGCCCGCTTGGCAGCCGTCTTCGTCGCCTCACCGGCTCCGTCGCCTCACCAATCTCCGGTGCAGCCATCGCGCGGGAGCCATCGCCGGCGCCTCGGGATAAAAAGCGTAAAGCGTCGCTCTTGTCGTCGTGGCGATCGAAAGCGTAAACAAGAGCCTCTTCCAAAAGTACCAACGGTTCCTCCCAAGAGAGCTTATGGTATCTTGAAGAGGAGATCGGCGATCGTTGATGCGGAAACGACAACGTTTTTAAGCTAAGGCGGCCGAAAGAGCCGAGTTCCCCGCACCAAAGAAGAAAAAGCCAAAGTGTTGAAAATGCTAAAGACTCTTCATCAACCCGAGCCAAAGCTGTCATCGGACTATGAGCGTTCTATTCTCAAGTCACATGCAGCACAAAAGCCTCGAAGAGCGATCGATGCAAGCGGAAATCTGTTGCCCAGCTCGGAGAACAAGCAAAACATACTGCGCCCCTCTCAAGGTGATTTATCAAACCAATGTGGGGTCGAGCAAATATGGGGCGAGCGTATGATCCGGTAGTTACTGTCTGGAGAAGCTGCCGCTGCTCAAGGTATGAGTATTGCCCGATACTTATCGATTAGAGTTCTTCCCCGTGAGTGAAGTAGCATAGCAATACCAGTACGGAAAACCTCTCGTCAAACCTGAGGAGGTAAACAATCTTCCAATAAAAATGCGAAGATTGCATAACTGGTACATGCATGCCACAAGGGCCGGGGCTAACTGGATAGTGCTGAGGGTTAGAAAAAAGCATCATGGGAAAGATAAGGATGACATGATATCCATTGAATTTGATGAACTATTTCAATTATTCAATCAAGACGCCTTGGACAAATCGATCATGAGTGCCTATTGTTTGTAAGTACTAATTCTGTAATTAATTTAGTCTCCATCTATATTATTTTGTTTATTGCATGTATATAATCATACTTTAATATGCAGAATGAAGATTCTCGAATGCAGTAGAGGACAAATCTATGACATTGGCTTCATTGACCCATATTGGGTTCATGAAGCTAATCTCAAAATAAGCCCCCAGGATACGGAGGATAATATAGTACACGCGTTAAGGTTTCAAGAAACCAAAAGGGAAATACTATTTCCTTACAACTTCCAGTGAGTGTTATTGTCTTGTATACACTTTCTATTTCGCTTACTCGATGTTAAGTATATAATTGATTAGTTACGCATTCGCTGGTACCACTATATTCATTAATCATTCAACTTGACAAAGGCGTGTACTAGTCATGGACTCAAACATAAACCCCTTGAGACGTGGAAGGACATGCAGATACTTATCCAGCGGTAATTCTAATCATTACGACACTATATCGGCAACGTTAGTAAATTTTATGATATCAAGTACTTAATAACTTATTTTATTCGTTTTTCTCGCTTGGCATGGAAACGGTTCACCAAGAAGGCTAGGGTGTTTGGAAAGAGGAGCTTACATTTCAACCACTAGATGTAAGCACCACTAGCTATATCCGCGCATCTCTTTGATTCTAGTTTTGATACAGTTATTATCATGCTTGATTATTATTTTGATTGAACTTTGTCGTAAAGTGCTGACGCGAGGACAGGTAACAATCTATGTGGATACTATGTATGCGAGTTCATCCGGGGCGTGCGATGAGAAGGGCAGAAATTTAGAGCAACTCACGTCGTAAACAATTTCTATAGTTTTTAATTACAATCAAATTGTGTTTAGTTTCATATTCATATAGGCTGACTCCTTTTTAAATCAGATCGAACGTCTACTGGGACGGTCTTACGCCAAAGGATCGCATATCTGAGCAATACAGGAGGAATTGGCGGGATTCTTGGATGCAGAAGTCCTAAACACACAAGGGGAATACTACTCGGCTGTGTATAGACAATAGGAATTGTAAAAATAGCAACTTTCAAGAAATTGGCCGGTAGGATCGAATAGCAACTTTTGTATGTAGTGCATGAACTCGATCCGTGTATTGAATGTAATGTTGTCATGATGATCTTGTGTAATATAAGGTTTCTTCATTGATAAGTGCAAAACACTAAATAAACAATAAAACAACCTAAATGAATTCTCTGCCGCGGCACAAAAAGTGGCGAAAATGCTGCCGCAGCAACAAAATGTGCCAAAATGAATTCTCTGCCGCGGCAGAGAAATGGTCCAAATCTCTGCCGCGGCAGCAGGTTATTAGTCCCGGTTCGTGTTACGAACTGGGACTAATGCTCCACACTCCCTCGCTCGATGCCGCGTGTGCCATTTGTCCCGGTTGGTGTGGCAATCGGGACTAATGGTTAGAGCTTTAGTCGATTGCCCGTCCGGTTGGCAACGGGACTAATAACCTACCAACCGGGACGCATGGGCCCTTTTCTACCAGTGATATACTGTAAATTCATACATGTACATTACCATTTCTTGGCTATCAATAGCTATAACAAAAATTAAAAAATTTACAACCGCCTGGTCCTTAGTGCAAACAGAAAACTTCAGCAGCAGCCAGAGCTGCAATCATTTCAGAATAAGCTGCAATCATGCTTACCACCAACCATGGAAGACTGTCCCATGTCATTCTCCGATGGTTATTATCAACGGATGAGGAGTCTTCTCTCTTTCCTCGGTTGGAACCTCCATCTGGCCAGGGATGATGAAGACTGAATATTGTCCATGGAATCACATTTCTTGCATGTATCTTGATCAAGCAAGTGAATCCTCTTCAAGTCAACAGCTCGCTCCATGACAAGTCTTATGTATTTCATCAGTCTGTCATCCATCGCAAATCCTTTGATCTCTAGTAGACTCAGGTAGCGGTGCTTGAAAGCGGATGAAGCTTGTGTTATCTTTGGCTAGAGGATCAGACGAACAGGAGGTAGAAGAAACACAGAGCTCTGGGCACCACGCACACTTGTGCCTTTTCTGTATATTTCCTCACACGATGAACTGTATTACATGGGATTAAATAGAGCAGCTAACACACCCACTAGCTAGCATGCACACGCACTGGTCAAGCCACTAACGGCTTGACCCACTAATCACTCCACTAACACACGCACACACGTACAGACTTTGAGTCGCTTGCAAGTTTCTGCAGATCACACTGGATAAGCTCTCACTTGGTGCATATCGCAACTGCCTGCACCCGCTTCTTTCTCCATCTCTATCTGCTACACAACCTGACCGTCTAGACTTCCCTCAGCCTGACACATGCACCTAACTAACGCAACACTGAACAGCACAACTCTACACGCACACAGTGCAGCAGATCTGACTACATGCATGATTGACGAAATAAAAAAACATCCTAAACTACTAACAACAAGGTTAACTTCAACAGCTTGATCCCACAACACATTGACCTTATCAACACTGTCCTCCAATCTACTTATTTCACATGGATGCCTAGATAACTTCATACAAAAGAATATGATTAGGACAATAATGCTCCATATAGGCATGCACCTTCAAGCTAGAAATGTTACCTTAAATGACAGATGACAGGAGACCTTTTTACAGTAAACTTGATGGCTTTCATATCAAAATATATAATAATGCTGTAAGTTGTATCATATAATTTACAGCCTTATTTTTAGAATAAGAAAAGAAATTCTTAGAATTTGTGAGAAAATTTATTCAATGAACTTGGCTGTATAAAGTGCAGTATGGCGCAACATAGCCCGAATTGATGCATGCAACCCACCATAAGATAAAAGTTGTTCAGCGATGGTGCAGCTTCAAGGAGAAACATAGTTCAATCGAGGTCACATTCATAGAAAATGCTGTAAATATACACATCTCTCAAGTTCTTGAATGCATGAGAGAGATGTTTTGGACCTTCCGGTTTAATCCAAATCCGCGGAGAATAAGAACAGCCAGGAAACATGTCAATGAGTATGCGCTAAAATAATAAAGAGAACAAGACAAGGAGAGCAAGGGAAACATTTGTTGGCGACATACCATACATTATTGTCAGGTTTCTTGTATTGGATAGCAACTCGCTCAATGTGAACGGCGTATGGTTACGAAGCGTGTTGCACGATATGCATATGTTATTGAAGGCGAGGGACAATTCCAAGGCGCAATGGTGGATTTTCTTCATACCAAGTATCGCAGACCACCCGTCCAAGCTTTGGCACATGAATCAGATCGACCCTTGCAAATCCACAGGTGATGATCTCAAGCGCGACAAAGCTCCGAGTGTGGGGCATCAATCTTGAGGACATACGCCTGTGACCGTGTCACAAGACGTCAAGGAAAGGAGACACAATTTGTCGCACGTATCGATGAGATTAGGGATATCAAAGTCCTGAAAAGTAAGATTCAGCAGGAAGAGCCTCGTGAGATGTCTGAAAGTGCTGGGGCAAACATGAAATAAATCCAAACCCTCCAAAAGAGACGCCTCCAAGAAGGAAATAGTACTGCTCAAGCACTATCGTCGCCTAATCAAAGATCCTAGGTTTTTACCCTGGAGAAATCTCTCGCTCGCAAAACAATGCCTTCTGCAAGGCCACTGCCAGGCACAACCAATGAAGGCCAGACCTTGGGTTTTCACCCTTCAAGGTAAGACAGTGTTGCCTGCCAAAACCCACCGGCGAGAAGCGACTGGCAACACGGAGAGCCGGGAGGCTCCCAGATCGCCAGGGCTGGTCCTCGGCGACGGCCCGCAAAAACTCCGGCACACGTCCTGGCTTGGTTCGAGGGCGTGCCGCCTGACCTATACCTGATCAGGAAGGTGAGGGATTGCTCCGATTGATTTCCTGCATGGTAAACAAGTATACGTAAAATTCGAGCCGTGACTCCCCAAGTTTCCGTAGAATCGGCTCCTAGAGCCGATTGCTATGGTTCTGCATTAGATGTACGATAACATGGGGTTTTGCTTGATCACTACAAGTTAAATCGATCTACGACAGTTTAATGTTTTCACCACGAATCTGGAACATCCTACGGCGTGATTGAGCCTGATGCGTACGCATAAAAGATGAAGAATATTAACCCTAGAGGAGGCCTAATAACCAACGTAAAGTCAATTACGGAACAATCTTCTCTAGAACGAATAAGCCACGTCCTATGTACTACCGGATCATCCAACCCGTTTGTAAGGCCTGATTACGTAGATATTAAACTAAACCTTGGTGAACAAGGCACAACTATAACAGATCGAATCAACAAAATAAAGATCATAAGATGCTACCGCACTTGGGAAATAGTGCAAAGGTAGCGAGGTAACTAGAGGTAGCATAACTTCAACAATAATAATGAAAAAGCAGATGCTAGCCTCAAACAATCTATGATAATGGTATTACTCGCCATCAACAACGCTCAAAGACGAGTAAAACCAGGTAACGATAGATATCGCCTAGATCGCAAGATGCGATCTAGGCAGCATGGCACTTACCCGAAAGAAACCCTAGAAACAAGGGGTGGCGATGCGCCGAGATTGTGTTTGTTGTGAACGTGGTTGTCCTCCTTTTTCGATAACCTTAGGTACATATTTATAGTCCGGAGACTCTCTACTTTTGGAATAACTCTACAACTCTATCTTTACCTAAATATAAACGGAACCTAAACAAACACGAAACCTACTATGATACAAGATACACGGGCAATTTAGCCCAAATCCACACACTAGGACGATCCAACAACTCCTTGAATATACATATCTTCCAAGCCCATATTGATCACGGCCCATCTCCGTCTTTAGCCAAAATACGGTGGTAACACATGCCCCCCTGGTTTTGGCAATGATAATTCCAAAACCACTCTGTGTGTTTTTTCCTCTTCCCCTCTTTTTTTTATCGGGTTGCGTTGCTGGAATCGCGTGCAGAATAGAACCGTCACGCTACCCCTTCATCATGATGCCTGTCTTCTCAACTCCTAAGATGCATGATTTGACGATTTTGGCAAAGGTAACTGGGAAACTGCTATGGCATTGAACCGTCTCCATTATTCCCTTATTTAAATTCGCTGAACAGTTCACAATCCCCATCTTCCTCCAGTTGCGAAAACCCTCTTCCTTCGCGAAAACCCTCTTTCTTGCCATGGCCTCCTCTCGCTTCATCCGGTGTATCTTCCCACGCCCAACTCGATTAGCGACCGAGCCGACGCCAGAGCACCCGCCACGGCAGATGATTTTCGCCCACGATGGTGGGACGAAAGGGACTGGGATTTCGCCGTCTGGTCAGAGGATGATGCGTCCCTGACTGACGGTGAAGAGAGCCTACAGTTCCTCGTTGACGGGGAACTGGAGGCGAAGAGCGGTGACGCTGGTCGTGGACGGGCCGAGTCCTCCGACGAGGAGGAGGAATCGAGGAGGACACCTCCTCCGGCAGTATCCGCCGAAGCGCTTCCGCCGGTCCAGCGAAGACACTAAAGACGGCAGCGAGGACGAAGAGGTCCCGCTGGTTTCTTCAAAGAAGAAGCGGAGGACGATGCCGGCAGCAGCGAAGACAGCGAAGAGGACGGCGACGGCGGCATTTATCTCGCCCTTTAGATTAGGAACCAGTAGCAGCAAAAGTAGTAGTAGGCTCCCTTTTGTAATCAATCGTCCTGTAAGCAATGATCTTTTGAATGAATGAAAATCTGTTTCCCAAATATTGTTCCTCTTTGCTTCAATTTTGCCGATAACCGAAATAGGTCGATGCTCCGAAGTCGATGACATCAGATCGGCTTTCAACATCGACGCACTGATCAAACAAGTCAAATCGCACAGAGCCGATGACTACCCATCGGCTTTTCCCAAAAAACGTTGACAGGGTCAAACTTTGGTCGCATCCTTAGACACATTACAACGGCCACTTCTTGGTTTCAAACGATGACCTGCGACCTTTCTCAACACGGGCGACCCAAATCTCCAATTGTCCATCGAAAAACGTGCCCCGAACCAACAACTAGTGACAACTCCCTCCACGCCTCTGCATCGGCTATATTTTTTTTTATTCGGCCGATTTTCAGAATCGGCCCCCATATTTTTACTGTCCATCGTCTCACATGCTTTACTTAGCTGATTTCATGTATCGGCCCCTCAAGTTTTACTGTCCAACATCCCACATGCTTGGGAAATATTTCTTGAGATGTTGACCGTTGACCGCCACTGGGAACTTTACGCCATCCAACTGCTCGAGCATGTATGCGTTTCCTCTTAAAACTTGGTCGACCCTGTACGGACCGTGCCAATTTGGAGACCATTTACCATATGTTGCATCCTTAGTCCCCAAGGGCAACACAGCTTCTCATACCAGATCACCAACGTGGAACTCCTTTGGCCTCACTTTCTTGTTGTATGCACGAGCTACTTTGGCCTTGTTCTCTTTGATTTTCTCAAGGACCATAGCCCGAGCTCGGTTAAATCCTCCACACTCACTCATCAGGTTGCGTATTCTTGATCGTTAGATCGTCACGAAAAGTGACGCGTCTCGATCCAGCCGTAATTTCCCGTGGTAGGACGGCTTGTCCATATACTAGATGGTATGGTGAGGTTTTTATTGCTCCATGGCATGACATACGATAAGCCCATAACGCCTCGACAAAACCTCGTACAACGCCTTGGGTGCTCATCGACTTTTCTCTTGATCAACTTGATGAGGCTCGTTGGGCGCTCAGCTTGCCCATTTGCTTGAGCATAGTATGGAGATGATCTAATCACTTGATCCCCATGTCCTCGCAGAACTTTCTAAACTCACGAGAAATAAAGACCGAACCTCCATCGGTCGTGATAGTTTGGGGAATCCGAATCTATGGATGACATGTTCTTTCACAAAATTGATAACATCCTTGAGTTCGACTTCGGGACAGCCTCCACCCATTTAGTGAAGTAGTCAAGATGGCGAATCCACATGTGGCCTTTACTCGATGGAGGATTGATTTTGCCGATCATGTCCATGCCCCAACCTCGGAATGGCCAAGGCTTGATGATGGGGTTCATTGCTGACGCGGTTACCATCTGGATTTTTCCAAACTTCTGACATGCTTGACACCCTTTGTAGTAGTTGAAACAGTCCTCAAGCATGGTGGGCCAATAAAACCCTGATCGCCTAATCAACCATTTCATCTTATGAGCCGATTGGTGAGTTCCACAGGCGCCTTCGTGTACCTCGTGTAGGAGCCGATTGGTCTCGGCTGACCCCAGGCATTTGAGCAATAGTCCTTCCAGAGTCCTGTAAAACATGTCATCGCCGATCAGCACGTACTTCATGGCTTTGTACCTTATCCGTTTAGGTGCCCCCCGAGACGAATCCTTTAAGTAATTGAAGATATCTCTCCGGTCGTCCGCTTCAGTGAACTGCACGAGCAACGGCTCCTTCTACCACGCCCTTGTAGCTGAAGCCATCTGCAAGATCGTTGCCTCGGTATTTCGCGATCGTGGGATCCAAGTGAAGTTTATGTACCGAATTGCGCCATCACCGCGGCAAGGCAGCCATAATGGGAAGAGGGACTCGCTCGCACTTGTAGTCCTCCGTGAGCTGGGAAATCACTAACTTGGAGTCTCCAAAATTTCCACCGCCCGCTCCCGCCGAGGAGTAACTCCATCCCCTGCGACGCCTCGCACTGCTACATTGTTGGTGCGAGAGGTAGACAATCTGATGGAGAAGGAAAATGTTGCCCCCCGGGGCGACACGAGTAAAATGCCGATGCCGCAGCCATCGTCACAAACTGATCCGTCGAAAAACATAGCCCACGCTCTTATGGACAGTGCTGCTATGTTGGTGTTGATCCTTTCAGCGATAAGATCGGGCCTTTGTCCCTTAATCGCTTTCGCGTTGATACCGGATGTCAAACTCTGATAATGCAAACATCCATTTGCCCAGTCGGCCTTTTAACATAGGAGCCGACAGCATGTGCTTTATGACGTCTGATTTGCATATGATGATGATCTCTGCTGATAGCAAAATGTGGCGCAACTTGGTGCAGGTGAAAAACAGGCAGAGGCATAACTTATCGATATCAGGGTACCTTGTCTCTGCGTCCAGCATCCTTCTGCTTATGTAAAAGACGACTCGCTCCAGCCCATCATAAACTTGCACCACTACCGAGGCGATGGACGTGTCAGCTACTGACAAGTAAATGTAGAACGGCCTGTCAGGCTGCGGCGGAACTAACACTGGCGGCTTTGTCAGATATTCTTTGATCTCGTCGAAGGCTCGTTGTTGTTCGCCCAGCCGAATTCCTCACGATTTGATTTTTACTAGTCCCATGAACGGCTCAATCCTTCCTGACAGATTGGAGATGAATCTTCTGACGAAGTTGATCTTGCCGATAAGGGACTGCAGTTCTTTCTTCGTGGTGGGTGGCTTCATTGTTCGCACTGCCTCCTGACTTTTCAGGCCGATCTCAATTCCGCGTTCATGGACCAAGAAACCCAAGAACTGACCGTCACCAAGGCACACTTCTTTGGATTCATCCGTAGGCGAATTTTCTTGTTCGGTCCAGACGCTGCCAGATCGTCCAAGTGTCCGTTGAAAGCGCGAACTTGACCACCACGTCATCGATGTAGATTTCCACCGGTTGCCGATCGATCATGGAAAATATAATTCATGGCCCTTTAGTACGTGGCGCGGCATTTTTCAGTCCAAACGTCATGACTACATATTCAAATAACCCCACTGAACCTGGGACTCTGAATGCAGTCTTGTGTATGTCTTCTGGAGCCATGAAGATCTGGTTGTAACCGGCATTGCCGTCCATGAAGCTCAAAATCTTATGACCAGCTGCTGCATTGATTAATGTTTCCGCCACCGGCATCGGATACTCATCCTTTGGGGTAGCTCATGAGATCCCGAAAATCTATGGCAACACGCCATCGGCCATCCTTCTTCTCTACAGGTACGATACTAGAAATCCATTCAGCATACCTGCATGGCCTGATCAACTTGGCTGTCAACATTTTCTCGACCTCTTTCTTGACTTCTTCCGATTTCGCCTTCATTTGTCGTGCTCGCTGAAATGGCGAAATCCTTTTTGAGCGGAGTCGATGCTCGATGATGCTCTGTCTAACGAGCATCTCTGTAGTCCCAGGCGAAGCAGTCTGGATATTGTTTCAACAGGGCTATCATCGGGCCTCGCAGGTTTGGATCTAACTTTTTGCTGATAAATGTTGGTCGTGGCTTATCCCCAGGACCAATGTCGATCTCTTCTAGCTCATCAGCGGATGTAAACCCATACCCTAGCTTTCCGTCACCTGTTAAATCGACGCTAAACACAGGGCAAACAGTAGGTGAGGATAACAAAAATAATTTGGGCCGATTGCTTGAATTGGCCCCCTTTTTGCTTGCATCAGTCAAGGATGGTTTACACCTTATTGTTTTACAGTGGCAGAGCATCTCTCTGCTACGACTACATGAGCTGCTTGTCGTATGATCGCTGCTGCTTATTTTTCGTGGCCGATCGCAGGGATCGGCCGTACCACGGATGATCGTGGGCTTTTCTACTGTAAGGCCGTGGATAAGACCAGCCTCACCCCGCTTTTTGTAGCCCGATACGCTCGCAGCCGTCTAGATTGATTCCAGAGATCGGCTCTTGGTCTTCTGCTTCCCAGATGTTCATGCCAGCTATGGAGATCTCGATAGAATCGTCTGCGTGGATGACCTCCACTTCGTCTCCATCCCACTGGATCAGGCACTGGTGCATTATGGATGGAATGCAGCAATTAGCGTGAATCCAATCCCTTCCTAGCAAGACAGTATAAGTGCTCTTGCTGTCCACGACGAAGAATGACGTGGGTACGGTTTTCCTGACCACTGTCAGGTCCACGTTCAGTACGCCTTGCGTTCCTGACGACTGACCGTTGAAGTCGCTTAACGTGACGTTGGTTTTGATCAGATCTGCAGTGGAGTGTCCCAAACGTCGTAGCATGGAGTACGGCATGATATTGACTGCCGCTTCGGTGTCCACCAACATCTTGCTGACAGGTTGCCCATTGATGTAACCTCGCAGGTACAGGGCTTTCAGATGTTTGTAACCCTTCTCACGTGGCTTCTCAAAGATAACCGCCGGACCGCGATCAAGCGTACATTGGTCGCTCATCGGTTCTTGGCGCGCGAATTCGACGGGAGTACAAACACCATGTTTGTGCCACCGATGTCTTTGCATCGGCTTTTACCGGTTTGGCGCCACTCTTTCCTTGTCGGCGGTCTTCCGCTTCCAAAGTTCGCTCACTTTGACGGCCAGATCAGGCCATGCTTTCTTTAGAGCGTGGAGATACTGCGCTTCAGCTTCCTCCAAGTTACGCAACCGCTGCACTCTACGCTTCTGGGTGTGTCGTAGTCCGTCGGGACACCACCTTGGGCGGTGATACCTGTCTTCGTCTTTGTCATTCTTTGGCTTCGAGGTCTTCGCCGAGCGGACTCCTGTGACGGCCTGCAGGGTGGAAGAGGCCCTAGACGTTTGAATACCGACCGCCTCGTGTCCTCCTTACATTGATCGCATTCCGGCAGTTGTCATTGTAGGCAATCGGCTCATTCAGCGCCCCAAACAATACTTGAAGAAAGGACAATCCCAATGCTTGCCTTCCTTTTCCTTTTTCTTCAGACGGTCCCTTAGCGAGGTGCTCATATCTTTCGTCGTCTCTGTCGCGCCGGCGACGTTGGTCATACTGGCGCTCATACTTGTTAAGGAGATGCGTGGAATGTGGTTTCTGATATCGCACTCTCCTCACTTGTTCCTCTGTTAAGTACCGCCTGTCGTGGTGGCTGGGCCGGTCGCATGGACTAGCCTCCTTTCTTTCCTTGCCGCGAGTGCGACCACCTTCGTGCTTGTACGTGTCGTGGTGGTAACCAGACCCTGCCATATTAACGCCGAACGAGAAATCCAGTTTACGCCTCGCGGAACGACTGAGTTCTACCATGTTGACGCCGGGAAATGGGTTTGTGTCTACTTTCATGGCGAACTGCCCAAGGATCAGACGGCCTTGTTCGATCGCCATTTGGATTTGGCGGCGCAGCTCTTTGCACTCATTGGTGGTATGGGTGAACGAGTGATGCCACTTGCAGTATGGCCTCCCGTTCATTTCACGAGCCGTAGGGATTTTGTGGCCTTCGGTAACCTCACCGCTTCTCCTTGACAAGAATCAAATATCTGCTCAGCTTTGCTCACATCAAGTCGAACCCTTCGCAGGCCCTTGCTGTTTCACCCATTTGCAGCCACGTGATCTCGCCCGAGCCCATTCAGCTACGGCTACCTCCTGGTCCTGTGTAGGATCTTCTTCTTCTGCATCGACCAGGCCTATCGGACGTTTGAACTTGTCTTGGTACAACTCAGGGTGGCGCTGTTCATACATCGTCAGTTTCTGGGCCATGTGCGCCAATGAGTTGTACTCACCGAAAGCGATCCTTGATGGGTGCCGAGACCCAACACCGCCATGATCGCTTCCTTCTCGATTAAACGAGCCGAGTAACATCGGTTCTTGACAGTCCCGGCTGGATGTACTCGCCACAGTTTCGCCGCACTCGCTTTGTGCAGTGCGCAATGCCAGCCTCAGTAGCCTCTGAATGGTACTGGATGTGGAACTGCTCTTCCAGTTGCTTCCAGGTATGAATTGAATCAGGTGGTAGTGAGGTGTACCACCCAAAGGCTGGTCTCCGAGATTGCGCAAAGAATCTTACGCATCCGATCCGATGTCAAATCATGCCTAGTTGTGCCAGGTATCGGCTTATGTGCTCGATCGAGCTCGACCCTTCTGACCCGCTGAACCTTGAGAACTCAGGGAGCTTATACTTGGGTGGCAGCGGAATTAGATCAAACTCGTTGGGGTACGGCTTTGAATAGCCGATTGTCCTTCTCTTCGGCACGAAGCCGAACTGGTCCCTCAGGATGGTACCGATTTGCTCCACTGTTTGAGCTGTAGGGGCTAGATTCTCATGACTTGTTCCAGTGGCATACTTGGCTAGCCACGCCTGTTTGTCAGCGTCTATCCCAGCCATCGCTGCTCCAGACACGCCTGCCCCTGAAGATCCTGCCCCAAGCACTCCTGGCGCAGAAACTCCTGCGGTTGCAATCTGTTTGGTGCGTGTCAGGTTATTGCAGTCCGGCACGAGGCATATATATCCGTGTGGGATCTCCTTAGGTGGCTCAAACAGGAATTGGCAATCGCCTGGGTCGCCTCCAGCCTTGTAGACGACGTAAGCCGCTGCTCCTGGCGGCTCTGGAGCGGCAAGCGCGAACGGGAGCTGTGGCCTGGTCTGGAGCGGTCTTTCTCCCTGATGAGTCCCTAAAGTAGGCCCCGACGGTGAGTACTGATGTTTCATGATCTCCTGAACTACGCGCACCGCGACCCGCTCGAAAGCGTTCACCAGGCTCTCAGAATGGCGGTGCAGAGAATGAGCCACCATGTAGTTGACTTCCTGTCGTAGAGCTCTGGTGCGCTCCTCCGAAGGAACAGCCAGATCCACCTCATTAAGAGCGCCCTCGGGGGAGAACCCCTTCCACCTGATGCCATGCTTACGGGTCCTCTCAAAAGAGCCGATGAGGTCTTCCTCGAAGAGGGCCTTGATCTCGTCGTACTTGGCCTTGTGCTCGTCAGGTAGATCGTCGTAAGTGACTGGTCTGTTCTCCATTGCAGCGTCGGGTGTTGATGTAGACGTTGTTGAATGTCCCACCGGGCGTGCCAGAATGTGTTGCCTGCCAAAACCCACCGGCGAGCAGCGACTGGCAACACGGAGAGCCGGGAGGCTCCCAGGACTGCTGGTGGGCCCTGGTCCCTCGCGACGCCCGCAAAACTCCGACACGCCCCGGCTTGGTTCGAGGTGCCACCTGACCTATACCTGATCGGAAGGTGAGGGATTGCTCGATTGATTTCCTGCATGGTAAACAAGTATCAGAAATTCGAGCCGTGACCGCTCCTGTGTTTCCAGAATCGGCTAGAGCCGATTGCCCCATGGTTCTGCATTAGATGTACGATAACATGGGGTTTTGCTTGATCACTACAAGTTTAATCGATCTACGACAGTTTAATGTTTTCACCACGTAACTGGAACATCCTACGCGTGATTGAGCCTGGTACGTACAAAAGATAAAGAATATTAACCCTAGAGGAGGCCTAATAACCAACGTAAAGTCAATTACCGAAACAATCTTCTCTAGAACGAATAAGCCACGTCCCTATGTACTCTCGGATCATCCAACCCGCTTGTAAGGCCTGATTACGTAGATATTAAACTAAACCTTGGTGAACAAGGCACAACTATAACAGATCGAATCAACTAAATAAAGATCAAAAGATGCTACCCTCGCACTTGGGAAATAGTGCAAAGGTAGCGAGGTAACTAGAGGTAGCATAACTTCAACAATAATAATGAAAAAGCACCGATGCCAGCCTCAAACAATCTATGATAATGGTATTACCGCCATCAACAACGCTTCAAGACGAGTAAAACTGTAACGATAGATATCGCCTAGATCGCAAGATGCGATCTAGGCAGCATGGCACTTACCCGAAAGAAACCCTAGAAACAAGGGGTGGCGATGCGCCGAGATTGTGTTTGTTGTGAACGTGGTTGTCCTCCTTTTTCGATAACCTTAGGTACATATTTTATAGTCCGGAGACTCTCTACTTTTGGAATAACTCTACAACTCTATCTTTACCTAAATATAAACGGAACCTAAACAAACACGAAACCTACTATGATACAAGATACACGGGCAATTTAGCCCAAATACACACACTAGGCCGATCCAACAACTCCTTGAATATACATATCTTCCAAGCCCATCTTGATCACGGCCCATCTCCGTCTTTAGCCAAAATACGGTGGTAACAGACAGTAAACTTCTCCCGTGTTGCCGCCCCCTCTAACAGAAGCTACTGCGAGTCACAAATCACCAAGTCAGATCCTCATCACCACAAAGACTCAAAACACCATAGCTATCCCTTATGTCCCTGTCTTCATGACATTCTCCACACCTGACTTCACCATGGATCGTCCAAGACATCACACTTCATGGTAACAAATAGCCGACCTTCGCAGCGCTCCCTTTGTAACCAAACGGCCAGCAAAAAACATAGGTGCACACAGCCTAATTCCTTTCGATCCAGCAAATGGCATGCATGCGCCCATGGGAGTTTGCTGGCACTGCCCTGGCCGCTACACGTCGATGCGCCAATCTTCCCCACCCCAACAGTTCCGCCGGCAACATCCGGCATCCGTCATCTCTAGGACTCCTTCGGTGGCTGGGCCCACCGCCTCTGCCGCAAGGGACGGCGGCAGCAGCGTCGTGAGATGCAGGAGGAGGTGAGCCTCTGGCGGCGTGCGTGGGCTGCCCCCGGTGCCGCCCTAGGGAGCGACACGAGGGGTGCGCGGGAAAAAGTTGTTGTTGTCCACATATGAGAGTTCTATTAAGATACATATGGTTATCAGTTGTTACCTTCCGCATAATTGTGTAATGTTTCTACAAAGAACTATCTTTTGATGTATGTTTTAGCATCTATCAATACCATGAAGCAGGTCATACTAATGTAGTTCATTCGCATTTAGATTGGTGCAAATTTGAGTTTGCACTAGATTATGTCAAATGATGCATTTGTGGAGAAATTGTATTTTTGAGATTCAACAATGATTCCTCCGTAAGTTTCTTCAACCCTTCCTTTAGGTTTTTTATTTTCATCGAAGTCAAGAAGGATTTAGGACCATTGGTAATTTCATGGTTCTAGTTGCACATCATTCTTTGGTAGTTGATGGTCATGGATATTTGATCTTTATTCTCATACTATTAGAGCATATTCTAAAAGTTTTAGCTATTAGCATAACTAACTATTTTGTGCGTTCGTGGAAAATTTCAGCTGTTAGTAGAACTAACTATGATGTAATCACAAATTCATATTATGAAATCGAATCTGAGCGAGATACCACAAGAATAACATAAAGTACGCTAAAATACATATTGATACGGTTCATTTATTTTGATCTCTTAACAGAGGTGGTGGTGGTGGTGGGGGGTGTTATGTTAGCATTATGTTTAGTACTTGAGTATATGCTTTTATTTCTAGTGATGCACACATGTTATATGGATCTTTAAGCTACTATTGGTCTTTACATTGTTTTGATATATGCGATTGTACATCCATATGATTGTTCAAGGCTTGGTCTAATGTTTTGGGAGATGATGTACCATTGTATTGTTCGATACAATGTCATGTTGAGCTTGCCGGTGGTCCATACCATGACGACGATCTGCCTATCACAATGGAGCTGCTTCCTGAAGTTCACATGGGAAGGCAACAGCGTTCGCGACGTGACGGTGTTCAACACCATGATGTGCCGTAAGCACTACCAAAGACAACGACATCGACATCGATGGGAGTGACACAGCCGAGAAGCCTCTAGTTTAGGTTTTAGTCGGCTGTTGTTTCTTCTTGCTTTTCTATTTATACTACGTATCAAGTTTTGCAAAATAAATTTAGATGGAATATCTTTTCTTTGGGACGCCGCTTGGGGCATACGACTGGAACATACGTGTCCCAACGCGCATTATCGCTGCCCCCCAAGCGACCGATCAGGCTTTTTGCGGACGTCGTTGGGGACGTGACTAGAGATGCTCTTAACTACATGTCCACGAAGTATTTGAGATGCTATAATGTGTCACTAGGAATGGTAGAGTCGACGACATGCAAATCCTTATACTAAAGGGTCGTCGGACTTGTAGAGACGCGATATGAACATCTCATATTATTTGTAGATACAGTCACCAAAGTGTCCCTGCAATCTTTGAGACGGTGCGAGAGGAGAAATTCGTAAAACGTTTTATGAGTACTGAGTCTACTGACTCTATGGTGTTGTTAAGATGATATAGAATGTCTCTTGCCCTTATATTTTGTGTCTTTACATGACTAGTTTGTTGTAGTGTGTGCGGGATGAAACACCACTTCGCTGACGGTTTCTCGGTGGCCCAGTCATGTGCGATACATTAGTTACATTTCCCAAATAGTTGTCTCGTGCACGATTTGCCCGTGAAGGACCTGCTTGGGTCGTAGGAAAACTTTTGAAGTTTCGGGGTGTCGGGAATGTTCCGCGCCACACCCAGAAAAGGACTCTCATGTGTGACGTGGGGCCTTAAAAGACCCGTTATACTAGTGTGTGATGTCTAAAAGTAAAATAGGCTACTCTGAAATTCATTGACTATATTTGAGATTTGCAATAAAGAATTCTTTGATCGTTTTTGTTAATCTAGACTTCATATTTCTCAACTGCTTTGTTAGCTTCAGGCTTGAAATCAGATGTCATTCTGAAATCATCCTTGAACTACCTTTACCCTTGATTAACTAGACTATGTGGCCAAATTCCCAGCTTTGGAGTATGAAATAACATTCATTATCATTGCTATGCTCACTTAAATTACCTTTTGAAAAAAAATACGACTATGGGAAATTGTGTTTTTTTCATGTCATTTTTTCTATATAGGAAAGGTTGACTTTGTCTATAGGTAACATTTGCTTACTTCCTATAAATGGACGGTAGTTTCTCCATTTCCGTTCACTTACTAATTATTACTAGTTGAATGTCCGTGCGTTGCCATGGACCGTTAAGATCTTTCATCATCAAGTTGTTCCGTGTCAATAGGCATATATGTCTTGAAGGGTGAAACAAGGGACGAATGAGATAAAAAGAAACCAATAATGAAGGAGTTGCACGTCAGGACGTAAGAAGAGGTCACATAATAGTGAGAAGGTAAAATTGTAAACCTTGATGGCTAGTATAACACATGGGATCGACGTACTCGAGCAGTAGTAAGTAAAGACAAGAATTAGAAAGGTTCTCTCACTACTGGAATAACAATATAGGACAACGGCCATTTTATACGCCGACGGCAATATGTCGGAGTCGGGCGAGCTTGACGGGCCGTCAGTTTTTACCGTCGGCGTAGGATAAATAGGCCGACGAAAGCTATCGGTGTAAACGGGGCCGTCGGCGTAGCATACTATGCTAACGGCAGAGCGACGGCGTCAAGTCTGGTTTCAGACCTACGCCGACGTAGCCATTTTTCTTTTTTGCCCCATTAACCTTAGAAAAATCATAACTAAATCATTTAAATTCGGAAAAATACATATAATATATAAAAATTTGCAGAAAAATAAGATCTATATATATAAAATCAAATATTACATATTTATTTACAAAAATATATATAAAAATATAAATACTTTCGTATAACATATTTTTCATTTTTTGAGTGCAAAAAACGGCGTGTTTTGTAAAGCAACCACCAAATGGAAGTTTCAAAATAATAATACCACATTTTTCAAAAATATTAGACCATATTGAATACACAATTTCTCAACCTGGATATCTCAAACCTTTTCGTCTAACCCTCGTAAAATTACAAAATCCTGTTGAATCAGTAGTAAATGAGTTAGATTTGAACTACAGGTACATGATATGATGCTCATGATTTTTTGCAAAAATCATTTTTAGGTTCACAATATGCTATTTCATTAGAGATATAATGCAATTTTAGTGAGGATCAGCCCCGAGCTAAGAATATTCATGCCCCTCGATTTACAAAGTTTGACGATAGTTTAAAACGGGCATAAAAAATTCAAAAACGATCGAAACAATGCAAAACTATCTCTTGGTTTCATATTATGTGACATAGTTGCATGGAAAAATACCAAACTTGGTATATTGATTGTGTCTCAAAAAAACCTTCACAAAATGACCTATCTCAATCGAGGTTTTCTGGATTTCAGGTCAAATGACCAATGTTATTGCTAGAATCGTAGTATAGTTTGCGATAATGTGCCCATATTATGAACACATGTATATCATGAGATGGCGAACAATGTTGCAGGAGGAAGTTTTCTTTTTCGTCGCACCAAAAAGCCAATTTTTATTTTCCGAGTGCAAAAAACGGGGCGTTTTGTGAAAACACCACCAAATAAAAGTTTTAAAATGATAATACCACATTTTTCAGAAATACTATACCATACTGAATGGACAATTTTCCAATCGGGGTATCTCAAACCTTTCTGTCCACCCCTCGTGAAAAAGAAAAATTCCTGCCGAATCGGTAGGAAATGAGTTAGATTTAAACTAATGGTACATGATATGATGCTCATGATTTTTTGTAAAAATCATTTTTAGGTTCACAATATGCTATTTCATCAGAGATCTAATGCAAGTTTAGTGAGGCTCAGCCCCGAGCTAAGAATCTTCATGCCCCTCGATTTACAAAGTTTGACGATAGTTTGAATTCCTCTTTTTTTTCTTGACATAGTTTCAGTTGGTCTAATATTTAAAAGTTACGATATATAATTAAATAGATGATTGGGATGTCATATTTGGATTGCTCTCATTTTTCTGATCGATTTGGATATATTATTTGTCTAATTGTGATTTACGGATTTGTAGATATGAATTATTCAAATTTAAATGAAAAAAAGAAATTTTATTTTATTTTTATTTGAATTCAAGATTATTATTACTTATTCATTGTTGTTTACTCAAATAATTGTATGGAATGTAAAAAAATAAATATATCTAACATTGTAGTGTAATGGTTAATAGGTTTGATATGATAATATTCACAACAAGTTCTAGTTTCTTTGTCGGAAGCTCATGTGGAAGGAATGAAGAAGTTAAGCGTGCTGGGGCTGGAGTACTATTAAAATGGGTGACCGGTTGGGAAGTTCGACTAATTGTGCAATTTGACTTGAGGCTAAGTATACTTAGAATTAAAAATGTCTACGTGAGATTAACAAGTTAAACAATTCAAAAATGTTAAAAAAATTGAAAACAACAATTTGAAAAAAAAATTGAAAAAATCTAGGCCGACGATAAATCCGTCGGCGTAGCCAAACGGCCGTTAGTCATCTAGGTGGGCCCTATATGGTCTACGCCGACGGCAAAGCTATATACGCCGACGGGAGGAGGGACTACGCCCTCCTACGACGGCCATACGCCGACGACAGCCGTCGGGCCAGCCTACGCCGACGACATTTAGGGACTACGCCGACGGGACCCGGCCGTCGGCGTATTCAGCTTCTCCTGTAGTGTCACAACAACACGAGGGTTACGGTTACTGAAGAAGAAGAATACCGTGCGGTCAAAAAGTACATAATCAAGGTTTCTCTTGACGGCCTAATCAATATGTCCATTTTGGGCTTATAGCTCCCATGCGACGTCTTTACGCGAAATTTGAAGGAACACGACATCATTGAAAAGAATAGCTCGCATGCGACGCTTGTGAGACAGCTAATAGCCCAGTGCCACATGGGCCATAAAACGGTCGTTAAAAACACATTTAACTTTGTTTCAAGATTAGGGTTAAGCCAAACCGGTCGGTTGGGACAGCCAGTCAAGTGAGTCAAACCAACCGCTTCCGACCGAGAGCCACACACCGATCAGTAGCTTCCCGACGTCGTGGCGGACCTCACCCATCGTTTCGGGCCGGCCATGACGAGCAATTTTTAGGCGCCTGCCTCGATTCGGCGGCGAAGGTGGTGAGTGCCATTTAAAAGCTAATTCTGTTGGAATTATGCCCTAGAGGCAATAATAAAGATGTTATTATTATAATTCTTGTTCATGATAATGTTTATATTCCATGCTAGAATTGTATTAAGCGGAAACTTTAATACTTGTGTGGTTTGTGAACAACACCGTGTCCCTAGTACGCCTCTATGGACTAGCTCATTGATTAATGATGGTTGAGGTTTCCTAACCATGGACATGAGTTGTCGATTAATAATGAGATCATATCATTGGGAGAATGATGTGATGGACATACCCAAACTAAGCGAAGCAATTAGATCGTGTCATCGTGTTCATCTTTGTGAAGCTTTTTTTTATGTCAAATATTGTATTCCTTATACCATGAGATAATACAACTCCCTGGTATCGGAAGAAAGCTTTGAGGTCATCAAACGTCATCCTATGAGAGGGTGATCATAAAGGTGTCTCTCAGGTGATCGGAAAGTACCTGTTGGGTTGTATGTATCGAGATGGGATTTGTCCCTCCCAAGTCGGAGAGGTATACTTCGGGCCCACTCGGTAATCGATATCAACACCGCTTGCAAGCATGTGGTTAAGGAGTTAATCACAAAGTGATATCGGATTACGGAACGAGTAAATTACTTGCTGTGAACGAGATTGAACTAGGTATGACGGTACCGATGATCAAATCTCGGGCAAGTAAAATATCGCGAGACGAAGGGAATATATATGGGATTGATTGAATCCTGGCATCGTGGTTCGTCCGATATGATCATCGATGAATGTGTGGGAGTCAATATGGGTTTCCATACCCCACTGTTGATTATTGATAGAAGATCATGTCCGCATATTCTCGAACCCGAAGGGTCACACACTTAACGTGTCTCGACGCTAGGATAGATTGGATAATTGGTTTATGAGTTTTTGTTCGGAGTCTCGGATGGGATCCGGGACATCACGAGAGGTTCCAGAGTGGTCCGGAGAATAAGATTCATATAAGGCGGCAGTTTTGGAGTTCGAATTGTTCGGATTAATCGATTGTACGGAAGCTTTAGAACCTTCCGAAGGGGACCAACGTGGCCCCACCTTCCGGGAGGGGCATGGGCCTATGAGGGAGTGCCACTGGTGACAACAGGGGCACAAGGCCCCATAGGGCCCAGCCAGCCAAAGAGGGTTTAAACCCTAGATAGAGCTTCTAGAAGGGGGGGTTTCCTTGCCCCCCACTCCTCCTCCTTTGGGGCCGCCGGTTTGGGCTTGGGGGAGGGGCTAGGGCTGTGCCCCACCCCTCTATATAAAGAGGGCTGGGGGCGCACCAACCCCCACACCTTCCCCTTCAACGCTAGCTGCCCTGCTGCCCTCCTCTCTCCCTCCCGACTGTTTGTAGGCGAAGCCCTGCTGCAGAAATTCTCCACCATATACACCACGCCGTCGTGTTGTAGATCCAATCCGTCTCTCCACCATACTTGCTGGTCCGAGGAAGGAGGAGACGTCGAGGTGCTGCACGTGTGCATCTCACGGAGGCACCACCACTTGTGGTGCTAGATCGGATCGGATCGCGAGGAGGAGAAACGAGTACGACTACATCACCCACGCTCATTTAACGCTCCGTCCGAATCTTCAAGGGTATGAAGATCTAATCCAATCTCTCTCGTTTTGCATCTCCTAGATTAGATCTTGGCTTCCTCTGCTCGCATCCGTAGAAAATTTTGATTTACTATGCCGCGAAACCCTTCAAAGGGTATCGAGCTAGATCTATGCGTAGATGTGTTTCACGAGTAACGCAACATGGTTGTTGCGGGCGTTGATGTTTTCTGTTGCAAGCCTCTTGTTTGTGTTCTTCTTATGACGCGGGATAGTGAGATTGAAGCGGTCCAGGCCAACCTTACGCGGCGTCGTTCGCAAGACCGGCTCCGCACTTGACGTGTGGCTTGTTCCACACATGCGGCTGGTGGATGTCAGTTTCTCTCACTATAGTTGTCATGGGATTAACACCGGAGTTTGGCAACCATAATATCACCATTGTGGCTTTCCATAGGTAAGAATCGTTCTTAGCATCTACTCCCATAATCCATGTAAAACATGCAACAACAAAGTAGAGGCGTCTAACTTGTTTTTGTAGGGAGTGTTTTCTGTGATATGGTATGGCCCAAGATGTGATGTGTATAATGTATGCGATGATCATGTTTTGTAATGTTTCACGACTTGCATGTCGATGAGTACACAACCGGCAGGAGCCATATGGTTGTCTTTATAATTATGTATGACCTGTGTGACAACTTCTTATACGCCATATAATAGTTTCACTTTATCGCTAAGTAGTTAGCAATAGTTGTAGTTGCTATTCGTGGTGGAGGCAATCATGGTGGAGTGATGGAGATCATGCCGGCATGCACAAGATGGAGATCATTGAGCGAAGATTGGCTATACCATGTCACATAAAGTTATATGCATGTGATGTTTATCCTTTTATGTATCTTATTATGCTTAGATCGCGACGGTAGCATTATAAGATGATTCCTCACTTAAAGATCAAGATAAAACTGTTCTCCCAAGTATGCACCGCTGCGAAAGTTCGTGTCCAAGCATCACGTGATGATCGGGTGATATAGACTCTACGCTCACATACAACGGGTGCAAGCCAGTTTTGCACACGCGGAAATACTTGGGTCTAACTTGACGAGCCTAGCATGTACAGACATGGCCTCGGAACACATGAACCAAAAGGTTAAGTACGAGTCATATGAATGATATGATCGACACTTCGTTGTCCACCATTGAAACCACATCTCTTCTCGTGAAGATCGGATTAGGTGTGGTGAATTTGGATCGTGTTCACTAAACAACTTGAGGGATGTTGAGTTTAGTGGGAGTTCATCTAGTAATTTGATTAAAAGTTGAACTAGTTATCATGAACATAGTCTAATTTGTACTTGCAATACTGTAGATCAAATGGCTAAGTCCAACTTCAACTTCAACGTTTTTGCTGAGAAGGAAAAGCTTAGAAACAATGGGTCTAACTTCACCAATTGGTTCCGCAATCTAAGAATCATTCTCTCTGGCGGTCAAAAGGACTATGTCCTTGGGAAAGCGTTAGGTGACCCCCCTGCTGCAACTGCGCCGGCTGATGAGAAAGCTGTCTATCAGTCGTGCAAAGATGATTATGATGTGATTAAGAGCACCATGTTGTTTGCTATGGAACCGGAACTTCAAAATCGTTTTGAAGACTATCCCGGGCCCTTTGAGATTCTTGAAGAGCTAAAAACCATGTTTCAGACTCAGGCCCGTTCTGAGAGATATGAGATCTCTGAGAAGTTCTTTAACTGCAAGATGGAGGAAGGGAGTTCCGTTAGTGAGCAGGCCATTAAGATGACGGGCTACACTCAACGCCTTGAGCAACTGGAATGCACGATTCCGGAGGAGCTCAAGATTGATGTGGTTCGCAATCACTCCTCCCAGCTACAAAAGTTTTGTAGTGACTCATAATCGATTGGTTCCACTGATACAATCACCGAGCTCTTCGCAAAGCTGAAGGTCACGGAAGTGGACATCAGAAAGGATAATCATGTGTTGATGGTCAACAAGCCCACCTTTAAGAAAGGTAAGGGAGCAAAGAATCCCTTCGAGAAGGGCGGCAAGCGATCGCCCCTACCGAGAAGAAGCTCAAGTCCGTCCTAAGCCGACCTCGAGTGCTTCTATTGCAAGGACAAGGGTCATCGGAAGCGCAATCGTCCGAAGTACTTAGCGGACAAGAAGGTCGGCACCATCAAAGGTATATTTGATATACATGTTATTGATGTTTTCCTTACTAGCCCTCGTTGTAGTGCACGGGTATTTGATACCGTTCGGTTGCTAATATTTGTAACTCAAACAGAGCTACGGAATAGACGGCGCTGCGAGGATGAGGTGACGATGCACGTTGGCAACGGATCAAGAGTTGATGTGATGGCCGTCGGCACGCTCTCCTTAGTTTTACCTTCGGGATTAGTTTTAAACCTTAATAAATGTTATTATGTGCCTGCGTTGAGCATGAACATCATTTCTGGATCATGTTTATTGCAAGACGGTTATTCATTTAAATCGGAGAATAATGGTTGTTCTATTTATATGAGTAACATCTTTTATGGTCATGCACCTATTGTGAATGGTTTATTTCTTCTAAATCTCGAAAGGGATGAAACACACATCCATAACATTGAGGCTAAGAGATGCAAAGTAGATAGTGATAATACTACTTATTTGTGGCACTGTGGTCTAGGTCATATTGGTGTAAAGCGCATGAAGAAACTACATTCTGATGGAATTTTGGAGTCTCTTGATTTTGAATCATTTGACACATGCGAACCATGCCTCATGGGCAAGATGATCAAAACCCGCTCTCCAAGATGATGGAGCGAGCAACAGACTTGTTGGAAATCATACATACCGATGTATGCGGACCGATGAGTGTTTCGACGCGCGGTGGATATCGCTATTTTCTCACTTTTACCGATGACTTAAGTAGATATGGGTATTTCTATTTAATGAAACATAAATCTGAAACGCTTGAAAAGTTCAAAGAATTTCGAATGAAGTGGAGAACCATCATAACGTAAAGATTAAGTTTCTACGATCCGATCGTGGGGGCGAATATTTGAGTTATGATTTTCTCACGCATCTTAAAGCAAGCGGAATTGTTTCAACTCACGCCACCCGAACACCACAGGCGCAATGGTGTGTCTGAACGCCGAATCGAACCTTATTAGATATGGTCCGATCAATGATGTCTCTTCTTGATTTGCCGTTATCATTTTGGGGTTATGCATTAGAAACCGCTGCATTCACTTTAAATAGGGGTCCATCTAAACTGCTGAGACAACACCGTATGAACTGTGGTTTGGTGCTAAACCTAAGTTGTCGTTTCTTAAAGTTTGGGGATGCTTTACGCCAAGAAGTTGATGCCGACAAGCTCGAACCCAAAGCGAGAAATGCGTCTTCATAGGATACCCTAAGGAAACTATTGGGTATACCTTCTATCACAAACCAAGGCAAAGTGTTTGTCGAAAGAACGGTTCCTTTCTTGAGAAGGAGTTTCTCTCAAAGAAGTGAGTGGGAGGAAAGTAGAGCTAGACGAGGTTATTGAACCTTCTCTTGAATTGGAGAGTAGCGCAGACCTGAAATTGTTCCAAAGGTCACCGCACCAACAATAGAGGAAGCTAATGACAAGGATCATGAAGACTCGGACGATGCTGCTACTGAACGTCGCAGGTCGACAAGGTCGCGTGCCCCTCCTGAGTGGTACGGCAACCCTGTCTTGACTGTCTTGTTGGTAGAAGACAGTGAACCTACGAACTATGAGGAAGCGATGATGAGCCCAGACTCTGGGAAATGGCTTGAAGCCACGAAATCCGAATTGGGATCCATGAGCGAAAACCAAGTATGGACTTTGGTGGACCCTCCTAGCGACCGTAAGGACGTTGAGTGCAAATGGATCTTCAAGAAGAAAACGGACGCGGATGGTAATGTTACCGTCTATAAAGCATAGCTTGTCGCAAAAGGTTTTCGACAAGTCCAAGGTGTTGACTACGATGAGACTTTCTCTCCCGTAGCGATGTTTAAGTCCAATCGGATTTTATTAGCAATTGCTGCGTTTCATGATTATGAAATATGGCAGATGGATGTCAAGACTGCGTTCCTCAATGGCAACATTGATGAAGAGTTGTATATGACGCAACCCGAAGGTTTTGTCGATCCTAAGGATGCTGATAAAGTATGCAAACTTCAGCGTTCCATTTATGGACTGAAGCAAGCATCTCGGAGTTGGAACCTTCGCTTTGATCAAGTGATCAAGAGCTTTGGATTTGTTCCAAATTGCTACAAGCTTGTATCTACAAGAAAGTGTGTGGGATCTCGACGCTTCGGTACTATATGTGGATGACATATTGATTATTGGAAATGACATCAACATGCTTAACGATGTGAAGAGTTATTTGAACAAGTGTTTTCAATGAAAGACCTAGGTGAAGTCGCTTATATATTGGGCATCAAAATCTATAGAGATAGACAAAGACGCCTCGATAGCTTTAAGTAGTACATACCTAGACAAAGTTCAAAAGGTTCGTAATGGATAAGGCAAAGAAAGGTTCAAAGGCCTATGTTGTTAGGTAAGATATTGAGCAAGGCTCTGTCCAACTACTAGAAATGATAGGGAAGCTATGAGCAAAGTGCCTTATGCCTCGGCCATAGGTTCTATCATGTATGCCATGCTGTGGTACTAGACCGGATGTGTCCAATGCTCTTAGTTTGACGAAAGGTATCAAAGTGATCCAGAGTGGAACATCGACAGCCGTGAATAACATCCTAAAGTACCTAAATAGGACTAAAGAAATGTTCTTAGTCTATGGGGTGATGAACACTCGTCGTAAAAGGTTACGCCGACGCTAGTTTCGAATCGACAAGGATGATTCTAAATCTTTATGTGATGCGTGTATATTTTGAATGGAGGAGCTGTGAGTCGGAGAAGCAAGCAAAGCGTGATTGCAGGATGTACAGAGAAGCGAATACATGGCTGCCGCAGCGCCAAATGAAGGAGTTTGGATCAGAACTTCATCATCGAGCTTGGCGTGGTTCCAAGTGCATTGGACCCACTGGAGATATTGTGTGACAACACTGGCGCCATAGCACTCGCTAAGGAACCAAGATATCATCCAAAGACCAAGCATATCAACCGCAAGTTTCATATAATCCGAGATTATATAGCAGATGGAGATCTGAAGATTAGCAAAGTACATACAGATCTGAATGTCGCAGATCCATTGACTAAACCTCTTCCACGTGTAAAACATGATCAGCATCTCAGTGTCATGGGTGTGAGATTGTTGCCAAATGTAAACTAGATTATTGACTCTAGTGCAAGTGGGAGATTGTTGGAATTATGCCCTAGAGGCAATAATAAAGATATTATTATAATTCTTGTTCATGATAATGTTTATATTCCATGCTAGAATTGTATTAAGCGGAAACTTTAATACTTGTGTGGTTTGTGAACAACACAGTGTCCCTAGTACGCCTCTATGGACTAGCTCATTGATTAATGATGGTTGAGGTTTCCTAACCATGGACATGAGTTGTCGATTAATAATGAGATCATATCATTGGGAGAATGATGTGATGGACAGACCCAAACTAAGCGAAGCAATTAGATCGTGTCATCGTGTTCATCTTTGCGAAGCTTTTCTTATGTCAAATATTGTATTCCTTAGACCATGAGATAATACAACTCCCCGGTATCGGAAGAAAGCTTTGAGGTCATCAAACGTCATCCTATGAGAGGGTGATCATAAAGGTGTCTCTTAGGTGATCGGAAAGTACCTGTTGGGTTGTATGTATCGAGATGGGATTTGTCCCTCCCAAGTCGGAGAGATATACTTGGGCCCACTGGTAATCGATATCAACACCGCTTGCAAGCATGTGGTTAAGGAGTTAATCACAAAGTGATATCGGATTACGAACCAGTAAAGTACTTGCGTGAACGAGATTGAACTAGGTATGACTGCACCGACGATCAAATCTCGGCAAGTAAAATATCGCGAGACGAAGGGAATATATATATGGGATTGATTGAATCTCGGCATCATGGTTCGTCCGATATGATCATCGGCGAATGTGTGGAGTCAATATGGGTTTCGCACCCACCGCTGATTATTGATAGAAGATCATGTCGCATATTCTCGAACCCGCAGGTCACACACTTAACGTGTCTCGACGCTAGGATAGATTGGATAATTGGTTTATGAGTTTTTGTTCGAGTCTCGGATGGGATCCGGACATCACGAGGTTCCGGAGTGGTCCGGAGAATAAGATTCATATAAGGCAAAGGCTTTTTGGAGTTCGGAATTGTTCCGTGTTAATTCCAGATTGTACCTAAGCTTCTAGAACCTTCCGGAAGGGGACCAACGTGGCCCCACCTTCCGGGAGGGGCATGGGCCTATGAGGGAGTGCCCTGGCCGCATTGGGCCAGGGGCACAAGGCCCCATAGGGCCCAGCCAGCCAAAGAGGGTTTAAACCCTAGATAGAGCTTCTAGAAGGGGGGGTTTCCTTGCCCCCCACTCCTCCTCCTTCGGGGCCGCCGGTTTGGGCTTGGGGGAGGGGCTAGGGCTGCGCCCCACCCCTCTATATAAAGAGGGCTGGGGGCGCAGCAACCCCCACACCTTCCCCTCCAACGCTAGCTGCCCTGCTGCCCTCCTCTCTCCCTCCCGACTGTTTGTAGGCGAATTCCTGCTGCAGAAATTCTTCACCATGTACACCACGCCGTCGTGTTGTAGATCCAATCTGTCTCTCCACCATACTTGCTGGTCCAAGGAAGGAGGAGACGTCGAGGTGCTGCACGTGTGCATCTCACGGAGGCACCGCCACTTGTGGTGCTAGATCGGATCGGATCGCGAGGAGGAGAAACGAGTACAACTACATCACCCACGTTCCGTCGAACGTTCCGCTGTGCGAATCTTCAAGGGTATGAAGATCTAATCCAATCTCTCTCGTTGTTTGCATCTCCTAGATTAGATCTTGGCTTCCCCTCTGTTCGCATCCTTAGAAAATTTTGATTTACTATGTCGCGAAACCCTTCAAATTCCTCTCCCATTCTTCTCAATTCGAGATCTGAGCGTGCCCATTGATGCTAGATTGTGGAGGCCGGGGTGTGCTGAACGAGGCGGGGGGAACGAGATGGATCATGGAGAGGGGACTTCTAATCGGTATATCCCGCATCTCTGCACTTAATTTCTCTAAGGTTGAGCTCTTTGTTCGCTTCCGCTAGCTCATAGTGCCCACCAAAAACAGGGGAGACGATGTTGCGCGTCAAACCTTCGAATTTCGCATCAATTTCTTTCCCTCTAGGGATGTTTTAGTTGATGGCAGAACACAGATCATTGAGAGAGACACAGTTTTTAAATGGGAGGTGGAATTAGAACATGTTGATCCCCAAGAGCTAATAAACATGGGAGAGGAGGCGGTGAGTAAAATGGTGGAAAAAATTGGGGATAGTGCGGTTTGGGGGCCAGAGCAAGAAGTTTCTTTGTTACGATTTGATGATTGCAAATGTGACTATGTTAGGGTTGAGACAAGGGAACATATAGTTGATAAAATCGATGAGCGAAACGGTTGGACAAGCAAAACTATTCTGTTTTTAGCAGAGCTCATTGATCTGAAACCTGATTCGAGGGTTGGATATGTGGCCTCGAAGCTGGCTGCTCAGATGGTCAAGGATGATTGGGCTGCACAAAGGCAAGTAATGCCTATACTTACTGAGTTGGAAGTGTTAACAGTGGAGGATGATGATAATACACAAGGGGAGGCTGCAGATGCTAATGCACAAAGGATTGTAACAGTTGATTGGAATTCAGTTGAGATACATGACCAGAATGATTTGGTCATTGCACCAATAGATGACATTGAAATGGCAAAGCTTTTTGGCATTCCTATAGATGAAAGAGATAAGGAGAATAAGAGGGATGAAGCTGCAAATGATGGTGACAACCATTTAAGAAATGAAGAGGCAGATATAGATCTAGAGTTGTTGGAAAATGCTGCAGTTCATGTAGATGATGCACATGATGATGAGATAGTAACAGTTTATGATAAAGAGGACCCAGTTATTGAAGTTGGGAGATTGTTTCCAAGCATGGATGAATTCAGGATGTGTTTCAGGACATATGCAGTCAAACGTGAGTTTGCTACCAAGACTATGTGGACTGATAAAAAGAAGTTCTATTGAAAATGCATAGGTTATGATGGTGGTGCCAAGCCTTGCAAGTGGTATATATCTGCTAGACGCCAACCTGATGGAAGGACAATAAGAGTGAATCCAATTCAAAAACCTCATACTTGTATTACAAGTTCACAAACAGTTACAAAGATGACATCACAATTATGGGTTGCAGAAAAGATCAAGCCCATTTTAGCCACAACACCAAACAACACTGCAAAGAGACTGAAAATAGATTTGGAAAAGCAGTACCCCATTAACCTGAATTATACTACAGTGTGGAAGGCAAAGGAAAGGGCAATGAAAGAGCTATATGGTGATTGGGCAAATACCTTTCGAATGCTTTATAACTTCAAAGCAGAAGTAGAGAAGAGGTCACCTGGCAGTGTTGTGGAGATAGATACTGAGGTAACAACTGATGGGAAAGTCTTCTTCTCTAAATTCTTCATGGCTTTAAAGCCTTGCATCGATGGCTTCAAAGCAGGGTGCCGTCCATATTTGAGTATAGACTCATCTTTCCTGACTGGAAAGTGAAATGGTCAACTAGCAGCATGCAATGCTTTAGATGGACACAATTGGATGTTCCTTGTAGCTATTGGCATGTTTCAGTCTGAGACAGAGGCATCATGGACATGGTTCATGATGCAGTTGACAAGATGCATAGGGCCAATCTCTCCATTGGTAGTGCACACAGATGCATGTAAAGGTTTAGAAAATGCAGTGAAGATTGTTTTCCCTCATGCTGAGCAGAGGGAGTGCTTCGGCCATATGTGGATGAATTTGATCAAAAAATTCAGAGGATATGATTTTGGACGCATGTGGCCAGCAGCAAGATCTTACACCAGAAAGACACATTCATATCACCTTGAGAATATTAAGGCGGCATGCTCTAAGGAGGATAGGGTCAAGTTTTGTACATGGTTGGAAACTTACCATTCTCTTTTATGGTACAGGTCAGGTTTTAACACTGCCATAAAATGTGATCATATCAACAATAATTTGGCACAAAGTTTCAACAATAAAGTGAAGGAGTTAAAAGACTTGTCTGTCCATGACATGGTTGACCAGATCAGGATCATGATCATGATCATGAGGTTGTGGGAATTGAGACGAAGGCTTGGTGATGTTCTTCAAGGAGATAAGCTTCCTGATGTTGTGCAGCAGGTGGTCAACAGGAGCAGAAATCTTGCACATTTGCGTGTTGAGAAATCCTCATTGTGGGGTCAAGTCGAGATACAAAGATGGCGGGAGGCATGTTGTTGACACTCAATTGCATGAATGCACATGCCTTGAGTGGAAACACACTGGAAGCCTTGTGAGCATGCCATACTTTTCTTGGCCTCCAAACACAAGCTAAATATGCACCCATATTTGCATGAGTATTATTCAGAAAATTCAAGGCTGCATATGGAACACCAATTCCAAAGACTTACAGATCTCGATGGCAAGTGGACATTCAGTTCTCCTTGTGTCCTCCTTTGATGAAAAGAAAGGGTGGCAGGCCCAAGCGAGTAGATTCAAGGCTTGGTTTGAGAAAGGTGGGAGCAGCAAGAAGAAGGAAAGAAAGATGAAAAGAAAGATGCCAAGCCAAAAGGGCCCAAAAGGTAACAAGAATAGATGCAAACTCATGAAGAACTTGGACACCGAAATGGCTCTACCAAGTGCGAGATACATTTGAAAAGCCAAAGTATGTTCATCCAAAATCTATCCCATTTCTTGTTGATGATTTTTCTCCCCAGCTAACTTGCTTGTTTTCGGAGGAAGCGTGGAGAAAAGGCCCACCTCTTGTTGTTGACGAATGCTGGCGCTGAAAGGGCAAGAATAAATGGCCAAAGAAAGAAGAGAACTAACGGATCATGTTTGGTGTCACGAGGTGCAATCTGAACTTGTTTTGGAGGATGGTGTGCAAACTGTTGAGCCTTTAGGGCACACCGTTTCTGATTTGGAAGCTCTGGTGCAAAATGAGGGGCAAAATGAGCATGTTGTTGAGGCTCTAGTGCAAAATGAGCCTGTTGTTGAGGCTCTGGTGCAGAATGAACATGCTGTTGAGGCTCTGGTGCAAAATGAGCCTGTTGTTGAGGCTCTGGTGCCAGATTGTGTTGTTGAGGAGGTGCAGGAGGTGAAGGAGACTCTTGGACGTGCTGTGGGGAGGCCAGATGGTAATGGTAAGAAAAATAAGAGCATAAACCTGTTGTGTGGTGTGAAACTTGTGAAGGAGAAGAAAAGGAGGGGTAAGAAGAGCCAAAAGAAATAGACTTTGAATTTGGCACTTGTTGTTGTTGTAAACATTTGTTATTGTAATAATTTGGCAGTTGCTGTTGTTGTAAACATTTTTTATTATAATAATTTGGCACTTATTGTTGATAATTTGGACAAAATTCAAATATGATGGTAAATTTGAATTTCAACAAATGTAGCTATGTGTACTTTTCTATGTTTGTATAAGCTTCCAATGTTTTTCTCATATGTAGAGAACAACTCATCCTCACCCTGATCCCTTTTGTGAAGTACAACTCACCCTCACCCAAAATATGGTAGAAATGGGCTCCAAAGCTAGGGTAAACCACCCCATTTCTAAGCAAGTTTTTTTTCGACCATTTATAAAACCAAGTTTGATATTTTTTCTCACAACTATGTCACATAACATAACACCATGCGAAGGTTTTGTATTTTTTTGATTTTTTTGAATTAGTTATGCACATAACACCATGTTCTCCAACCTGATTGGTTGGCGTCTCTTAGAAGGATTTCGCGGCTAGTTCTTGGAGATCTGTGGGATAGATGATTCTGGAATCTAATTGGCTCGCATCGTTTTTCCATGAACAGATAAGGTACAACGTGGCACACTCCATTAGCCGTTGGACCGAGCGTGGCATGCGAGAGCGCTTGGTGGGGCGGGCTGCACCATGCATGCATGCCATGCAGCTGCCTCTCGCGTCGCAGTCTAGCTATTTTGCATGCAGCCAACCGATACAGAAGCGCTGCAGCGTATTTACTCCCTCCGTCGTATTAAATAAGTGTACGTTTAACAACTTTCTTCAGTCAAATTTACTCCCCTCCGGTTCATATGCCATAGAAAAAGTCAATATTTATAAACTTTGACTACGTATATAAGAAAAAATACTTACTCCGTCCTAAAAAGGATGTCTCAAGTTTGTCTAAACTTGGATGTCTCTAGACACTATTTAGTATATAGATACATCCAAATTCAAACAAACTTAAGACATTCTTTTTAGGATGGAGGGAGTATCAAAATCTAAAATATGTAATAAATATAAGGTATAGCATGACACACTCCATTGACCGTTGGACCGAACGTGGCATGCGAGGGCGCTGGGTGGGGCGGGCTGCACCATGCATGCAGCTGCCTCTCGCATCGCAGTCTAGCTATTTTGCATGCAGCCAAACGACACATCATCACTGGAGCGTATTTACTCCCTCTGTCGCATTAAATAAGTGTACGTACCAACTTTCTTCAGTCAAACTTACTCCCCTCCGGTTCATGCGCCATAGAAAAACTCAATATTTATAAACTTTGACTACGTATATAAGAAAAAATATCAAAATCCAGAATATGTAATAAATATAATTAGATTCACCATAACACATACTTTGATGTTATATAAAATTGATATTATAAACTTAGTTTCATACTCCCTCTATTCCCTCCAATTGACATTCCTATGATTACTCCCACGGATTTTTCTTCTCACCCGTTGACTTTTCATGTGTGAGTTTGTTGCATGCGGTGTGTAAAAATGAATGAGTTTGCTGCATGTCATGTGACAACTACCTTGGTCCTAGATTCCTGCATTTATTACCGAGTAAATCAAGGCCAAATTCTATTTTCTCTTTTATTTTTCACTGCCAATGAACAACTACCTTGGACGTTTTTTTCTCTCTTTCCCATTAATGCATGCATGCATGTAGGGGCGGGGGCGACGGTGCAGGGGTCACGTCGCATCCTAGCAATTTTTTTGCACTGACCGCATTGATCACGCACGCGGTTACGCCCGCTGCCTACACGCAACGCAGCACACGCGGCTGCGCCAACGTAGGATTCCCACGCCGCCCTTCACGCCGAGCCCTCAATAAATAGGCAAAACGCCTTTACCTCCTTATCTCATCTTTCCCCTCATCTTCAACCTCGAGCCCATCCCTTTGCCTCCTCTCAGCCCCAAAAAACACTCCGGCGACCATGGCGACCTCCCCCCGCTTCCCTTTGGAATCAGAGGTCAGCGACGAGGACAACCACCCGGACCACAAGCAGGTCTGGGAGCAGAAGGCACCCACGCGCCCGAGGCGTGGCAAGAAGGGGGGGACGCAAAGCCCCGCCTGCCTCGGGCCCAAGGACATAGTCCCACAACCCCTCCCTAGCGTCGGCGGCAACCACCCCGATCACAGCCCCTCCGACGAGTATTGGAAGGCGGCGGAGAAGCAGGAGGCGAAGGAGTTGGCTGCTTACGCCAAGTGGGAGCAGAAGCAGGCATCGCACGACTTGAATAAAAGGCAGAAACGGGAGGAGGAGGACCGACGGGAGGCCAATCGCTGGGCCTTCCAGGAGGAGCAGCGGCAGCGGGAGCAACGGGAGAGGGCGGCGGTTGGAATGCTGCTGCGGCGGCTTGGAGGGCGGCGCCGACACCGCCTCCACCGCCGATGGAGTAGGGCAGCCTCCCGGCGGCGAGGTTGACCGGCAGCCGGGCTAAACCCCCCACATAGTAGCTAGGGTTAGGGTTTAGCCCAAGGTTTAGGCGTTGGGCCCTTAGGATTAGTTGGGAGGATTAGTTTCCCTTAGGGTCTATATTGTACTCCTTGTATTTTATTAATGTTATCTAATATGTAATGTTATCTAATATATTATCTATCCCGTGTTTTACTCGTGCAATATTTATAATCTGTTATCACTCGACTTGTGTTTTATTGTATTGTCATTTGTCAAAACACCCAAAACAACAAGTGCATAAAACAAAAGACACAAAAAAAGTTCTCATATAATACTCGTGCAATTTTTATAAAATGAGTGAAATTAGAAAAGCTCAAAAGGAAGAATAAGTTAACGTTATGATGGTTGATTATTTTCAAACAACACATGCAACGGGCCCCACATGCAACACATGGTTCATTTTCAAACAACACATTTACATATTTACATAAGTTAAAGGGGCGCCCAAGTTATGTTAGTTAAATGGGTGGCCATTGGCCTTCATTTATATGTTTACTTTCGCAAAAAATAAAATATTGCGACCTGAGCACGAGTATCTGCAGATCCACATGTCCCTAGTTAGATTGTAATGTGAGTACCATTTTTTTTGCCCAATCTACAAGTAGTTACTATTGGGCCTGGATACGACCATTTTGACCTGGCTAAGTTCTATTTGGGCCTGGGTTTTTTAATCACTCCTCGTCAATTGTTTTTTTAACTTTTCAACCCCTCCCCCTCCCCTGCACATCGATAAAACTGAAGGAACACTGACGAAACTGAAGGAACACTGATTTCAAAAACAGAGCAACTCAAAATTTGCCCGAATTTGTGTTGCATTTTATTCAAGCCAAATACATAAACCATTACATCCATTACAAAGCATCACTCGAACACTGATTGTGCTGTCTAATGACTAATGATCAGGAGATAAACTAATCCGAGAGAAATTACTCAAAAATAAAAAACCGGCCATCAGATTGTCCTGCTTCTTCAATTCGATGATTTGCCTTAGCTGCTTGTTCATCTTCTTTGGCTCGGCCTTCACTTCCGCATCCACCGTAGTACCAGCGGAAATGGGGTTGCCAGATCCCAATTGCTCCACCACCTACGGGTTTTCGAGCTCCCGGGATGCTACCTCCACCCCAATTCACTCGATGTACTCATCAAGCCACTCAAAATACCCACATTTTGGCAGTTCCTGAAATCGCAGAGATGAACCCTAAATCCCAAATTCGATGGTATGCATGAAATTTCGAAAGAAAAGCGAGAAATTGGCGCTCAGAACACTCAGATCTCACCTTTTCCGGCTCGGGCTTGCTCTCACACTTCACAAATTCCCGGCCAATGTTTCCGTTCTTGTCGGTGGATGTGACAAGCCGCTTCAGGGGCGCGGTACGGGGGCAATCGGGGCACCTCCTCATCGGCACCGCACCATACCGAGGCCATGAGCGGAGGGAGGCTGAAGCAGAGCTCGACATCCCTCGCCGGCGTTGCCGCACTTGCTCGCCGGAGAAGAAACCGGAAGGGGATGAGATGCTGGAACGGTGGCGGGAGTGCTCGGGTGCGGGGACAGATGGGGCAACGGCTCTCTTCAACGGGTCCCACGATATGAGGTGGACATGAAGTGAGTTTCGCCGTGACGTGGAGAGGCTGTGGGTCCTACTCTGCTCAGCTGGTTCGAAGTCGTTGACGGTCTCGTGAGGTTAAGTGGAAGTGTCGCACAAGAGCTATTTGCCGCTTCAGAAGTGTCGCATGAGAGCTATTCTTTGCAACGATGTAGTGTTCCTTTCAATTCCACGTAAAGACGTCGCAGCGTAGGAAAAGAAATAAGCAACAAAAATAATGAACCATTCTCTGTCTTTTGATGGCTAGTGTAAGAAGATTACCTCCTACTCAGATAAATGAAACAATGTTGAGAGTAGTAATGAGCCAAGGACTAATAGATCAATGAGATCTGAGAACATTTACAAAATGGTTTCTGAAAATCCAAAGATTGAATGCTCACTCTGTTAAAAACTTTCTTGTATCATGGGTTGACACCTTTGATCCTCCTTGAACTTTGCAGCTGCTCTTCCCTCGCCCCGTGCAATCTTGCTACTATGTAAATTTTGTTACTGACTATATAAAGTTCAGGATGGCCTCGGCCAGCCAAAGTTATAGTCAAAAATATAAAATCCGAAGATACCCCAAACTTTTGGTAAACCAACACATTAAGTTTAGAGGCACATCACTTGTGTCAAAATACTTGCAGCTGCATTATGATTTTGAAATTTCCAGCATAGTCATAATTGATGATTGAACTCTTCTAAGAAGATACAAAACTATATGAGAGGGTTAACAAAACCAAAATTGATTGCAAAAATAATACACTGGAAAAAATAAAGATTGCAATATTTTGACCAATAAGATCTGAAGTGTGGCTGCAACCGTAGCGGCAGCTCGGCATCATTATAGCAACAAGCAAACATTACACTTATTTAACCGAGGCAACATGATGAGCCAACTCATCAATTGCTTCTGCAGTTTATAAAGCACATAATGGGCTATATATGCTGATGACCTAGTTTTGTTAATTCGTTGATTTAACGTCTTAAATTTTAGTTACACCTTACAGATAACAAGCTTGCACCAGAGACGTGTTTGGTTAGAAGAAAACTGATTGGTACCTTTGCGCATTCAGTCTTCTCCCCCATATGATGTTGCACGCTACATGAAACTGTAAAACAAAGAGTGTGTACAAGTTAAGATGAAGAACATTAGTGGTAGTAACAAACACTGACCAGACTGAAGAATGAAGATAACGTCTAGCCAGATTAAAACAAAAAACTGTAATGTGGTGATCCACTCCCATGGTATGCATGCCATATAATACAAGGCTCATCAAACCACTGAGAATAAAGTGTATTAATCATTATGGATTTCAGCATTCCAGCATGATCAAACCACATGAAATTTGATGCACCACAAAATGTGTTGTGGCATATTGACAAGCTAGAAGTGAATGGAGAGGTACATAAATCTCTTACTTCTTTCTTATGAAATAGCTAATGGCCTTCGAACTATGTTCTTGCTTTAAAGACGACTCGAACACTTGGCTTCCATTGCAACAAGAGAAGTTCTTCCAAGGCTGAAATGTTTGATTCCTGCGTTACCCTGACAGAAGGACAAAATAGTCATCAGAAAATTGAGCACCCATATAAAAGAACAGAACTATGGGAGTTAGGATTGCCAATGTACAGCAATTGACATAAGATGAGTTTGCTTTCTTATCAGTTCACTGGACGGATCTCTAATGAAGAAAAAAATAAATAAGCATGACTACAAATCATGAATATTACATTTTGGTACACGCTAAAAAAGCCTTGAAACAATGAAGCTAGTCAAAGTACGAAATTCAGTTAAATATCTCACAAACTAAATATATCTGACTCTTTTGTGAGCATGCACCGGTCCTACGTATTCACGTGCAATGCATCTACTGCAGGACATGCTTGAATATTGAGAAATAAATTGGAATATGACACGAAGAGATCCTGATCGGATCGAAGTTAATCATGATAAAATATCTTCCTGTAGAGGTGCCGCATCAAGCGCATCGTCATCGAAGTGCTCGGCAGTTTGTCGAGCAGGATCTCCATGAGGCCGGGATGGAGCCCGGGGGAAGAGGAGCGGCCGGCGGAAAAGCGGGAGCTCTCCCGCCAACTTAAGCCGTCGGCCATGTATCTCTGAGGCCTGTTGGATTATTAGGCATAATTTCCATGATTAATTCCAGAATATAAATCATGACAAAACCAGCTACTAGCTCATGTAACTCGAACATATTAGATGTACTAAACAACAGGATGATCGGAAACAAACAGCAGCCTAACATGTACTCGCAGAACATGATGAATAACCAAACAGGATCACGTAGCACGTACCGTTCGGTTGTCGTAGTAGAAACTTTGGGGAAGAGTGATCGCAGCAGATGGCGATGAAGACGGCGGTAGACAGCACCGCCTGACTTGGATGGAAGACGACCCGTGATGAAGAACTCGAGCAGTCGCGCAGAGCGCTTCCCAAAAACCTTATTCGCCCTCTCCCGTACAGGATCACAAGGGCGAGTGGTTCCGGAGACCTGCTCTCCCGTCCGTCGGTGCACGCCGGCAAGCGGGATGGAGTAGACTACGGTGACGGCGCAAGTAGAGAGGAAGGCAAAACCCTAGATTGGTTTTCGGTGTCGGTTATGTTGTGGCGGTAGCCGCGCGGGGCTTTATATAGAGCGGCTCAGGAAACCCTAACGTAGACTCAATCCACGATCCGCATCGGCTCTGCACATGATCGGCTGATCCACGAACCGAATCGGCTCTGCACATGATCGGCTTTCCGGGAGCGACCCGAATAAGTGCTAACCGTTTGACACGTCTGTCAATTTTCCTGAGCAGCAAAATAAAGCTCGGCTCGGCGAGATTCCCGCAACCCGCGGCGCGCGTCGCGTCGTGTCGTGACGTGACGTGACGTGACGTGACGTGACGAGGCGAGCGTGCGTGCGAGCGGCGTCGGAGGAGGAGCGCGCGTGTGTATCTCTCTTATTCCCACTCACTTACAAAGTGGTGCAACACTCCACCTTATAAGGTGGTGCAACTCTCCTCCAACTTTCCATGTGGGACTAAACTTTAGCTCCCACTCCACTCCCATGTGAGCTGCCACAAACATGGGCCCAAACACATATGGGCTGCCACAAATTTGGGCTTTGAGATTTAGGGAAAATCTGAAATACTCATGGGCCTAAATGGATTAGCCCCATTATTTCTAACAATCCCCCACCAGATCTCAAATGCCCATTTGAAGATTTGCCAATCCTTGCTACTTGTTTATATACCAGTGTTTCAGCAGAGACTGTTAAGTTGAACTTCCGCCTAGAATCTTGAACTACGTCTATCAACAACTTGAACAATGGACGAACCTTGAATTGCAAGTTTGGTGCCAATAGATTTCGCTCAAAATCATAACTAGTACTTGGCTGTCAGTAGCCTACCCCGCGGGTTGGAGCATATGCGTCATACTCCCTGGTCTCTTCATGAGTTTACTAGAGATCACCCAGATCTCATAGACCGCGACGTTTACAGTCGAGCTCATATAGGTGTGTTCTTTCAAGAATGCCCTGTAGGACGACATCTTTGCTAATTAAAGCCAACAGAAACACATTAAGGCATGTTGCCAACCTGCCTTACAGATTATGAGAGTCATGCATCTTCACATAGAGAGGGTTACAAAATACTCTCCTCAGTCAAACCACTAGCTTGTTCTTCCCAGGTCCTAATTCACGGGATCTCCGATCACATAGGTTGGGTTACCACTAAGGTGTGACATCCATGGGTCTCAACCCCATCTCCCTCGATGCACTTTCTATCACATTTCGTGATAGTCCCTTTGTAAAGGGATCTGCCAGGTTTTTGTCTGTTTGAATATATGTGCTTACTCCGGAGTTTCTCAATTTCCTGACAGATTTCAAACGTCTCTTCACGTGTCTTGATGACTTCGCGTTATCCTTAGAATTGTTCACTTTGAAAATAACAGTTTGGTTGTCACAATTCAAAAGGATTGCCGGCACAGGTTTTTCAACCACAGGCATGTCCATTAAGAGCTCACACAGCCATTCTGACTCAACAAAGGGCTGTGTCTAAGCGAGAAGTTCGCTTCCATAGTTGACCTCGTCAATATGGTTTGTCTCTGAGATCTCCATGACCTCGCCACCTCCAAGGGTAAACACATACCCGTGGCGTGAGTTCATCAACGTCGAGATCCAATTGAATCACTATATCCTTCAGCACAGCAGATTCCCGAATAGTGAATCCCATAGCTCATTGTACCACATAGATAGCGCATGACCCTTTCAAGTGCATGCCAATGATCAATACCGGGTTAGACATGAACCTACTCAACTTGCTCACGCAAAGAGATATCGGGTCTTGTAGCGCTTGCTAAGTACATGAGAGAACCAACAACTTGTGAATATTTCAGGATCTATTGGTTCCTTCTTATTCTTTCGTAATGTCAAACTGGGATCATAAGGTGTTGGAGAAGTCTTGCCATCATTAAAGCCAAATCGGCTCAAGACCTTCTCAACATAATGAGATTGCGTTAAAGTAATCCCATTCTCGTTCTTAATAAGCTTGATATTCAGAATGACATCAGCCTCTCCCAGATCTTTCATATCAAAACTCTTTGACAGGAAAGACTTGACTTCATTTATCACTTTCATGTTTGTACCAAAGATCAGAATGTCATCCACGTACAAACATAATATAACGCTATCGCCCCCACCATGGCGATAGTAAACACACCTATCAGCCTCATTAATGACAAAGCCAGCAGAAAGTAGAGTTCTGTCAAACTTCTCATGCCATTGCTTAGGTGCTTGTTTCAGGCCATATAAAGATTTCAATAACTTACACACCTTTGTCTCTTCACCTTTTACCACAAACCCATCCGGCTGATCCATATAGATCTCCTCTTCCAACTCTCCATTAAGGAAAAAGCTGTCTTCACGTCCATTTGATGAACGAGAAGACCATAAGAGCGACAGGATAGTAGTACTCGAATGGTGGTCGTCTAGCGACAGTGAATAGGTGTCAAGTAATCTTCGCCTTCTTTACGTGTGTAGCCCTTAGCTACAAGACGCGCCTTGTACTTCTCAATAGTACCATCAGGCCTTAGCTTCTTCTTGAACACCCACTTACATCCCACAGGTTTACAACCATAGGGTCGTTCTGATAATTCCCAAGTTCCATTAGAAAGAATCGAGTCCATCTCATTTTTGGACAACTTCTTTCCAATCATCTGCATCAGGAGATGCATATGCCTCAGTAATGGATCTGGGAGTATCATCCACAAGGTACACGATGAAATCATTGCCAAAGGATTTTGCAACCCTCTGTCTCTTACTCCTCGTGAGAGGTTCATCGTCATCCTTCTCAAGAAAATCCTCATGTGGTTGTTCAATTATCAATAGATGCACTAGATTCGTGAAGTATTTCGAAGAAATTCTACCAATGCTATGCATATCTTTCATAGGAAAAATATTCTCAAAGAATGTTGCATCACGAGATTCCATTATAGTATCAACATGCATATCAAACCTCAGATTTAACCACTAGAAATCTATAGCCTACACTGTGGAGCATATCCTAGAAAGATACAATCCAATCTTGGGTCCGAGCTTGCGTTTCTTGGGAATCGGTATGTTGACCTTCGCCAAACACCCCAATGCAGAATCTGAAAGTGATGGTTTCTCCCAACCCACTCCTCGTAAGGGGTCTTTTCTTTATTCTTGTTAGGAACTCTATTCAGACATGACATGAAGTCAACAAAGCCTCCCCCACCATGCCTTTGATAAACCAAAGGTGGCTAACATGGAATTCACCAAGTTAGTCAGCGCGTTTTTCCTCTCGGCAACCCGTTTGATTGGGGCGTAGTAGGCGTCCTCTCATGAATAATTCCGTGTTCTGATGTAATTCATCAAATATTTTGGGAAAATACTCACCACCACGATCCGACCTAAGACGCTTGATCTTTCTCTCTAGTTGATTTTCAACTTCGGTCTTATAGATTTTAAAGTAGTCTAAAGCCTCATCTTTAGTTTGCAACAAGTAAACATAGCAGAATTTAGTAGCATCATCTATCAACGTCATGAAATATCTCTTTTCACCTTTTGTCAACACACCATTCATCTCACATAGATCAGAATGTATGAGTTCTAGAGGTGTCAAGTTTCTCTCCTCGGCAGCCTTGTGAGGCTTTCGAGGTTGCTTTGATTGCACACAACTATGGCACTTAGAACCTTTGGCAATAGTGAAATTCGGAATTAAACTCATGCTGGACATCCGAGACATCAAACCAAAATTAATGTGACATAAACGAGAATGCCAAACCGTATCATCATTAACACCACCACAAATATGATTCACGGATTTATTACAAAACTCTGAAAGTGAAAACCGGAACAAGCCTCCGAACTCATAACCTTTACCAATAAATTGTCCATGTTTCGAAACAATGACTTTATTAGACTCTAAGACAACCTTAAACCCATCTCTGCAAAGAAGGGAGCCACTAACGAGATTCTTGTTCATAGTAGGGACATGCTGCACGTTCCTCAGCTGCACGATCTTTCCGGAAGTAAACTTCAGATCCACCGTGCCAACACCACGAACAGAAGCATGTGATCCATTCCCCATTAGGACGGATGAATCCCGAGCGACCCATCAGTATTGCTAGCGGTCACGACGTTGACAGTCTTGGCCTTTTTCCCTCTGCGGTCTGCGCGTTCTGGACAGTCCTTGGAAAAATGGCCGGGCTCTCCACAAGTGTAACAAGACAGTTCACTCTTGTCCCTGTTCGTCTTCTTCTTCTTGAAGGTTGTAGTCTTTACAGGCTTGTTAAAGGAGGGTTTGAAGTTCCCTTTGTTCTTGCCTACGGATTTGCCTTTCTGCACAAAGTTAGCAGTAGCAAGACCCTCTCCTTTCTCTCAAGAATGTCCTTAGCCCGAGCCTTCTCCTCAAAATCAAGGGACGCTATCAGATTTTCAACTGATATCTCCTGTCTCTTGTGTTTGAGAGTTGTGGCAAAGTTCCTCCATGAAGGGGGCAACTTAGCAATAATGCATCCCGCCACAAACTTGTTGGGTAAGGTACACTTAAGGAGTTCGAGCTCCTTGTCAATGCACTGTATCTCATGAGCTTGTTGAACCACAGGAAGGTGCTTAGTCATCTTAAAATCATGAAAGCTCTCCATGATATACAGTTCACTGCCAGCATCTGCAGCACCAAACTTGGCATCCAAAGGCATCCTGAGCTCCTTTCCGTCTTTTATGTGCATAAACACATCACAGACGGTCAGCAAGAATGCTCGAATACATCCCACAAAGACAGATTAGCATCCTCGAACTTCTTCGATCATCGCCGATATAGTTCCCTCAGTTTGCCTTCTTGATGTGGAACACTTTCATCGTGGTCACCAAAGCTCAGCCTTGTCGCCACCTCTTAAAGTGCACACCGGTAAACTTATCCGCCTCGGCATCGGTAAAACCAGCCATTGTTAATTCAGGAAATTGCCTACAATAAGGTTTTTGGATTGTTGGATTATTAGGCATAATTTCCATGATTAATTCCAGAATATAAATCATGACAAAACCAGCTACTAGGTCATGTAACTCGAACATATTAGATGTACTAAACAACAGGATGATCGGAAACAAACAGCAGCCTAACATGTACTCGCAGAACATGATGAATAACCAAACAGGATCACGTAGCACGTACCGTTCGGTTGTCGTAGTAGAAACTTTGGGGAAGAGTGATCACAGCAGATGGCGACGAAGACAGCGGTAGGCGGACCGCGACTTGGATGGAAGACGACCCGTGATGAAGAACTTCGGCGATCGTGAGCGCTTCCCAAAAACCTTATTCGCCCTCTCCCGTACAGGATCACAAGGGCGAGTGGTTCCGGAGACCTGCTCTCCCGTCCGCCGGTGCACGCCGGCAAGCGGGATGAAGTAGACTACGGTGACGGCGCAAGTAGAGAGGAAGGGTTATGTTGTGGCGGTAGCCGCGCGGGACTTTATATAGAGCGGCTCAGGAAACCCTAACGTAGACTCAATCCACGATCCGCATCGGCTCTGCACATGATCGGCTGATCCACGAACCGAATCGGCTCTGCACATGATCGGCTTTCCGGGAGCGACCCGAATAAGCGGCGAGATTCCCGCAACCCATGGCCGCTGCGTCGTGGCGTGACGGCAGGAAGGCGTCGAAGCGGCGTCGGAGGAGGAGCGCGCGTGTGTATCTCTCTTATTCCCACTCACTTACAAAGTGGTGCAACACTCCACCTTATAAGGTGGTGCAACTCTCCTCCAACTTTCCATGTGGGACTAAACTTTAGCTCCCACTCCACTCCCATGTGAGCTGCCACAAACATGGGGCCAAACATATATGGGCTGCCACAAATTTGGGCTTTGAGATTTAGGGAAAATCTGAAATACTCATGGGCCTAAATGGATTAGCCCCATTATTTCTAACAAGGCCTGCCGAGTTTGCCACGCCTAGCTACATCCGCATCTCCTAGCCATGGATTATTAGTGAAGTCTGTTAATGTGAGTGTGCTACTTGATAGAAATGAGGATTTGGTGTATATTTTGTTGTTGACCGAATAAACTGTGTTGATCTTCTCACATATATATTTTTACATGTCAAAGCAAGGGAGACAAACCCTTTTATTTTAGAGAACAACTGAATTTCCTACTGAAAGAGAAAAAAATAATTTCCTTCTACGTTAAAACCAAAAGTAAACATGACATACCAAATGACTGAAAGAAAATTGTTTCCAATTGGTTAATTATAGGGACGGCCGGGAAGGGAAATGACAGAAGTAACTGTAGACACGATACCTTCCAGCGTATGAATGCATTTCTTTTCCTGCAAATCCCATATCTGACAGAACAAAAAAAGTATGTATTGTAATTAACCATTACCTAGTCCGGTGTTCAATGAAAAAGGCATACATATATACCTTAACAGTAAAATCATCAGAGCCGGTGATCACATAGTGACGACCATCGTGTGTGTAAAAACAAAAGCAGTTCGCTGCCTTTGAATGCCCAGACATTCTACACTTTGGTAAGGTTGAATAAAGGCTCGAAACCTAAATATGAAGCATATACATGGGGATCAATTAATTGGTTCTAGTAGAAACTGAGGTGTCAGAAAGATTGCTTGACTCCAAGACTTGGTTAATCATATCACATTAAACTGGAAAAAGCACCTAGCTGAACAATTTATGACCTTTCAAAAGAGAGCATCCATGTGTTCAGCAAGAAACACTTGTAAAAACAGCATGCAAGCCATTCATAACTTTGGAGAAAAATGACCCGAGAGGTGAGACTGAGAGAGAGGAACAGGGAGGGAGAGAGAGAGGACGGAGCAGGGTTGGGCGCGGGTTGGGAGGGCCGGCTCCTCGCCCAGCGTGGCCCGACGAGGACCATAACCGAGGAGGCTGCCTCCTTCTCCCCTCCGCCCACGCACAGGCGGACGAACTTCTAAAGTCGGAGGTATGGTCGAGGTACCGAATTGGGATGGCATGGTCGAGCTCCTGGTTGCCCCCATCGAGCTCCGGCACCGCCGCCCCACAAACCATCCCCGAGGAGGTCACCTCCTTCTCCGCTCCGCCCACGCGCGGCCGGACGAGCTTCTAAAGTCGGAGGCGTGGTCGAGCTACCGCACTGCGACGGCATGGTCGAGCTCCTGGTTTCCCCCATCGGGCTCCTGCGACACCGCCCCGCAGGACCTTCGCCTCTCCGGTTTGTTGGCCCTTTTTTTTTGTTGCTGGGTGTGTACATCCGGGAGTTTGTTGCCTTATTTTTTAAGATAAGATTGAGCTCGATGGAGCAGCGGGCTGGATGTGTACGTGCGCGAGAGTTAATTTGTTGCCTTGTGACGTGCGGGAGTTTGTTCTTTTTTGGGGTGTTGGTTGTTTCTGGGTGGTATTTGTGTATAATATTAGTGAAGTATAACGATGGAGTCGAGCCCAATTTGCTTGACTGTGGCGAGTTCGTGGCTCGGCGAGCTCGGTTTGGTCCAGCCCATTGGCTCTTTCTTTCATGCGGTAACCACGGCCAACTTCATGCTGCTCACATTCCTGGTAACCGAGAGGTTTCCATGACAAATGCTCACGCCATGATCAAGTTAGAAATGTTAGCATCTACTCATATTCTAGGCGCACAACCTTGCTCGAACTCCCCTCCCCTCCCAAGCTCTACGGCCATCCCCGTGTGGTGTGGCATCCCATCGTCCACCTTCTACATCGTGCAAGATGGCTGTCCGTCCGGGCTCCACCTCCAGCGCTGGAGAGGTGGTTTACATGCTGCTGCTTCACACCTTCATCGTCCTCTTTGTTTCAATGGAGGAGCACGTGCTGCCATAGAGATGAAAGAGGACACCAAACCCAGGGTAATTTACCTCTCTTTACTCATGATCTCTCTCTCTCTCTCTCTGTTTCTCTCTCTATTTAATCCCCACAGATCCTCATCTTTGTTTTGCCTAGAAGGTGTTTGAGAAAACTCCTATTAGGGAAGATTATTATATAACATATCTTTGCAATAAAATATGAACCTATTAGGATATAAAACTGATGCTCCTACCATAATTTTACCTTTAATATAATATTTGCAATTCTTTTATCACTAATGTTGAGCACCCTTCCAATTCTTTTTCCGTTGTCATGTTAATACTCTTCCCCCTAAGGGATGCTACCCTCTGATACTTCTTTGCGAGTTGAGCAATTCTCTTGGCACTGACAATGGTAGGTTCTTTCTTTTGAAGGGTGGAAATTGGAGACTCGCGAGTTGCAATGCTTTTTTTAAAGTGAAGCGGTTTTTGTTCGGAAGCCATTGAACTAAGAATTTATAGTTGAATCCTGGAGAGAATAGAAGCCCTCTCAAGTGTCATTGATTATTTTGGAAGGGGATACTGCCATGAGTCTGGTGCATTGAATGTTGCAAGCATACTAGTGAAATGTTATGGCGATTAGATGTTTCTTTGGACATGACTGTTTGGTGTATGCCATGTACATCACCATGCACCCATGCAATCTGGGTTCAACACATGAGGGCAAGTTTTTATCTATTGTGCAACGATATATTGGTAGGCAATCCTTCTGATTTTGATTATCATGTTTAGTTGTCAATAGTTTTCCTTCTTCTCACTTCTCAGTATTCAAATGCTTGTATCTATGTTAGATATTGTGTCAGCATATGGTTTGGTTGTGTAGTGTTCTCTGAATATTAAATATAACAGATTCAAATAATTGTGTTCGATGTTATGTCCAAGTTCTATGGTTTGATGTTGCTCTGCTTCGTGGACGTGCATAACTCATGAACTAGGGTCAATTTCTCCTTGGACTCACCCATGTGTGTCTTGTCACTATAAGTATCCAGATTATATAAACTATTGTGCTCTTAATTTAGTTGTCAACAGTGCTTAAACTGATTTTTTTAAAAATTTACCCAATGGAATTGTTGTACTATATTGCTGAAAGAATGATACAACAGTGCAGTGAACTATGTTGATTATGTCCCTGCTCTGTACTATAGGGATATAGAAACTATAATTTTTCAGGATTGCTTACAAACATCATTGGAAATTTTAATGAATGCAAAGCATGTAAGTTATACAAAATCAAACGTCGGGTAAATAGACAAAACTTATAAATATTGCTCTAATCTTGCCTTTGAATTATTACCCACTATGATCTCATTGCATACCTGGCCTCTTCGTGAACTATTTATCCTAGCATTATTATCCTTCACGCTAACATTTCACATTTCAGTAGGCATCTTGATGGCCAAACCTACGTGGCAGCGACACCACAGTGTTGGGAGGAGGGGAGCGAGCGTATGCTGCTCATGTTCGGGATGGGTGGGTCGACGTTGTACGCGGTGTCGTGGTATTGCCGACGAATACGCCATGGAGGGGTCCTCACAGTGCGTGTTTAGAGACGTGGGGGAAGGCGGACGGTTGACGGGTAAGAGGTAACACAACTTACCCAGGTTCAGATCCCACGACGATGGCGGAATTCTACTCCTGCTATAAATCACTATAAGGGCAATACGCCGAGTTACAGGGATTGGTTCGCTGTGCGAGGTTGTCTGAAGTTGTCTATGAACGTCTGAGATTGTGCCCTAAAGGCTCCTATAGGCCCAACTTATATAGTCGCCAGGTCCTAAGGTTACAGGGAAAAGTCCTAGCCGGACAGGTTACAGAGTCCTACACCGTTTATTACTACTCTTGTGTATCTTGCACTCCAAGGCTCCGGGTACGCTGGTGACTCCACCGTAGACTTCCTTTATTCGGCATGGGCCTCCCTTCTGGATCCATCTAACTGGGCCAAAGAGCAGCCATAGGCCTTGCTACCAATCAGGCCACCCGGTTATCCGTATAAGAGACATGCTATAAGGATACCCATATAGCATATCCCCAACAGAGCCCCGGAGAACTACGAGATCTTGCGTCGTCTTGCCTCTTCGTGGAATGCTCCGTCTAGATAGATGTCGGCAAATCGTCAAGCAATATCTTGTAGTCCTCCCAAAGAACCCTACAAGGCTTTCTCCGTCTTCAATATGTAAGTTGAAGAAATGCTGAATCTTTCGTCAGACTCTTGTAGCGGACTGGATCCGCCCATGCCGGAATCTTCCGCCAGATGGCTCATCTACTGCGGCTAGGACGACGTAGGGCTTAGGTCAGCGACGCCAAAATCACACACGCAGAGAACGCAATCATGCCCGATTTTCCTGCCATGAAAGCGAACCGTTGGCGGCGACGTTGGAGACGTATGAATTTCGCGCGTTCGCGAACACGCCGCCTACGCTGCAACCGTCCGATCAAGCTGCACGAATCTTAACGCTGGAGATGATAAAAGTAACGCGGTGGAATTTCCACTTTTACCTCATTCTCCTCGTGATCGCCTTTCTTCCTCCAAGACGCCCCTCGAGCTCTCCGTGCCTAACTCGCGAAAAAACCCTAGCCTCCAATCCGCACCAGTCACACCCAATTTCACTCCATGGCCAGTAGCAGCACCTCTCCCTCCATGGCGCCAAACGGCGAAGCCACCAATGAGCTCCATTGTCGTGCCTCGAGGGCCTAGTCATCCTGCATCGGCGGTGATCGAGTCCACCGCGGCGACCTTAATCTGGCGCTAGAGCCGTTGGAGGAGGAGCCGATTCTCACAAGGGCGATGGCGTGGCTCGATATCACGGACGCGATATCCAAGAGATGATCACCGGCGACCTCCTGCGACGGAGGGGCTCTGGCGGGCGGCCGGCGAGGTGACACCTCCCCAAGCCGGAGAAAAGGTGTACCTCAAAGCCCAACTGCTATGCGCGCCTCCTTGCCTATCTCCTACTTCTTCCTCTCCATCTTGAATCACTATAGAGTCCAGCCCCGAACCTTTCCCCAATAGTATCTTAGTGCTTAGCAACTACGCTGGCCTGCGAGATACTTAGGATAATTCCTAGTTTAGACCTCTTTGTACTTCTTCACCGTCAAACGTGAAGCCGGACATAGCAAGGAAGAACTTAGAACTACGACACCATAAGCTTCAAGATTCGACGCCGGGCGGTTCCTCGACATCGCCGCCACGAAATCGCAAAAACGCAACAAACATACTTCTACGACCCGGACATCCCTCCGCCAGGTGACAAGTAACGCACCGGACTTCATTGACGGAGCCTCACTGAAGCCTCGTCATGGAGATCCTGCATCCCTTCCTCCGACCTTGATGCTTCCGCGCCATAAGGCGGATAGAATGGTTTGTAGAGACGGGTTTGACCGCTTGGACCTAGCCATGCTGGTTCATCAGGAATCCAACCTCTGCAGACCGCCAAGCTCATGCACGAGTATACCAGCGACAGAATGGATAGCCTCCGCATCTCCGTGGACAACTTCTCGAGCGACTCCGTCAAGCTCCGCCTTGAGGACATCGTCAAGGTGATGGATAAGAAACGTGGCTTAACCATCACCTACGACATGTTCGTAGACGGCAAGTGCCCAAAGGTAGATATTTATTTTCCGTGTATGACATATACTCCAGTTCTTCTGTCTTGCAAGTGTCATCTTATCTAACACGGTGACTTCTCACTTAACAGCTTAGCGATATAGAGGAGGGCAACCTGGCTGCCCAAATCTATGATCCAAAGATGAAGGAAGTCACGGTCGTGTCCGACGACGAGGCTCCATTGGCACGAAAGCGGAAGAGTTCCACCTCTGACGCTGCCGACGGAGGCAAGAGGAGGAAGACGGAGGGTGGAGCCTCCAAGAAGACTACCGCCGCCCTGGAGGCTAAAAAGAGAAAAGTTACTAGGATCCCCTTTGCCGAAGCACCCCCACTTGTGTAAGCTTCTCTTCCTCCGACATTGTCTATTTATCTGTCTTGCTCCTGTACTTATGCATTTTGCACATTTCAGGAAGAAAGCCACAACCAGCCTCAGGAAGACCTCCAAATTGGGGGCTTCTAGAACTATCAAGGACATGCTGCATCACGACACATCTCCCGCCATCACCCCTGCCACTCCCTCCGTCAAGCCTTCGTCTGCCCCGACAAGATCACACGCTAAGGAGGCATCTGTGTTGGAATTATGCCCTAGAGGCAATAATAAAGATGTTATTATTATAATTCTTGTTCATGATAATGTTTATATTCAATGCTAGAATTGTATTAAGCGGAAACTTTAATACTTGTGTGGTTTGTGAACAACACCATGTCCCTAGTACGCCTCTATGGACTAGCTCATTGATTAATGATGGTTAAGGTTTTCTAACCATAGACATGAGTTGTCAATTAATAATGAGATCATATCATTGGAAGAATGATATGGATGCACCCAAACTAAGCGAAGCAATTAGATCGTGTCATCGTGTTCATCTTTGCGGCTTTTCTTATGTCAAATATTGTATTCCTTAGACCATGAGATAATACAACTCGGTATCGGAAGAAAGCTTTGAGGTCATCAAACGTCATCCTATGAGAGGGTGATCATAAAGGTGTCTCTCGTGATCGGAAAGTATCTGTTGTATGTATCGAGATGGGATTTTTCCTTCCAAGTCGGAGAGATATACTTGGCCCACTGTAATCGATGTCAACACGGTTGCAAGCATGTGGTTAAGGAGTTAATCACAAAGTGATATCGGATTACGGAACGAGTAAAGTACTTCTTGTGAACGAGATTGAACTAGGTATGACGGCACCGACTATCGAATCTCGGCAAGTAAAATATCGCGAGCGAAGGGAATATATATATGGGATTGATTGAATCCTGGCATCGTGGTTCATCCGATATGATCATCGATGAATGTGTGAGTCAATATGGGTTTCAGACCCCACGTTGATTATTGATAGAAGATCATGTACGCATATTCTCGAACCCGCAGGTCACACACTTAACGCGGTCTCGACGCAAGGATAGATTGGATAATTGGTTTATGAGTTTTTGTTGAGTCTCGGATGGGATCCGGACATCACGAGAGGTTCGAGTGGTCCGAGAATAAGATTCATATAAGGCAAGGCAGTTTTTGGAGTTCGGAATTGTTCCGATTAATCGGTATTGTACCGAAGCTTCTAGAACCTTCGGAAGGGGACCAATGTGGCCCCACCTTCCGGGAGGGGCATGGGCCTATGAGGGAGTGCCTGGCGCATTGGGCCAGGGGCACAAGGCCCCATAGGGCCCAGCCGCCAAGAGAGGTTTAAACTCGAGATAGACCTTCTAGAAGGGGGTTTTGCCCCGACTCCTTATTCTTTGGGGCCGGTTTGGGCTTGGGGAGGGGCTAGCGCCTCTATATAAAGAGGGGTGGGGCGCACCAACCCTTACACCTTCCTCCAACCCTAGCTGCCCTGCCTCCTCTCTCCTCCCGACTGTTTGTAGGCGAAGCCTGCAGAAATTCTCCACCATATACACCACGCCGGTGTTGTAGATCCAATCCGTCTCCACCATACTTGCTGGTCCGAGGAAGGAGGAGACGCCGAGGTGCTGCATGTGTGCATCTCACGAAGGCACCGCCACTTGTGGTGCTATATCGGATCGGATCGCTAGTAGGAGAAGCGAGTACGACTACATCACCCACGTTCTGACGAACGTTCCGTTGTGTGAATCTTCAAGGGTATGAAGATCTAATACAATCTCTCTCGTTTGCATCTACTAGATTAGATCTTGGCTTTCCTCTGCTCGCATCCGTAGAAAAATTTTGATTTACTATGCCGAAACCCTTGGTGGTATCATAGCTAGATCTATGCGTAGATGTGTTTCACGAGTAGACGCAACATGGTTGTTGCGGCGTTGATTTTTGTTGCAAGCCTCTTGTTTGTGTTCTTCTTATGACGCGGATAGTGAGATTGAAGCCAGTACTCCCATATACCCACGCCGTCGGGTAGAGACCGCCCACTTGACGCGGTGGCTTGTTCCACATGCGGCTGGTGGATGCGATTTCTCTCACTATAGTTGTCATGGGATTAACACCGGAGTTTGGCAACCATAATATCACCGTTGTGGCTTTCCGTAGGTAAGAATCGTTCTTAGCATCTACTCCCATAAGCCACGTAAAACATGCAACAACAAAGTAGAGGCGTCTAACTTGTTTTTGTAGGGAGTGTTTTCTGTGATATGGTATGGCCCAAGATGTGATGTGTATAATGTATGCGATGATCATGTTTTGTAATGTTCACGACTTGCATGTATATGAGTACACAACCGACAGGAGCCATATGGTTGTCTTTATAATTGTGTATGACCTGTGTGTCAACTTCTTATGCGCCATCTAATAGTTTCACTTTATCGCTAAGTAGTTAGCAATAGTTGTAGTTGCTATTCATGGTGGAGGCAATCATGGTGGAGTGATGGAGATCATGCCGGAATGCACAAGATGGAGATCATTGCGCGAAGATGGGCTATACCATGTCACATTAAAGTTATATGCATGTGATGTTTATCCTTTTATGTATCTTATTATGCTTAGATCGCGACGGTAGCATTATAAGATGATTCCTCACTTAAAGATCAAGATAAAAACTGTGTTCTCCCCAAGTATGCACCGCTATGAAGTTCGTCGTGTCCAAGCATCACGTGATGATCGGGTGCTATAGACTCTCACGACATACAACGTGTGCAAGCCAGTTTTGCACACGCTGAAATACTTGGCCTAACTTGACGAGCCTAGCATGTATGCATATGGCCTCGAACACAAGAACCGAAAGGTTAAGCATGAGTCATATGAATGATATGATCGACACTTCGTTGTCCACCATTTAAACCACATCTCTTCTCGTGATGATCGGATTAGGTGTGGTGAATTTGGATCGTGTTCACTAAACAACTTGAGGGATGTTGAATTTAGTGGAGTTCATCTAGTAATTTGATTAAGTTGAACTATTTATCATGAACATAGTCTAAATTGTACTTGCAAATACTGTAGATCACATGGCCAAGTCCAACTTCAACTTCAACATTTTTGCTGAGATAGAAAAGCTTAGAAAAAATGGGTCTAACTTCACCAAATGGTTTATTCGAGAATCATTCTGCCGGACAAAAGGACTATGTCCTTGAGAAAGTGCTAGGTGACGCCCCTGCTATAGATGCGCCGGCTGATGGAAAAGCTGTTTATCAGTCGCGTAAGGATGATTATGATTTGATTAAGATCGCCATGTTGTATGCTATGGAATCGTATCTTCAAAATCGTTTTGAGGAGTTCGCCGGGCCCTTTGAGATTCTCGAGGAGCCGAAACATGTTTCAGACTCAAGCCCGCTCGAGAGATATGAGATCTCTAAGAAATTCTTTAACTACAAGATGGAGGAAGGAGTTCCGTTAGTGAGCACGCCATTGAGATGACGGGCTACACTCAACGCTTGAGCATCTGGACTGCAAGATTCGGAGGAGCTCAAGATTGACACTCCTAGCTACAAAAGTTTTGTAGTTGATCACAATCGATTGGTTCCACCGATATGATCACTGAGCTCTTTGCTAAGATGAAAGTAGCGAGGTGAACATCAAAAGAATAATCATGTGTTGATGGTCAACAAGCCCCCACCTTCAAGAAAGGTGAGGGTGCAAGGAAGCCCTTCAAGAAAGGCGGACAAGCGCGTTCTCGCCGTAAGAAGCTCAGTCTGGTCCTAAGTCGGACAGTGCTTCTATTGCAAGGACAAGGGTCACTGGAAGCGTTAATCGTCCAAGTACTTAGCGGACAAGAAGGCTGGCACCATCAAAGGTATATTTGATATACATGTTATTGATGTTTTCCTTACTAGCCCTCGTTAGTGCACGGGTATTTGATACGGTTCGGTTGCTAATATTTGTAACTTTCAAACAGAGCTACGGAATAGACGGCGGCTTGCGAGGGATGAGCTGACGATGCGCGTTGGCAACGGATCAAGAGTTGATGTGATGGCCGTCGGCACGCTCTCCTTAGTTTTACCTTCGGGATTAGTTTTAATCCTCAATAAATGTTATTATGTGCCTGTGTTGAGCATGAACATTATTTCTGGATCTTGTTTATTGCAAGACGGTTATTCATTTAAATCAGAGAATAATGGTTGTTCTATTTATATGAGTAACATCTTTTATGGTCATGCACCTATTGTGATGGTTTATTTCTTCTAAATCTCGAAAGGGATGAAACACACATCCATAACATTGAGGCTAAGAGATGCAAAGTAGATAGTGATAATACTACTTATTTGTGGCACTGTCGTCTAGGTCATATTGGTGTAAAGCGCATGAAGAAACTCCATTCTGATGGATTTTTGGAGTCTCTTGATTTTGAATCATTTGACACATGCGAACCATGCCTCATGGGCAAGATGATCAAAACCCCGTTCTCCGATATGATGGAGCGAGCAACGGACTTGTTGGAAATCATACATACCGATGTATGCGGACAGATGAGTGTTTCGACGCGCGGTGGATATCGCTATTTTCACACTTTTACCGATGACTTAAGTAGATATGGGTATATCTATTTAATGAAACATAAATATGAAACGTTTGAAAAGTTTAAAGAATTTCAGAATGAAGTGGAGAACCATCGTAACAGAAAGATTAAGTTTCTACGATCCGGTCGTGGAGGTGAATATTTGAGTTATGATTTTCTCACGCATCTTAAAGCAAGCGGAATCGTTTCGCAACTCACGCCACCTGGAACACCACATCGCAATGGTGTGTCTGAACACCGGAATCGAACCCTATTAGATATGGTCCGATCAATGATGTCTCTTACTGATTTGCCATTATCATTTTGGGGTTATGCATTGGAAACCGCTGCATTCACTTTAAATAGGGATCCATCTAAATCCGTTGAGACGACACCGTTTGAACTGTGGTTTGGTGCTAAACCTAAGTTGTCGTTTCTTAAAGTTTGGGGATGCGAAGCTTACGTCAAGAAGTTGATGCCGGACAAGCTCGAACCCAAAGCGGAGAAATGCGTCTTCATAGGATACCCTAAGGAAACTATTGGGTATACCTTCTATCACGTAACAAGGCAAAGTGTTTGTCGAAAGAACAGTTCCTTTCTTGAGAAGGAGTTTCTCTCAAAAGAAGTGAGTGGGAGGAAAGTAGAGCTAGACGAGGTTATTGAACCTTCTCTTGAGTTGGAGAGTAGCGAAGACCGATATTGTTCCAAAGGCCTTTGCACCAACAATAGAGGAAGCTAATGACAAGGATCATGAAGCTTGACGATGTCGCATCTTGAACGTCGCAGTCGACAAGGTCGCGTGCCCTCCCGAGTGGTACGGCAACCCTGTCTTGACTGTCTTGTTAGTAGAAGGCGTGAACCTACGAACTATGAGGAAGCGATGATGAGCCAGACTATGAGAAATGGCTGAAGCCATGAACCGAATTGGGATCCATGAGCGAAAACCAAGTATGGACTTTGGTGGACCCTCCTAGCGACCGAAAGGCCGTTGAGTGCAAATGGATTTTCAAGAAGAATACGGACGCGGATGGTAATGTTACCGTCTATAAAGCACGGCTTGTCGCGAAAGGTTTTCGACAAGTTCAAGGTGTTGACTACGATGAGACTTTCTCTCCCGTAGCGATGTTTAAGTCCATTCGGATTTTATTAGCAATTGCTGTGTTTCATGATTATGAAATATGGCAGATGGATGTCAAGACTGCTTTCCTTAATGGCAACATTGATGAAGAGTTGTATATGATGCAACCCGAAGGTTTTGTCGATCCGAAGGATGCTGATAAAGCATGCAAACTTCAGCGTTCCATTTATGGACTGAAGCAAGCATCTCGGAGTTGGAACCTTCGTTTTGATCAAGTGATCAAGATCTTTGGATTTGTTCCAAATTGCTACGAAGCTTGTATCTACAAGAAAGTGAGTGGGAGCTCGGTGACGTTTCTGGTACTATATGTGAATGACATATTGATTATTAGAAATGACATCAACATGCTTAACGATGTGAAGAGTTATTTGAACAAGTGTTTTTCAATGAAAGACCTAGGTGAAGCTGCTTATATATTGGGTATCAAAATCTATAGAGATAGACAAAGACGCCTGATAGCTTTAAGCCAGAGTACATACCTATACAAAGTTCTGAAAAGGTTCAGAATGGATAAGGCAAAGAAAGGTTCAGTGCCTATGTTGTCATGTAAGATATTGAGCAAGGCTCAGTGTCCAACTACGGTAAATGATAGGGAAGCTATGAGAAAAGTGCCTTATGCCTCGACCATAGGTTCCATCATGTATGCCATGTTGTGTACTAGACCGGATCTGTCCAATGCTCTTAGTTTGACGAGCAGATATCAAAGTGATCCAGGAGTGGAACACTGGACAGCCGTGAAGAACATCCTAAAGTACCTAAATAGGACTAAAGAAATGTTCTTAGTCTATGGGGGTGATGAACAGCTTGTCGTAAAAGGTTACGTCGATGCTAGTTTTGACACCGACAAGGATGATTCTAAATCTCTTTAGTGATACGTGTATATTTTGAATGGAGGAGCTGTGAGTGGAGAAGCTACAAGCAAAGCGTGATCATGATCTACAAGAAGCGGAATACATGGCTGCTGCAGAAGCGTCAAGTGAAGGAGTTTGGATCAGGAACTTCATCACTGAGCTTGGCGTGGTTCCAAGTGCATTGGACCCATTGGAGATATTGTGTGACAACACTGGCGCCATAGCACTCGCTAAGGAACCAAGATATCATCCAAAGACCAAGCATATCAACCGCAAGTTTCATATAATCCGAGATTATATAGCAGATGGAGATCTAAAGATTAGCAAAGTACATACAGATCTGAATGTCGCAGATCCATTGACTAAACCTCTTCCACATGTAAAACATGATCAGCACCTCAGTGCCATGGGTGTGAGATTGTTGCCAAATGTAAACTAGATTATTGACTCTAGTGCAAGTGGGAGACTGTTGGAATTATGCCCTAGAGGCAATAATAAATATGTTATTATTATAATTCTTGTTCATGATAATGTTTATATTCCATTCTAGAATTGTATTAAGGGGAAACTTTAATACTTGTGTGGTTTGTGAACAACACCGTTTCCCTAGTACGCCTCTATGGACTAGCTCATTGATTAATGATGGTTAAGGTTTCCTAACAATAGACATGAGTTGTCAATTAATAATGAGATCATATCATTGGAAGAATGATATGGTGGATAGACCCAAACTAAGCGAAGCAATTAGATCGTGTCATCGTGTTCATCTTTCCGAAGCTTTTCTTATGTCAAATATTTTATTCCTTAGACCATGAGATAATACAACTCCCTGGTATCGGAAGAAATCTTTGAGGTCATCAAACGTCATCCTATGAGAGGGTGATCATAAAGGTGTCTCTCAGGTGATCGGAAAGTATCTGTTGGGTTGTATGTATCGAGATGGGATTTGTCCCTTCCAAGTCGGAGAGATATACTTCGGGCCCACTCGGTAATAGATGTCAACACCGCTTGCAAGCAGGTGGTTAAGGAGTTAATCACAAAGTGATATCGGATTACGGAACGAGTAAAGTTTATTGTGAACGAGATTGAACTAGGTACTACGGTACGACGATCGAATCTCGGCAAGTAAAATATCGCGAGACGAAGGGAATATATATACGGATTGATTGAATCTGCATCTTGGTTCATCCGATATGATCATCGATGAATGTGTGGGAGTCAATATGGGTTACTGACCCGCTGTTGATTATTGATAGAAGATCATGTGCGCATATTCTCGAACCGCAGGTCACACACTTAACGTGTCTCGACGCTAGGATAGATTGGATAATTGGTTTATGAGTTTTTGTTCGAGTCTTGGATGGGATCCGGGACATCACGAGAGGTTCCTGAGTGGTCCGAGAATAAGATTCATATAAGGCAAAGGCAATTTTTGGAGTTCGAATTGTTCCGGATTAATCGGTATTGTACCGGAAGCTTCTAGAACCTTCCGGAAGGGGACCAACGTGGCCCCACCTTCCGGGAGGGGGCATGGGCCTATGAGGGAGTGCCCTGGCCGCATTGGGCCAGGGGCACAAGGCCCCATAGGGCCCAGCCGGCCAAGAGAGGTTTAAACCAGAGATAGACCTTCTAGAAGGGGGGGTTTCCTTGCCCCCACTCCTTATCCTTTGGGGCCGCCGGTTTGGGCTTGGGGGAGGGTCTAGGGCTGCGCCCCCCCCTCTGTATAAAGAGGGGTGGGGGCGCACCAACCCCTTACACCTTCCCCTCCAACCCTAGCTGCCCTACTGCCCTCCTCTCTCCCTCCCGTCTGTTTGTAGGCGAAGCCCTGCTGCAGAAATTCTCCACCATATACACCACGCCGTCGTGTTGTAGATCCATTCCGTCTCTCCACCATACTTGCTGGTCCGAGGAAGGAGGAGACGTCGAGGTGCTGCACGTGTGCATATCACGGAGGCACCGCCACTTGTGGTGCTAGATCGGATCGGATCGCGAGGAGGAGAAGCGAGTACGACTACATCACCCACGTTCGATTTAACGCTCATTGCGGTAATCTTCAAGGGTATGAAGATCTAATCCAATCTCTCTCGTTGTTTGCATCTCCTAGATTAGATCTTGGCTTTCCCTCTGTTCGCATCCATAGAAAAATTTGATTTACTATGCCGCGAAACCCTTCAATCTGGACCTTCCGCCATGGAAATGGACTCAGGTGCCTCTACTGAGGTTGCTGTCGCCGGCGAGCAGGCGACGCAGGAGAGTGCGGCCCATCAAATGGCTGAAGCTCCGGCTAAGGATGCCATCGGTAGCGGTAAGGCGATGGTGGAAGTAGGTACTTCTGCCGTAGGTGGTGCCCCCGCGCCCACGAAAGTCATAACCTACCCGAAGATAGTCTATCCGGTACTTACGCCGGGTAGCACTGCTATGGTTCCTGGTGCGGCACCGACATCTCCGACGTGCGGTCTAGAGGAGCTCCGACGGCAAGCAGAAATCTTGCAAGGAAACATCGAATCCTTTGCCAAGCTGCTGGCCGAGAGTGCTACAAACCTCAAAATCATTGCACTTGTAAGTTTTATTTTGCCTTTTTCTTTTCATATGAGTATCCCACTGTAGCCCCCCCGAGGATGTAGACGGAAAACCATAGGTTTTGCATCTATATGCTCTAAGAGTGACTAAGTTAGAAAAAACTCTCACTGTAGCCCCCAAGCATGTAGATGGAATGAAATGTTCCGACTAGATGCTTTAAGAGTATCATAGGAAGTGTTTATAAATTTCCATACTGTGGCCCTCAAGCTTCTAGTTGTAACTGAATTAGTTCCGACTAGATGCTTAAAGAAAAGCTAAGCATATATCCGAGTTAAAAAACTTTATACTGTAGCCCCCAAGCCTCTGATCGAGAACTGAATTAGTTCCGACTAGATGCTTAAAAGAAAAGCTAAGCATATTACTAAGTCAAAAAACTCTCGCTGTAGCCCCCGAGCGTCTAGATGGAAAATTTCCGGCTAGATGCTCCAAGCAGACCAAACAACGTTTTTAACTTTGAACTTTTTTCCACAGAACGAGAGTGCTCGGAGGGGCATGGCCAATGACAAGAACCATAAGATGCTTGCAGACTGAAGCTGAAAAGGGTAAACCGCTTCTTGAAGGAACAGATCACCAAGAGCAAGTCTGCTTTTCGCATTCCTACTTGGTATTGTGCTCATATTCTCCGAGTACTCATTGTGTACTTTGCTTTCTCCGACTTGCAGAAACCATTGCCAAGGCCAAGAATATTGTTGAGAAATCCAAGCACATTCAAGAGCTGGATAGCGAGAACAAAATTCTTAAGCAGGAGAGGAAGGACATGATGAAAATGCATGAGGAGTCGATGAAGGTCCTGCAGGACTCCGCCACCGAGGAAATCAGTCGCTTGAAGGAGGAGATTGAGATCTTGAAAGATCAGAAGCAAGCTACCGATGAGCAAAATCAACGCCATAGCGAGGCGTATAAGCTCCTCCAACAAGAGAAAGAATCCTTGTCGGACACCCTCTGACAAGCTGAGGCTAGCATCTTCAGTAAGTTTTCTCCGTCTTGGATTTCTGTAGTCTGGATACTTTGAATTGTTGAACTCATGCGCTCCTTGTCGGAATTTTCAGCTCCTATGGGTTTAACCCGATCACCTCCTCTAGCCAAGGAATGCATGGTTCTTGCCGGCAACTTCATCAACACCACCATCACGCAAGCCAAGGAGATTGCCAAGCCCCTCTAGATAAACATCAAGGCATCGGACTCTATGGCGAAGTTCTCGGAGATTCTGCGCCAAGCCCCCGAGCGTATCACAAGATGGAAAGCTTCATGTTCACGGGCTGGCGCAAGGATGGCGCTGTCAATGGTGAAGGCACACTATGAAGATGCCGACATCGACACGGTGACCTCTGGCATCCCCAACGTCGACGATGATGGCAAAGAGATTAACCATGAATCCATCTTGTCGTTGCTCGTGGGCTATGACACTAGAGTTGCCGATTTGGTCGACATCAACGTCTTCGTGCCGATGAACACCATCGATGGCGGCAACCAAAGCTCCTCCGAGTCTCTTCATACCGCCGACACCGAGGGTGACTCTCCTGCTGGTGATGACGCTACTTCTAAGTCTCCTGTGCCAAAGGAATGAAAAACAACTTTGTAATATTTGTTTCACCTTTGGTGCATAGGCGGAAAAAACTTATTGATGTAACTTAAGGCGGAAAACAATGTTACATGTCCTGCTACTTAAGAATCAGTTTCCAGCATGTATATATGTTTAAGAAAGTGCTGGCTTATCCATTACTTTGGTTCTTATGCTTGACTTTTCGTGAGTCGGAAGACTCGTTGTCGGAACCATGCGCTTAGGTGATGATGCCCAATGGCACCGTCAATAACCTTAGCACAAAATCGCCGACAATAAGTGCCAAAAGTCACTACTCTAGAATCCACATAAAAACGACAAAGAACGTGTAGACCAGAAAACATAAGCTAACACCTGTAGGCGGAATTTTCACAAGTGCAATCGCAAAGCTTGTTTATAAAGGTTTTACATGATCCAAAAATGAACACTAAAGGAGGTAAAAGACTCAGAAATATGAGTGAACCAGAGAGCTTTATTTCATTGATCATATAAGAGGTACACAATTAGATAAAAAATGCTAAGTGTAAAAAGGACGTAGTTGTGCTACGTTCCATGGCCGATCAAGATCCGGGTAGTCATCATCCGGGTCACGTCGCTTACGCTTATGATCCTCGTTGGGTCTATCCTTCAGTTCACGATTGTCAACGAGGTAGTAAGACCCATTGAGTAGCGCCTTGCTTATGATGAACGGTCCTTCCCATGGTGGGGATAATTTGTGCGACTTCTTCTGCTTAAGTCGGAGCACTAAATCCCCCTCTTTAAACGAGCGATGCCGAACGCGGCGACTATGGTAGCTGCGTAGCTTCTGCTGGTAGATGGCTGATCTTTGGCATGCCAAAACGCTCTCCTCCTCGAGAAGGTCCACATATAGGCGCCTGGATTCTTCAGCGTCATCTTCATCATAGGCGGCGACTCTTGGTGCATCGTGAAGGATGTCGGAAGGCAGGATGGCCTCTGCTCCATAAACCATGAAATAAGGGGTGTAGTCGGTGGTCTGTTGGGTGTAGTTAGTAAACTCCACAACATAGATGACAATTCTTCCGCCCAGGCTCCAGCTGCTCTATGTAGCGGTGCCTCAAGACGTGACTTTATTCCCTGCAGAATTAATCCATTGGCTCGCTCATCCTGACCGTTGGACTGTGGGTGTGCCACAAATGCAAGGTCAAGTCGGATGCCTTTCTCCCAACAATAAGCCTCCACTTCGCCGAGTGACAAATTGCTGCCGTTGTCGGTGATAATGCTGTGTGGGAGACCAAATCTCACCACTAGATCCCGGACAAACCTGAGGGCAGTTGCCCCATCAAGCTTTCTAATGGGTTTAACTTCTATCCATTTAGTGAATTTATCAACTGTTACAAGCAGATGCATAAACCCACAAGGTGCCGTCTGTAACGGTCCCACCATGTCTAGCCCCCAGACTGCAAACGGCCAAGTTATTGGTATTGTTCGCAATTCTTCAGCAGAAACATGTGGTTGTCGGGCATAATACTGGCATCCCATGCATGTCTCATCCATCTTGTCGGCGTCCGCCTTCGTGGTCAGCCAGTAGAATCCTTGCCGGAAGGCTTTCGCGACCAACGATCGAGGAGCGGCGTGATGCCCGCAGTCTCCGAGATGGATTTCGCGTAGGATTTCCATACCTTCTAGCTGGGAGACACACTTTAGGTATACACCAGTAATGCTCCTTTTGTAGAGTTGCCCATTGATTATGGTATAACCCTTAGCTCGTCGTACTATTTGCCGTCTTTCGACTTCGTCGTCAGGCAAAGTTCCGTGTTCGAGATATTCTATGAACGGTTTTATCCAAGCCGGAGGGACCTTAGTCACCATGTTGACGAAAGAGTCAGCTCTATCCGGGTTGTCGATGTCGGCTCCCTTCACAGATGGTGTGCGCAGATGCTCTAGGAAAACTCCTGGCGGAATTTGCTTGCGCCCTGATCCAAGCTTAGACAGCAGATCAACCGCCTCGTTTTGCTCCCTAGGTACATACTTGACTTCGTATCCAAGAAGCTCTTGGCTATCTCGTCCACTTCGTCTCGATATGCCACCATCATAGGGTTCCGCGCATTCCAGGTGCCAGCCACCTACTAGGCAACCAAGTCGGAATCTCCATAGCAAACTATGCGCTTGATGCCAATATTCTTGGCTACACGCAATCTGTGAATGAGTGCTTCATACTCCACCATGTTGTTTGTAGCCTCGAAGTGGATCTGCAGAACGTAGTGTAGTTTGTCTCCAGTTGGTGATTGTAGCAATACACCAGCCCCCGAGCCGTTGAGCAGCTTTGACACGTCAAAGTGCATCACCCAGTACTCTGGTTCCGGCAACGGAGTAGCATCTGGCATCTCCGTCCAATCTGCAACAAAATCCCCCAAGGCTTGTGACTTGATAGCACCGTGTCTCTTATAGGTTATCTCGAAGGCGGCAAGTTCAATGCCCCACTTCGCGAACCTTCCCGTAGCGTCGCTGTTGTTGATAATGTCGGACAGTGGAGTCTTGCTCACCACTGTGATTGGGTGCTCCTGAAAGTAGTGCCTCAGCTTGCGAGAAGCAAGGAATACTCCATAAGCTATCTTCTGGTAGTGTGGGTAACGCTGCTTGGACTCCGTCAAGACCTCTCTCACATATTAAACTGGTCGTTGAACTCCGTGCTCATAGCCTGGTTCCTTCCGCTCTACCACGACGACGATGCTGATTACCCGGTTGGTTGCCGCCATGTAGATTAACAGGGGCTCTCCAGGCTCGGGCGCTGCAAGGATGGGCGATGAGGAAAGAATCTCCTTGAGCTGCTTCAGTGCTGCATCTGCTTCGTCTGTACACGTGAATTTGTCCACCTTCTTCAGCAACTTGTACAGCGGCAGAGCCTTCTCTCCAAGTCGGCTGACGAACCGACTAACTGCTGCAACACAACCTGTTAGTCGTTGAATGTCCTTTAGGCATGCCAGACGGTTTATGTTTAAGATGGCCTTGATTTTCTCCGGGTTGACCTTGATTCCACGTTGGGAAATGATGAAACCCAACAATTTGTCGGCTGGAACCCCGAAGACGCACTTCTTAGGGTTAAGCATCATGTTGTATTTCCAGAGATTATCAAAGGTTTCTTTTAAGTCGGAGATTAAGTCGTTTGACTTTTAGACATCACCACGATATCGTCCACGTAGGCGTGAACGTTCCGACCAATTTGGTCGTGGAGGCAACGTTGCATTGTCCGCTGGTACGTAGCACCGGCGTTTTTCAGCCCAAAGGGCATCGTAACATAGCAAAACATGTCGTCTGGGGTAGTGAATGAAGTGGCCAATTGATCCGACTTCCTCATCTTGATCTGGTGGTATCCTGAGTTTGCATCAAGAAAACACAAAAGCTCCGAGCCAGCCGTCGAGTCAATGACTTGGTCAATGCGAGTCAAAGCGAACGGATCTTTGGGACATGCTTTGTTCAAGCCGGTGTAATCAAAGCACATTCTTAATTCATTGGTTCCCTTTTTGGGGACAAGTACAAGATTGGCCACCCATTGGGTGTGAAGGACTTCTCGGATAAATCTAGCTTTAAGTAACCTAGCTATCTCTTTGCCAATGGCGCGTCTCTTCTCATCTCCAAAGCGTCGTAGAGGTTGTTTCACTGGTTTGGATTTTGGATCAATGTTTAAGCTGTGCTCGGCAAGTTCCCTAGGTACACCTTTCATGTCGGCAGGTTGCCAGGCAAAGATGTCCCTGTTCTCACGGAGGAACTCGATGAGCGCGCTTTCCTATTTGGGATCCAGGTTCGTTCCAATGGCAGTGACCTTGGAGGCATCGCCTACCACAAGTTCCACCGGCTTGGTCTCGATGGCGGCCTTGAACGCAGGAGCGGAGTCGGAGATCTGTTTCTTCGACGCGGGCATCTCTGAGTCATCGACCTTGCTCTGGATCTCTTTGAATTCTTCGCTGTAGAGGACAGCTTCTGCAACGACTGCTTCATTGATCTCGCGGTCCCTTGCCTTGGTAAAGCTTCCGGATATGGTGATGATACCGTTTGGCCCGGGTATCTTGAGTTTGTTGTAGACGAAGCATGGCTTGGCCATGAACGTGTGGAATATGTCGCGGCCGAATATGACGTGGTAAACGCTCTTGAAGGGGACCACCTCAAAGGTCATGCGCTCTTGGCAGTAATTGTTAACATCTCCAAAGGAAACCTGAAGTGTAATACACCCAATGGACTGAGCCTCCCGACCAGGAACTACGCCGTGGAAGATGGTGTTGGTCTGCCTTAGGTTTTCCTCCGTCAAGTTCATCTTCTGTAGTGTATCTAGGTACATGATGTTGATGCTGCTTCCACTATCCACCATACACTTGGTGAACTCCACGCTGTCAACCAGGGGGTTGATGACCATGGCGTACTGGTTCTCCGTGTGTATAAGGTCTGGGTGGTCCGTCCTGTCCCAAGTGATTGGAACCTGCGATCAGCGCAGGTACTGGGGAACTAGGGGGATAGTGGCCATCAGGATCCTCAGAGAGGTCTTCTATTGTCGGACGGTGGGGGTGCCAAGGAAAGTGTGGTAGACTGGAGCCTTCTTCGCGAAGGGTTTCTTGCCCTTGTCGTCGCTCTTGGCGGCATGCTTGGGGTCAATGTTCTCGTCCATGTCACTTGAATCCTTGGACTCCTCCTCCTTCTTCTTCCCCTTTCCCTTGCCTCGCGGTCTGTTCTTCCGACTTTGCTTGTAGCCGGACTCCGGGTCTTCCTTGAGATCGTTGACGAACTTGCAGTGTCGATTGGTATGGGTGTCCTTGCCGTTGACGTCGAGGTGTACGAGGCACGGCATATCGCGGTACTCCTCGTAGGTTTGGGGAACACGGAGCGGTGCCGAGGTGGTTTCACTTCCTTGTTGCTGCCCACGACCAGCTCCCCTTCCTCGGCCACGTTGTCCGCTATCACCTCGTCCTGCAAAAGTCATAGTGACCATGTCGGTAGATTGCTTTTCTTCTGGAGCGGTTTTCCGCTTTGTACTATTGTTCCTCCGAGCTTGAGTTGGAACGGCTGTTGCCCGCAAGGAGCCGCGAGCATCTGATTCAAGTCAAGATGGTGATTGTCCTGCAAGCGCTTCAGCTTATGTCGGAGCAACTTGCCCCTTTCCAACCCGTCGGTGAAGGCGGCCATGGCGGTCTGCGCGTGCACTCCTGCGCAGGAATTCTTCATGTCCAGCCAGCGGGAGAGGTAGGCGCGAGATGTCTCGTCTTTCTCTTGCATGCACCGCTGTAGATCGCCCACAGTGCAGGGACGCTTGTATGTACCCTCAAAGTTCTTGGTGAACGCTTCTTGCATGTCCAACCAGTTGTAGATAGATTTCTCCGGCAAGTCGTCGATCCATTGACAGGCCGTGCCCGCCAACATTAGTGGGAGGTACTTGACGGCAACATTGGGGTTGCCTCCGGCAATCTCCACCGCGTTGCCGTAGTCCTGCAACCACGTGGCTGGCTTGGCGGTGCCGTCATAGGGCTTGATGGTCTTGTCAATCCGGAAACCTTTAGGGTAAGTCGCGGACCGTATTGCAGGTCCAAAGCAACGTGGTCCCAGGTATGGTCCGTCTCGGGCCACGTGGATCTTATCGATCCGCGAACGTGCATCGTACGGCTCCGGGTTCTTCTTCTTGTCAACAGGGAATGGGCTGCGTGAACAACGCGGTCCTCCTCCGCCATGGTGACTGCTTGGTGGTGACGGAGGCGGAGGTGGCGGTGGGTTAGCCTTCTTGCTGTTACCCTCCTACTGTAGGTGTTCGTAGCATGGAAAACAAAAATTTTCTATCGCATAGAAACAAACAAGCCAAGATCTATCTACTAGATTGTAGCAACGAGTCGATGGAATAACTTACCCTCGAAGATTCCAAAGCGGTTAACGAGAGCAGATTCTCGTGGGTGATGTAGTCGTACACTTCCGATCTCAAGATCGCGTAGACGATCCTTCCAGCGCTGCGTTCCGGTAGCGCTCCAATGATCGGTCACACGCTCGGTATTCACGAAGACCTTCCTCTCCTTGTTCCAAGAGGATGAGGTTGTAGCACTCTCCTCGCGATTCCGAAAGACAACGGCGTGGTACCGGAAGTAGAGGGGAGATCTCGCAGGGCTTCGCCTTAAGCCGGAGCGAGTATGGTGGAGTATGAGAGAGCTATTAGTGGTCTAGGGATTAGACACACCAATTAGAAGGCTCTAAACCGAAGGCTAGGGCAATTAGAAGCTCTAAACCAAAACGGCTCTAAACCGGAGATTAGAGGATAGGAACTTGTGTGTCTAGAGGAGGAGGCCCTGCCCCTCCTTTTAAAGGTGGGAGGGGCGGCCAAGGGGAGGGAGTCCCTCCCCAAGTCAGCCTTGGGTGGCGCGCCGGCTTGGAGAGGAGGGACTCCTCCCCCAAGTCGGTTTCAACCTCCTCTTGCTTGTTTCCCACAGTTTCCTGTTTTAGCCGTTTGACTTTCAAACTGGCCATTTGACTTTTCAGTTTTAGGATTCAATTTAATCCTTTATTTGGAACAGCAAGAACACTTAGTACATGATGCAATCATTCCAATATGTAATGACACATTCATGTACCCTTCCCCGGAGTGCCGCCATTCGAACCTTCTAGAACATTCCGATGAAAACACGGAATCATTTCCGAACTCAAACGGACTTTCCTTATATGAATCTTATTCTCCGGACCATTCCGGATCACCTCGTGATATCCGGATCCCATCCGAGACTCGAACAACATTCGGTCTCTTTCTCATAATACCATAACTACTCAAACAACGTCGAATCCTTAAGTGTGTCTCCCTACGGTTCGTGAATTATGCGACATGATCGAGACACTTCTCGAACAATAACCAATAGAGGAATCTGGAAATTCATATGGCTCCACATATTTCTAGGATTACTTTGATCGAATGAACCACTTACATACGATACCAATTTCCTTTGTCTCACGATAGTTTACTTATCCGAGGTTATGATCGTCGGTATCTCTGCATACCTAGTTCAACCTCGCATCGATAAGTACTCTTTTCTTGTTCCGTGATATGTGATCCCTTGTGAGCCACCACATGCTTGCAAGCTAATTGTATGACATTTCACCGAGAGGGCCCAGAGTATATCTATCCGTCATATGGATGGACAAATCCCACTTGATCCATGTGTTTCAACCAATACTTTGAACACTCAATGCCACCTTTATAGCCACCCTGTTACGGTGTGGTGTTTGATGACATCAAAGCATCCATCCGAAAAGGTGATATGCATGATCTCATGGTCGAAGGAATTAGGTTACTATGTATCAGAAAGCATATAGCAATTGAACTATTGAAATGACTTGATCTTTATGCTACGCTTATCTATAGGAGTATGTCCATCACATCATTCTCCTAATGATATGATCCTGTTGTTAATAACATCTCTATGTTCATGATCAGGAAACCATGATCATATATTAACCAACAAGCTAGTTTAACAAGAGGCTTTACTAGGGACTCTTATTTTAGTTTACAAATCACACAAGTATTAATGTTTCCGGTTAATACAATTATAGCAAGGTATGTAAACATTTATCATAAGTGTGAAGATATGATAATAACCATTTTATTATTGCCTCTTGGGCATATCTCCAACAGTCTCCCACTTGCACTAGAGTCAATAATCTAGTTTCAAACCTTTGTGTATTCAACACCTATGGCTTTCCGGTGTTGTATGTTCACGATTGCTAGTGGTCAACTGATCTCCGGATCTGACACTTCCAGGTCCGTGTGTAATTGCATGTCTTTGCGTCTCTACGCATCACTCATTCTCTAATGAGATGGCTTTGTATAAATTTGGTCTTTCGGTGTGACCTTTAGATCTTTGGGATTAAAACATGTTGATAATATTGTCGCACAATATATCTTCATAGTATTATCCCACTATGAACTACACCTAGTTTGATAACAAACTACTTGACACAAATGCCCTCTTTTGCTGCTAAAATAGCAGTCATATACTTAGCCTTTTGTTAAGTATCTATCACAATGTCTTAACTTTGGAACTCATCCAAATCCATTATGGAACTCACTTTCCATTATATTGTGCCACCTTTAGTTTAGATTGAGATAAACTTAATTTGTATTTTGTGACAAAGCTAGTATCAATGTAGTACTTTTACAATGAACTAACCATCTATTTGTCACTTCTACAAATATTATACTCTTAGTTCTTACAAAAGATCATAAGAATATCCTTACTATTGTCCAATGATCATCTTACGAATCATTCTGGTATATGCTCACAACATTTAGAGCATAGGACATATCTGGATTTGTACATATCACAAGATGATTGATATAAATACTCTTTGTGATTTCATACATCAAGTATCAATCTATACTTGATTATTTGTTTCACTTTACCAAATGTCAATACACTTGAATATATCATCAACATTGAACTCATTCAATCCTTTCTGTGCGACAAGAACCTCTCTTGTAGTTTCTATGTTGAACTCATTCAATATCTTGTCTATGTACTTCTGGCACAACCATATTAGCGTCTATTGATGCCAAATATTTGGGTTTTGCTTAAGTCTTTCATCGGGATGAAATTCTTAATATGTGTTAATAAAAGATACATTATTTCCAATCAACAATATATCTTCCACATAATGTATTAGAAACATGTCTTAGCGCTCCCACTTAATTTCTTGCAAATGCAAGCATCTTCATCGTCTCTAATGAACTTTTAAACTCTTTTAACAGTTTCATCACAGTGAAGATTCCAACTCCGCGATGCTCACTTTAACCATTGAAGTTTGCATATGCTTTTATCATCCTTTGAATTAACAAAACCCTATGGACCGTGTTATCCACATGTCCTAGGTAACGATTCTATTAGAAGAACTTGTTTTGTTTATTCAACTACCATATAACAAATTATATGTAGTGCTTGCTACATTAATCCGTCTAGACTAAATATCACTATGAAAGATCAGATCTTGTCATAGTCAACCTTTGAACATTGTTGTGAACTCTTTCCCAACATGTCGACTATTTCATAAATGTGAAACATCCATGTCTATTTCTTTTATAGATCCAAACACGACTGTAAGGTCTTACACCTTTCTCGAGGGTCCTTCAAGTTCAAAACTTGATTTCTCGTGTATGGAACTATCACGGATTTTATGGCTTCATGCCATTTTACAGAGTCAGGGTCCATCATCGCTTCTTTGCATGTAGTCGGTTTATTATTCTCAAATATTGATTCAACCCTCAAATCTTGGTATTTGATTGTTTACCCGACCTACTTGTTTCAATAGGAACTTAGATCTCCGCGACCACAACCTTTGAGGTACGCGAGCCATGAGCATTGTTGCTGCCTCCGGAACACTTTTCGGCGCTGCGCAACTCTTCACATATAGCTAAGGTTCTTTTAACCTTATCAAAGTTCTATTGTCCTCCCACTTAACTTTTCACGAAAAATTCCTTCTCAAAGAAACTTGAAGTTCTAAGCAACAAACACTTTTGTCTCCGGTGTTTATGGAGGAATACTTAACAGTTTATACAAAGACAGGTTCATCCGACTTTGGTTGCACATATCTTTCTTATGCATAGCATACCAATGTTTAAGAAAGGACAACTTGGGATTTATCCCAAACCATAACTTTATATGGTGTCAATTCAACGGATTATGATGAAGCTCTTTTCAGTGGAAAAACGGTAATCTCTAAAGCTTTTAATCTTTAAAATATAATGGCAGTTTTATGAATTACACCTTCGATCTTACCATGTCAAACAAGGTTTAATTACATATCTCGAACGCTCCATACTCTTATGGTGTTTCGGGAAAATGCAAATCCACGGAACGATTCCTTTAAATCTTAGGTATTATGCTAAACTCTGTAACTCAAATATCTTTCTTTATGATCTTTATCATAAACTTTTTATATTCTTGTTACAATGATTTTGCACTTCATCTTGAAAGTCCTTGAACTTTTCAATTGTTTCATACTTCATCCTTATTAAGTAAATATTCATATATTCACTCAAAATTTCGGAGAAAGCAAATGAAGTTAAAATCCATCTCTAGGAAAGCAAATTTCGGAGAAAGCAAATGAAGTTTCAATTATCTCTAGGAAAGTTTCACAAGTGTCACTTGATCAAAATCAAAAGACTCCAAAATTCCATCCACATGGAGTTTCTTCATGTTTTCTTTCCAGTATAATTTAAACGGCGATGTCACTTCCTAAGTGATCTTTCAATTAATTTGTCTTTCGACATTTTTAGCACTAGTTTTATGGATGTGATGTCTCCAACGAGATTTGAACAACCCTTTTGTTCTCATAATACCTGATAAAACAAATCTTTGAAGGCAAGCTTTGATGTTTAACGAGCAACACAATAACCCTTTATTTGTTCTCGATGAACATCATCACATATTCTTTTGCTAGTTACTTAGGCCATTGTAGTTCATGAATTGTGTTGTTTCGTATGACGATTCACACCAACAAATTCAGTATCAAATACTTAAGAACCACATTGTTTAATAAGCAAAGAATATAGCCATAACACGTATATCATCTATATACTCAAACTGAACAATTCTAGTCTTTTCTTTTCTGCCATATATTTATGAGATTCTCTTTCAGTATTTCCTTTTCTATTTGAAAGAATCTATCAACATCAATAGTGGAGTCATACATATGACACATAGTCCAAAGCATGTATAGTTAAATACCAATGTCTTTGGATTTGCACTTTGAAGCAGATCACCATTATCTAATGTTTGGTGTTCTTTCAAATTCCTTTCTTTAGTAATCTCTTGGTGTAGTAAACATTTTACCTACATCAAATATTCACCCTTATCATGGAATCGTCCATGATCAAGCTACTTTTAGCTTATAATGATGAATTATGAGTATAATGTTGCTATCCAAAACCTTTTGGAGGATTAGGACAACAAGTGTCTCCAACCTTTTGCAATTCTCATCAAATATGAGAACATGACTTTAGCCATATTATAATCTATCATGTTGCAACCAAAACTTCGTTTCAGATATCACAATATCTTCCACACATCATGGTTTCTGAAAACAACTCTTTCAGATCCCAGATAACCTTGATATTAAGAGAATCCTTTGAATATCAAGAATCATGGAGACAAACATGATACTTATATACTAACACTTGGAATTGTTACTCTTGATTTAATACTAATTATTAAACTTCATGGAGTAACCGGAACTTACTGAAAGTTTGAAATAGGACTTTTAAACTTTAGATTAACACTTCAAAACAATACGATACCAGTTCGTAAAGTAACTAACCAGAATTCTATAGTTCTATCATCTCAATTATAACTAAGCGCAAGGTGGTAAACGGATGCCAATGACTACAACAATTATGCAAATTCACTTTGATTTAGTTTATGATAAATTGAGTTCTAATTAATAATTAAATTAATCTAGGTGAACTCCCACTCAAAACAATATCCCTCACATTGTTTTAGTGATCACACGAACCAAATCCACCACATCAAAACCGATCATCACGAGAGTTGATATAGCTTCAATGGCGAACAATCAACATGTTCATCATATCTACTATATGACTCATGCTCTACCTTTCGGTAATCCATGTTCCTGAGACCATGTCTGTACATGCTAGGCTCATCAAGATCAAACCTTGGTTTCCCCATGAGAAAATCTGGCTTGCTCATGTTTTATACACTTGCAGAATCTAACACACCCGATCATCACGTGGTGCTTCGAAACAACAAGCTTTAGCAACGGTGCTAACTAAGGGTGAACACTTTATGACTTGAAATTCATGTGCATGAGGGATCATCTTATAATGCTACCGTCATCTACTAAGCAATACAAGATGCATAAAGGATTAACATCACATGCAATTCATAATATGTGATATAATATGGTTTTCTTCTTTGTGCTTCCGATCTCCATCTTCAAGACGAACATGATCTCCATCATCACCGACATTGCATCAAGGTCAATGACGCCTCTCCATGGTTGTCGCCCACCGCTTCAACTATTACAACTACTTTGAATAGACACGCTGGTCTTAATGAAATTAAAGACAACCATATGGCTCACGTTGCCAACTTACAATAAGGAACATTGCATACATCATATATAATCACAATCATGACCATATCACATCACTTCACACCCCTGCAAAACAAAGTTAGACGCCTCTACTTTCTTTGCATGTTTTACGTGGTTTGGGGATTTCTATAAGTGTCGTTCTAACTTACGAACATGAACCACAACATTGACACAAGTATTGTTAATCACCCGTTGTGAATTGGATCTATACTATGCTAGGAGAAACAGGCACCAAGAAGCCACTTATGCAATACAAGTTGCATGTCAAGCGGAGCAAGTCTCATGAATGATGTCATGTAAGGTTAGCCCGGCCGCTTCATCCCAACATACCGCAAGATGCAAAGTACACAAGAAGCAATCGACAATAAAAGTATCAATCACAATGACCATTGTGTTCTACTCGTGCAACAGATCTACATATAGACACGGCTCTGATACCACTGTAGGGGTTCGTAGCATGGAAAACAAAAATTTTCTATCGCATACAAACAAACAAGCCAAGATCTATCTACTAGATTGTAGCAACGAGTCGTACCCTCAAAGATTCCAAAGCGGTTAACGAGAGCAGATTCTCGTGGGTGATGTAGTCGTACACTTCCGATCTCAAGATCGCGTAGACGATCCTTCCGCGCCAAGCGCTCCAAGGCGCTCCATGATCGGTCACACGTTCGATTGACGAAGACCTTCCTCTCCTTGTTCCAAAGCAGCGGAGGTTGTAGCACTCTCGCGATTCCGAAAGACAACGGCGTGGTACCAAGTAGAGGGAGATCTCGCAGGCTTCGCCAAGCCGAGCGAGTATGGTGGAGTATGAGAGAGCTATTAGTGGTCTAGGGATTAGACACACCAATTAGAAGGCTCTAAACCGAAGGTTAGGGCAATTAGAAGCTCTAAACCAAAACGGCTCTAAACCGGAGATTAGAGGATAGGAACTTGTGTGTCTAGAGGAGGAGGCCCTGCCTCCTTTTAAAGGTGGAGGGCGGCCAAGGGGAGGAGTCCTCCCAAGTCAGCCTGGGTGGCGCGGCTTGGAGAGGAGGGACTCCTCCCCCAAGTCGGTTTCAACCTCCTCTTGCTTGTTTCCCACAGTTTCCTGTTTTAGCCATTTGACTTTCAAACTGGCCATTTGACTTTTCAGTTTTAGGATTCAATTTAATCCTTTATTTGGAACAGCAAGAACACTTAGTACATGATGCAATCATTCCAATATGTAATGACACATTCATGTACCCCTTCCCCCCCGGAGTGCCGGACATTCCGGAACCTTCTAGAACATTCCCGATGAAAACACCGGAATCTTTTCCGAACTCCGAAATGGGACTTTCCTTATATGAATCTTATTCTCCGGACCATTCCGGATCACCTCATGATATCCCGGATCCCATCCGAGACTCCGAACAACATTCGGTCTCTTTCTCATAATACCATAACTTCTCAAACAACGTCGAATCCTTAAGTGTGTCTCCCTACGGTTCGTGAATTATGCGGACATGATCGAGACACTTCTCCGAACAATAACCAATAGAGGAATCTGGAAATTCATATGGCTCCCACATATTTCTACGATTACTTTGCGATCGAATGAACCACTTACATACGATACCAATTTTCCTTTGCCTCACGATAGTTTACTTATCCGAGGTTATGATCGTCGGTATCTCTGCATACCTAGTTCAACCTCGTTACTGATAAGTACTCTTTTCTCGTTCCCGTGATATGTGATCCCTTGTGAGCCAGTCACATGCTTGCAAGCTAATTGGATGACATTTCACCGAGAGGGCCCAGAGTATATCTATCTGTCATATGGATGGACAAATCCCACTCTTGATCCATGTGTTTCAACCAATACTTTCTGAACACTCAATGCCACCTTTATAGCCACCCTGTTACGGTGCGGTGTTTGATGACATCAAAGCATCCATCCGGAAAAGGTGATATGCATGATCTCATGGTCGAAGGAATTAGGTTACTATGTATCAGAAAGCATATAGCAATTGAACTATTGAAATGACTTGATCTTTATGCTACGCTTATCTATAGGAGTATGTCCATCACATCATTCTCCTAATGATATGATCCTATTGTTAATAACATCTCTATGTTCATGATCAGGAAACCATGATCATATATTAACCAACAAGCTAGTTTAACAAGAGGCTTTACTAGGGACTCTTATTTTAGTTTACAAATCACACAAGTATTAATGTTTCCGGTTAATACAATTATAGCATGGTATGTAAACATTTATCATAAGTGTGAAGATATGATAATAACCACTTTATTATTGCCTCTTGGGCATATCTCTAACAGTCTCCCACTTGCACTAGAGTCAATAATCTAGTTTCAAACCTTTGTGTATTCAACACTTATGTCTTTCCGGTGTTGTATGTACACGATTGCTAGTGGTCAATCGATCTCGGATCGACACTTCCAGTCCGTGTAATTGCATGTCTTTGCGTCTCTACGCATCACTCATTCTCTAATGAGATGGCTTTGTATAAATTTGGTCTTTCGGTGTGACCTTTAGCTCTTTGGGGTTAAAACATGTTGATAATATTGTCGCACAATATATCTTCATAGTATTATCCCACTGTGAACTACACCTAGTTTGATAACAAACTACTTGACACAAATGCCCTCTTTTGCTGCTAAAATAGCAGTCATATACTTAGCCTTTTGTTAAGTATCTGTCACAATGTCTTAACTTTGGAACTCATCCAAATCCATTATGGAACTCATTTTCCATTATATTGTGCCACCTTTAGTTTAGATTGAGATAAACTTAATTTGTATTTTGTGACAAAGCTAGTATCAATGTAGTACTTTTACAATGAACTAACCATCTATTTGTCACTTCTACAAATATTATACTCTTAGTTCTTACAAAAGATCATAAGAATATCCTTACTATTGTCCAATGATCATCTTACGAATCATTTTGGTATATGCTCACAATATTTAGAGCATAGGACATATCTGGATTTGTACATATCACAGTATGATTGATATAAATACTCTTTGTGATTTCATACATCAAGTATCAATCTATACTTGATTATTTGTTTCACTTTACCAAATGTCAATACACTTGAATATATCATCAACATTGAACTCATTCAATCCTTTACGTACAAAGAACCTCTCTTGTAGTTTCTATGTTGAACTCATTCAATATCTTGTCTATGTACTTCGCACAACCATATTAGCGTCTATTGATGCCAAATATTTGGTTTTGCCTAAGTCTTTCATCGGGATGAAATTCTTAATATGTGTTAATAAAAGATACATTATTTCCAATCAACAATATGTCTTCCACATAATGTATTAGAAACATGTCTTAGCGCTCCCACTTAATTTCTTGCAAATGCAAGCATCTTCATCGTCTCTAATGAACTTTTAAACTCTTTTAATAGTTTCATCACAGTGAAGATTCCAACTCCGCGATGCTCACTTTAACCATTGAAGTTTGCATATGCTTTTAGCATCCTTTGAATTAACAAAACCCTATGGACCGTGTTATCCACATGTCCTAGGTAACGATTCTATTAGAAGAACTTGTTTTGTTTATTCAACTACCATATAACAAATTATATGTAGTGGTTGCTACATTAATCCGTCTAGACTAAATATCACTATGAAAGATCAGATCTTGTCATAGTCAACCTTTGAACATTGTTGTGAACTCTTTCCCAACATGTCGACTATTTCATAGATGTGAAACATCCATGTCTATTTCTTTTATAGATCCAAACACGATTGTAAGGTCTTACACCTTTCTTGAGGGTCCTTCAAGTTCAAAACTTGATTTCTCGTGTATGGAACTATCACGGATTTTATGGCTTCATGCCATTTTACAGAGTCAGGGTCCATCATCGCTTCTTTGCATGTAGTCGGTTTATTATTCTCAAATATTGATTCAACCCTCAAATCTTGGTATTTGATTGTTTACCCGACCTACTTGTTTCAATAGGAACTTAGATCTCATGACCACAACCTTTGAGGCACGCGAGCCATGAGCATTATTCTGCCTCGGAACACTTTTGGCGCGCAACTCTGCACATATAGCTAAGGTTCTTTTAACCTTATCAAAGTTCTATTGTCCTCCCACTTAACTTTTCACGAAAAATTCCTTCTCAAAGAAACTTGAAGTTCTAAGCAACAAACACTTTTGTCTCCGGTGTTTATGGAGGAATACTTAACAGTTTATACAAAGACAGGTTCATCCGACTTTGGTTGCACACATCTTTCTTATGCATAGCATACCAATGTTTAAGAAAGGACAACTTGGGATTTATCCCAAACCATAACTTTATATGGTGTCAATTCAACGGATTATGATGAAGCTCTTTTCAGTGGAAAAACGGTAATCTCTAAAGCTTTTAATCTTTAAAATATAATGGCAGTTTTATGAATTACACCTTCGATCTTACCATGTCAAACAAGGTTTAATTACATATCTCGAACGCTCCATACTCTTATGGTGTTTCGGGAAAATGCAAATCCACGGAACGATTCCTTTAAATCTTAGGTATTATGCTAAACTCTGTAACTCAAATATCTTTCTTTATGATCTTTATCATAAACTTTTTATATTCTTGTTACAATGATTTTGCACTTCATCTTGAAAGTCCTTGAACTTTTCAAATGTTTCATACTTCATCCTTATTAAGTAAATATTCATATATTCACTCAAAATTTCGGAGAAAGCAAATGAAGTTAAAATCCATCGCTCTTGACTACACATAATGGACTTCGTACAACAATATGTACAAATTCCAATAGGATAGTCTTTCGTTCCCTTTTGGCCTACGAAAAAAGTTTCAATTATCTCTAGGAAAGTTTCACAAGTGTCACTTGATCAAAATCAAAAGACTCCAAAATTCCATCCACATGGAGTTTCTTCATGTTTTCTTTCCAGTATAATTTAAACGGCGATGTCACTTCCTAAGTGATCTTTCAATCAATTTATCTTTCGACATTTTTAGCACTAGTTTTATGGATGTGATGTCTCCAACGAGATTTGAACAACCCTTTTGTTCTCATAATACCTGATAAAACAAATCTTTGAAGGCAAGCTTTGATGTTTAACGAGCAACACAATAACCCTTTATTTGTTCTCGATGAACATCATCACATATTCTTTTGCTAGTTACTTAGGCCATTGTAGTTCATGAATTGTGTTGTTTCGTATGACGATTCACACCAACAAATTCAGTATCAAATACTTAAGAACCACATTGTTTAATAAGCAAAGAATATAGCCATAACACGTATCATCTATATACTCAAACCGAACAATTCTAGTCTTTTCTTTCTGCCATATATTTATGAGATTCTCTTCAAGATTTCCTTTTCTATTTGAAAGAATCTATCAACATCAATAGTGGAGTCATACATATGACACATAGTCCAAAGCATGTATAGTTAAATACCAATGTCTTTGGATTTGCACTTTGAAGCAGATCACCATTATCTAATGTTTGGTGTTCTTTCAAATTCCTTTCTTTAGTAATCTCTTGGTGTAGTAAACATTTTACCTACATCAAATATTCACCCTTATCATGGAATCATCCATGATCAAGCTACTTTTAGCTTATAATGATGAATTATGAGTATAATGTTGCTATCCAAAACCTTTTGGAGGATTAGAACAACAAGTGTCTCCAACCTTTTGCAATTCTCATCAAATATGAGAACATGACTTTAGCCATATTATACTCTATCATGTTGCAACCAAAACTTCGTTCAGATATCACAATATCTTCCACACATCATGGTTTCTGAAACAACTCTTTCAGATCCTAGATAACCTTGATATTAAGAGAATCCTTTGAATATCAAGAATCATGGAGACAAACATGATACTTATATACTAACACTTGGAATTGTTACTCTTGATTTAATACTAATTATTAAACTTCATGGAGTAACCGGAACTTACTGAAAGTTTGAAATAGGACTTTTAAACTTTAGATTAACACTTCAAAACAATACGATACCAGTTCGTAAAGTAACTAACCAGAATTCTATAGTTCTATCATCTCAATTATAACTAAGCGCAAGGTGGTAAACGGATGCCAATGACTACAACAATTATGCAAATTCACTTTGATTTAGTTTATGATAAATTGAGTTCTAATTAATAATTAAATTAATCTAGGTGAACTCCCACTCAAAACAATATCCCTCACATTGTTTTAGTGATCACACGAACCAAATCCACCACATCAAAACCGATCATCACGAGAGTTGATATAGCTTCAATGGCGAACAATCAACATGTTCATCATATCTACTATATGACTCATGCTCTACCTTTCGGTAATCCGTGTTCCTGAGACCATGTCTGTACATGCTAGGCTCATCAAGATCAAACCTTGGTTTCCGCATGAGCAAATCTGGCTTGCTCACGTTGTATACACTTGCAGAATCTAACACACCCGATCATCACGTGGTGCTTCGAAACAACAAGCTTTAGCAACGGTGCTAACTAAGGGTGAACACTTTATGACTTGAAATTCATGTGCATGAGGGATCATCTTATAATGCTACCATCTTCTACTAAGCAATACAAGATGCATAAAGGATTAACATCACATGCAATTCATAATATGTGATATGATATGGCCTTTCTTCTTTGTGCTTCCGATCTCCATCCTCCAGCACGAACATGATCTCCATCATCACCGGCATTGCATCAAGGTCAATGACGCCTCTCCATGGTTGTCGTCCACCGGCTTCAACTATTACAACTACTTTGAATAGACACGCGGGTCTTAACAGAAATTAAAGACAACCATATGGCTCCTGCCGGTTGCCAACTTACAATAAGGAACATTGCATACATCATATATAATCACAATCATGACCATATCGCATCACTGCACACCCCTGCAAAACAAAGTTAGACGCCTCTACTTTCTTTGCATGTTTTACGTGGTTTGGGGATTTCTATAAGTGTCGTTCTAACTTACGAACATGAACCACAACATTGACACAAGTATTGTTAATCACCCGTTGTGAATTGGATCTATACTATGCTAGGAGAAACAGGCACCCGCAAAGCCACTTATGCAATACAAGTTGCATGTCAAGCGTGGAGAAAGTCTCATGAACGATGTAATGTAAGATTAGCCCGGGCCGCTTCATCCCAACATACCGCAAGATGCAAAGTACACAAGAAGCAATCGACAATAAAAGTATCAACGCCCACAATGACCATTGTGTTCTACTCGTGCAACAGATCTACATATAGACACGGCTCTGATACCACTGTAGGGGTTCGTAGCATGGAAAACAAAAATTTTCTATCGCATACAAACAAACAAGCCAAGATCTATCTACTAGATTGTAGCAACGAGTCAATGGAATAACTTACCCTCGAAGATTCCAAAGCGGTTAACGAGAACAAATTCTCGTGGGTTATGTAGTCGTACACTTCCGATCTCAAGATCGCGTAGACGATCCTTCCGGCGCTGCGTTCCGGTAGTGCTCCCGCAGTCGGTCACACGTTCGGTACTTGACGAAGACCTTCCTCTCCCTTGTTCCAGCAGGCAGCGGAGGTTGTAGCACTCTCCTCGCGATTCCGCAAAGACAACGCGTGGTACCAAGTAGGGGAGATCTCGCAGGGCTTCGCCTTAAGCCGGAGCGAGTATGGTGGAGTATGAGAGAGCTATTAGTGGTCTAGGGATTAGACACACCAATTAGAAGGCTCTAAACCGAAGGCTAGGGCAATTAGAAGCTCTAAACCAAAATGGCTCTAAACCGGAGATTAGAGGATAGGAACTTGTGTGTCTAGAGGAGGAGGCCCTGCCCCTCCTTTTAAAGGTGGGAGGGGCGGCCAAGGGGAGGGAGTCCCTCCCCAAGTCGGCCTTGGGTGGCGCGCCAGCTTGGAGAGGAGGGACTCCTCCCCCAAGTCGGTTTCAACCTCCTCTTGCTTGTTTCCCATAGTTTCCTGTTTTAGCCGTTTGACTTTCAAACTGGCCATTTGACTTTTCAGTTTTAGGATTCAATTTAATCCTTTATTTGGAACAGCAATAACACTTAGTACATGATGCAATCATTCCAATATGTAATGACACATTCATGTACCCCTTCCCCCCCGGAGTGCCGGACATTCCGGAACCTTCTAGAACATTCCCGATGAAAACACCGGAATCATTTCCGAACTCAAACGGACTTTCCTTATATGAATCTTATTCTCCGGACCATTCCGGATCACCTCGTGATATCCGGATCCCATCCGAGACTCAACAACATTCGGTCTCTTTCATAATACCATAACTACTCAAACAACGTGAATCCTTAAGTGTGTCTCCCTACGGTTCGTGAATTATGCGGACATGATCGAGACACTTCTCCTAACAATAACCAATAGAGGAATCTGAAATTCATATGGCTCTACATATTTCTACGATTACTTTGCGATCGAATGAACCACTTACATACGATACCAATTTCCCTTTGTCTCACGATAGTTTACTTATCCGAGGTTCTGATCGTCGGTATATCTGCATACCTAGTTCAACCTCACATCGATAAGTACTCTTTTCTCGTTCCCGTGATATGTGATCCCTTGTGAGCCAGTCACATGCTTGCAAGCTAATTGGATGACATTTCACCGAGAGGGCCCAGAGTATATCTATCCGTCATATGGATGGACAAATCCCACTCTTGATCCATGTGTTTCAACCAATACTTTCTGAACACTCAATGCCACCTTTATAGCCACCCTGTTACGGTGTGGTGTTTGATGACATCAAAGCATCCATCCTGAAAAGGTGATATGCATGATCTCATGGTCGAAGGAATTAGGTTACTATGTATCAGAAAGCATATAGCAATTGAACTATTGAAATGACTTGATCTTTATGCTACGCTTATCTATAGGAGTATGTCCATCACATCATTCTCCTAATGATATGATCCTGTTGTTAATAACATCTATGTTCATGATCGAAACCATGATCATATATTAACCAACAAGCTAGTTTAACAAGAGGCTTTACTAGGGACTCTTATTTTAGTTTACAAATCACACAAGTATTAATGTTTCCGGTTAATACAATTATAGCATGTTATGTAAACATTTATCATAAGTGTGAAGATATGATAATAACCACTTTATTATTGCCTCTTGGGCATATCTCCAACACCTACAACGCCTCACGGTTGCTTGTCGGACGCGGAGGGTCATGGTGTGACCTGCCCGTGTCCTGTCCTTGGTTGCGCTCTCCGTCATGACGGGTCTTCTCCGCGTTGTTGCGGATGATGATGTCGCACTGCTTTGGTGGGGGCATATCCGTACGGTGGTGAGCCTTATAATCTTCGGGATGTCGGGATCGGGCGGCGGGCCAGGTCGGGGCCTTTTCTCCGTGGTCGGAGGATATGGGGATGGCATCCTTCCTGTTGCGCGCATCCCTCCGTCTTCGTTCTGATGAACCCGTCTGGGACCCGACATCAAGAGGAGATCTGTCCCTTGGCGGCTTATACTGGCTATACTGGCAAAGCGCTGGGTCGGACTCGAGCCTCTAAGAGGTGGACTTTTACTGCTGCTTCACCGCCTTGGCCACTAGGTCATAGACCTGTTCCACTGCCTCGGGCGATCTATCCTGCTCCAGAAGGGTCTTGGCGACGGCGAGGTTAAGGAGTGGAGTGGGCATCACCTGCTTGCCTTCACTGTCAATGTATGGCTTGTCTTGCTTGGCCGAGGGCCCATCCTAGGTTGCGCCGTACACCAGATCGTGATGGCGCAATGAGCTTTCTTGGCCTTCTGCTGCTGCAGCAAAGTTTTGTACTCGGCCTCCATTTCTCTAGATTTCTCTATGGACTTCTGCGCATTGACCAGATCTCGATCTAGCTTAGCGCCTTGCTCCACGATGGCCTACGCTTCCTCCAGCAGCTGCTGGCGCTTCTCGTCAAGCTGAGTCATGTTCCGGATATGAGCAACGGTCAGTGGCTCGACGAGGAGATTGCCGTACATCACTCTATCAGCTGGAGTAACTTGGGCTGCTGTAGACGTAGATGCTGGAGGCGGCAAGTTTGCGGTGTTGTTGTTGCTCGGGCCGGTGCCGAGTTCCTGCGGCTGCTGCACTAGGTTAAGCAGAGGAGGCATGACCTTTGCGCGATCATCGTCAGCAGCAATAAGTGGCCCCTTCCCTTTTTCCAGCGCTGTAGGCGGAGCTCGTCCGGGTTGGTCTTCATCCATCGCCGTCCCAATGATGACAAACACCCCTCGAGACGTGACGGCGTTGTTGGATTCCTCGTCATGACTTCTCCTCCATCTCCTGCATAGCGGAGTCTAGCTCTTCCGGACTGAAATCTATCTCATCCGAATCTGCACAAATCTGCATAAAGCGCCAATGATGTAGGAGGGTGCAGGACTTCCTCGACGGGCGGTGGAGGTGCAATGGCAGCGACGATGATCGAGGTGGTGGTGCTGGCGGCAGCCGGAGGCGATGGTGGCGGCGGCTGAACCGGAGGTTCTCCGTCAATGAGCGCGAGTGCTTTCTAGGCTTCCGCGTCAGCCTTCGCGTAGTTGTTGACGCTGCTCACCATCTGTTCAAGGGTAAGGCGTCCTGTTGCCTGCTGCCGTCTTAAAGAATGTCGGAGAAGCGTGCCACGGTGCAGTACTTCCACGAAGTGATACAAAGCGTTATCATCGGGGTAGTGGGCCAGATCGGCTCGTATACGGAGCCACCTGGCCAGGTAATCGTGAGGGTTTTCGCTTTCTCTCTGAACGCAGCGCGCCATATCAAAGATGGTAACCACGCCGACGAACTTGTATCTCTGCTGTCCAGACGCACGGGCGAAGCCGACGGATTTGCAGTGATCTTCCACCTTTATATCCTGCACAGGGGCAGTTTGGGTGGGCCTTGAATTTTTCTAATCTTTTCCGGTAAACTCCAAAGAGAGATCCGACATCGATCCTTCCGCTAACATATCCTGCTCGTAGGCGGTCCGTGCGGCCTTGATGCTCCTCCGACTCCTAGGGAACTAGTGCCCGAGTCGGCTTCGCCGATGAAGAGGTGGATGTGTCCGATAGGAACGATCGAACACCGCATAGGGTTCGTCCTCGCCGGGATCCAGAACTCTTCAGGAGGTACGATCGGAACGTTGCTGGAGAAGAGAACACGACCGATGGCCACGGTTTTGCCGATTCCCGCGAAGATCTTGGTCCTCGCCCGCTGAAGAGCCTGAAGCGCCTCTTGCCCCACGGTGGGTGCCAACTGTCGTGGTATTACCGACGAGTACGCCATGGAGGGTCCTCACAGTGCGTGTTTAGAGACGTGGGGGAAGAAGGACGGTTGACGGGTACGAGGTAACACAGCTTACCTAGGTTGAGATCCCACGACGGTGGCGGAATCCTACTCCTGCTATAAATCACTATAAGGGCAATACGCCGAGTTACAGGGATTGGTTCGCTGTGCGAGGTTGTCTGAAGTTGTCTATGAACGTCTGAGATTGTGCCCTAAAGGCTCGTATATGCCCGACTTATATAGTCGTCAGGTCCTAAGGTTATAGGGAAAAGTCCTAGCCGGACAGGTTACAGAGTCCTACACCGTCTATTACTAGTCTTGTGTATCTTGCACTCCAAGGCTGTACACTGGTGACTCCACCGTAGCCTTCCTTTATTCGGCATGGGCCTCCCTTCTGGATCCATCTAACTGGGCCGCCCAGCAGGCCATAGGCCTTGCTACCAAATGTGGGCCACCCGGGTTATCCGGATAAGAGACATGCTATGAGGATACCCATATAGAATATCCCCAACACGCGGGGCGAAAGTCTAGCTGGTGAGCTTTCCCCATCTTAGCTTCCTTAGAAAGATTTTTCTAGCATGATTTCGTGCCCTAGAGTAATAAGTGATGTTTTTAATAGATATGCTTCATCCAGTTGTTTACAGATTTGCAATTACGCTACCATGATGTTAAGGAAAGAGATTTCGTATGTGCTTATGTTCCATACATCTATCTGATTTCACTGACAGTGAACTTGTTGTTCTTTTTGTTTGGTTCATCTAGGCATGCGTATGTTCTCTCTCTTTTAGTGCATTGGTACCACAATGTTGGATGGGTGTAGGAAACATATCGAGAAAGATCCTACACTTGAGAGATGGTTTCAACCTAGTACGGTTCCAGAGCCTACTGTTGATGAATCAATACAGATCTTAAGAGGACTTCATGAGAGATATGAACTTCATCAGAAGCTGTGATACACCGTTGAGGCTATAGTTGCTGCAGCACAGTTATCATATCAGTATATCGGGTTTGCATTGCGTTATACTTTTAATTAATTTGGTTGATCTCCAATTTTTTGGTTAATATTTTGTTTATACCAATTCTGGAGCAACAGTTAATACTTATGTATTGGCTATATCTTTCTAATTGCTTCATAGTTTCCTTTTCACTTAGCTATAGGAGGGTATATTATGTTGTGGTCTCTGCCTCTCCGGTGGTTTCTTTTGTCTGTATTGTTCACTTATGTGTATCACCAATTTGATTACATTGTTCATCGACATTTTGGATAGGCAAGGGGCTTTCATTTAGTGACATCTCACGATTTGATTATCCATCATCGAAGGGTTTAATATCATGATTTTTCTTAAGTTCCTAATGTGCTCCATTATTCCCTTCCAATAGAATTCTGCTAAAAATGTTATAAATGATATAAGCTATATAACACTACTGACCGCTTCCTGCTGACAAGGTTATTGACTTGATTGATGAAGCGGTTCCGTGTTAGGCTCAGGCATGCATATGTACTAACTCTAAATTGTTCTGATCACGGAGAGCGTACTTCACAACATTGTTTCTATCTAGCCATGATCCCTTTACGTTACAACTCCGTGATGAAGCCAAGGATCTAGATAAAAACTTCGCCAGATAACCAAGGACAAGAATGAGGCTGTGCGTGGCCAAGATTTTGAGAAGGTATACATTGATTTTGTAGATGTGCTCTGAGTTCTGTATGAAGGTTTCTAAATGATCTTCTTTAGCACGATTTTTATGATCAAGAGTATGGGTTAATTCGGTTATTTGTAGTACATCATATTGTTGTATGGTACCTCACAATCTTTAGTAGAAGCCAGCCTTTTTTCTGTTGTGTTGGAACTAGAATAAACTGCTGTTGTATCTTCACAGGCTGGGGAATTAAGAGATGAGTAGATGGAGCTGAAGGCTCCAATTACAGACATTATTGACAAGAGCAAGGAAACAGTTAAAGCAGAGACTGAATCTGGTGAAGTTGGTCCTATTTTCATAGATACAGATATTCAACAAACTGTCTCCTCTTGGACTGGAGAAAGTCTCGTCTGATGAGTCTGAACGCCTCCTTAAGATGAAAGAGACACTCCATATGCGTACCATTGGGCAGGATGAGGTTGTCAAAGAAATTAGCCATGATATCTGACGTGCTCGTATTGGCCTCAAGAATCCAAATCGACCCATTGCTAGCTTCATATTCAGTCTAAATTGGTAATCTTGCTCGACTACAAATTGTTAATGAAGGTTCTTTTGCATTTATTTTCTCCCTTAGATGCAATGGTAATTTGCGAGGCGAGCTTTAGTTTCAGTCTAAATATTTATTTTCCGGTCAGTCCTGGTTTTTGATATTCTAATTCGAGCTTTACACCCATACTTAAAAACTTGTTTTCTACCTCTTTGGAATTTCATAGCCCCATCGTTGTTGTTTGACTCTATCCCCAGACCTATGAATATGATATTGTTATATTGGATCAGTATTTAAATTGAGTAGGATAAAACTACTACTATATCAAGGCATGTTGTGCGGCACAGCATTGTGTGTAGGGATTATCATCAGTAATCAATCGGGCTTCTCAACACATATTCAGTTGAACTGAAAATAGCTTTTTTCACTTCAATAACTAGTTGACTAATTTAATTTGATTTCTCACTATGAAGATTTTGTAGAATTTTCTTGGTTCCTCATTTCGTCCACACTTGGGCTACAATTCTGGGTTGCTTTATGCTCTCATTGTAGCTAATTAATAAAGCAAATAAATACCATGAAATATTCCTTGGGCTACGAATGTTGTCAATTTGTTATAAAGTTAGCAGCTACAGCCCGTAGTTCCGAAATATTCCTTTGCTTGCTTGAAATTTGCTGTCCATAAATCAACTATTTGATTGTTTTTCTCAACTAGCAAGGTGGCCCTCGCAAATGCGAGGGCAACATCTAAACAATTTTAAAAACAATTTACAATTCTATAGAAACTTATATATTAGGCCAACAGAATTTATGTAGTTCTATAATCACCATAAATAACATGGTAAATAAAATATTAAGCAGGATAAATCTTTTAATTCTGGGTAGAATAGTTACTGTTCTAGTAAAGAAGATCATATCAATGGTGTATATATGTACCCTTTGTACATGGTGATATAGATAAGTACATAGAATAAAATTTATATAATCAGATAGGATGTAGTTTTTATTCATGTTACATGAATGTGAGGTTAAGGTTATGTCAGTTGATGTGTAAATAATAGTTTCTCGTCATGAATGGCATTTATAGATACTAAGATCAATAAGTCATGATCTATTATAACAAAAATACATCAGATTAATTATCAAATGATGTTGTGTACTATAAAGAAGATGTATCATTTCAACTCTATTAATAATAAAATTTCTATGATCAATAGGTTCATGAAAAACTATCGGTTGTGGTCAGCTGGATACATATTTTGATCTACCATGAGATTTCCCTAACCAAATCTTTGTATTTCTAGATTCATCATATGTCCTTCAATATGGTAATAACTATTATTATTTTACTAATTCTTATCTACTGAATAACTTGTTTGTACAATCAAACATGGAGTTGCGAGAACAAACCAGCGAAAACTATCCCATGATATGCATACCTCTAGTTCAACTGTTGTCTGCACCTTCATCGTAAATATTTAGCTCTAAGCATCCAACATTTCATACATAACAATCTGGTTTGGCGATTCCTGTTATCCAAATAACAAATTCTTTGTTAGCACTAAGATTTTTATTGCATATACAATTGGATCTATCCATTAAAAAACTCAACATCACACCCTCAAGCTTTTGGTTTAGAAATCAAGGCTCGTTCATGACTCCTCTGATGTTCAATAATTTGGGTACCCAGTTTTTAATGTATCACTTCTCAAGAATTTTATTTGTTAAATACTTATTAAATTTTCAATAAATTAAAATAATCTCCCAATGGGAAATCAACTTAAAGCCTACCTTCAAAGATACACAATCATCAACCACAACTATTGCAATGACACTTAGGAGACCGAAGGACATTCCAGAAAAGTGTATAATTATATGATATCATTTGATCCTTCCATCGTATATAACACATTACTTTCTACGTGGCACAAAGATTTACTGAGAATCCAATTAACTTAAATTCACAAATATACCACTTATCATAACTTTCTCTTGCTATACAACAATCTAAAGCAGGAATTGCACAGCTCTAAAAGATCACTTAATAAACAAAACCAACTTTGATTGATTGTAGAAAATTGTAATCGTATACTCTATGTTAATCAAAGTAGAAATTACAGTTCTGAAACACCACATAATAAAGAAAATCATGTTGATTACTTGAAACAAATCTATAATCTTACCCCCTTTGTTAATGGTATCAATTTTTATTTTGTCCTTCCATCATATATAACATATTATTTTTCTACATGGTAGAAAGATTGAGTGAGAAGCCAATTGACTTATATTCACAAACGACTTAACATAAATTTCTCTCTATACAAGAATCAAAAGCGGAGATTTCACGGTCTCGAAAGACCACCCAATAAGCAAAATCATTCTGACTGATTGTAAAACTATTGTCGTATACCTTTTGTTAATCAAAAATAGAAATTACACAATGACAAAAAATCCTAATAAATAAAATCAATTCCATAAGTTAAAGCAAATCGATATCATATACGATTTCTTAATGGTATAAGATTAATTTTGATTGTTCATGTTTAGAACCACAAATTTCGTGCTAAAAAATTTGTTGCTCGCACCGTCGACTTTCCTGTAGGGAGTAGATCCCATGGGCACTATCCGTCGCGAGCTTCTCATGGTTGATTTGCGATAAGAGGGTTGATTAGATTAATAGGTGGAGTTATCGCACCAATTCACACATTTGTACACTATTGGTTAGATAAATCTAACATTTCAAGTTATCATATCATTCTATCTAGGGATTTTTTCTAACGGACATGGCTAGACTGTTATTTTAATACATCATGTCAGACTATTGATATTTTTTCCACACCTTATTAGTTATCGAGGTGTTTGTTTTGACTGACGGTCCTAGAGTTCAATAGAGATACATCATAGTATTGACCAAATTGTTTTCACATCGCAATGTATTTTTCTTTCATTTTGGTACGCGTCTCTTTACAATTTTACCTAATTATTAATCTCATGCTAAAGCCTAACCACAAATTTTAGATATAACTATCAAAATTACTTGAGTGATTTGGCTTAACCTGGTGTCTCGCTTTACATCCGTATATTTCTTAGTATATAATAGATTCCTAACCATAGATATCAGATACAACTATTATAAATATTTTAAAGATGTGGATAAACCTAGTGCCTCGAAAAAGATCCTTATATATGCTAGGACATTGCCTTATATTGATTAGATATTTTTACAAATCAATTATTGGTTTTATAAATATCACATTATGTAATTGGCAGCAATACGTCTTTAAACTTATCATAAATAAAGTATCACATATGTGAGGAATATATTTAATGATAACTCGTTCGAAAATGATTACGATGTTATTTGTATTACCACGGATTTGTGTTGTTTGTATGTGATAGTAGATCAACAAAGATAATAATAGTTCTTACGTAATATGATACCAGTTAATAACGTTGGTTAAGATATATATTTTTTGTATGGTTATGTTGGATGTAAACAAAAAATAGAAGTCTATCTACCATGGTCCATATAATAGGGAGTGTCCAAACAAAAATTAGAAGTCTATCTACCATGGTCCATATAATTGGGAGTGTCCACATGAGTTGTGTCCAATTGAAGTTAAGGTAATCTGTCAAATGAAATAGCAATATTAGTTTGGTTGACCATTCGAAAAGAAAGAACTTATCCTTGTTATAAGGTAGGCCCAGTGTCTTCCCGAATTTTCCTACCTCTCATTTATGTACACATCTGAGAAAAGTGTCGCTTTAGACATATAAAGTCTCCATGCTGAAAATTCAAGAATTGTATTGTACATAAATATGTTGAAAAAAGTATATATATAATGGCATTTTTTGGCCGGATCAAATATTTTGATATATGCCAATAGTCAAAGGTGGAGAGTTTTGGGAGCGGTGTCTATTGTGACATATATACAATAATTTATTTATTGTTCAATCTTCGTCTTATCATGTTCTTCTGTCTTGTGGTTCTATACTCTTAGACACATGTAATTAGTGTGCCATGTGGCTTGACTGTGTAGCATGATTGGTAATATCTCCATCCTAGTCTTATATAGTAGGATAACAACATTAATTATGTTGTCGTAGATACAAAATGTAAATGCATATACAATTTCTAATGTTTGTTTTTTCACTTTTAGCTCTTATGTGCTATAGAAATATTTTTTCTTTTCAAATCTATTAAAATTGAAATCTTGTGCATTTAATCACCACACATCAATGAGGGTTGATTTTGTTGTTTTATAAAAATTTCTATTATATCTCTTTCTTTCAGACTATTTATGATTCTAATATATAACAAATCGAGTAAATTTTTCTAAAGTTATGGTATTCATGTGAAAAATCATTGTGCTATACTGACGACCATATGTTTAAATTAAACAAAAGGTAATCATCCATGGTTCTTCTCGAGGTGCTCTTTTGTCTCATAAGCATAGATGCACTCAGAGTGAAAAAATAAATAAAATACTTATGAAAAAAAATTACAAAAAAATAGCATGTACATATAGACATTCTATGTTCGTACACTGACACTAGTGGAAACAAGGTCTTTTGTTGATTCCGAAAAGGGGCTTTAACACCGGTTCTTCTACGAACCGGTGTTAAAGGGGGGGCCGTACCAACGTGGCCCCTACGGCATTAAAGGAGCCCCCTTTAACACCGGTTCGTGCCACGAACCGTGTTAAAATCCCTGCACCGTGGCTCACAGACACCTTTAACACCGGTTCGTGGCATGAACCGGTGTTAAAGGGGGGGCTATATAAGACACCACCCCAGCCCACACACACCCCACTCTTCCATTCTTTCACATTTTGGAGCCTAGCAAGAGGGTGTGAAGAGTGCTAGTTTGTGTTTTTTTCATATGCACTAGAGGTGTTCGGTGAAATGCCCGAGAGGTCAAAATAAGCTTTCTTGTTGCTCTTTTCGTCTCGGTCGAGGTCGGCAACTATAGTTTCATGTGTCATTGAAGTACTATATATAAATGGTCATCTCCCTATTATTTTTTGATATATACTACATATTAATGCAGATGAATCGGCAATGGATGTACGGTGACCGCCGCACTTCCGAGTACATTACGGGCCTCCAAAATTTCATGTTGTGGCTAATGCAAACCGTGGTCACAATGGTTTTATGTGTTGTCCGTGTGTTCACTGTCAGAACAAGAAAGACTACTCAAATACCAGAACCATTCACGCCCACCGCTTGATCCGGTTTCATGCCCAGCTATAATTGTTGGACCAAGCACGGAGAAAAAGGGGTTGTGATGGAAGACAACGAAGAAGAAGAGGATGATGAAAACTATCATAATATGTATCCTGAATATGATGATAATGAAACGGAGGTAGATAATGAAGATCAAGAGGGAGCAGATGGGCCCGCTGATGACGATCTTTGTCGGGCCATTCTTGATGCAAAGGAAGAATGTGAAACTAAAAAGGAGAAGGAGAAGCTGGAGCAGATGTTAAAGGATCACAAAACATTGTTGTATCCAACTTGCGAAGATGGCCACAAAAGCTAGGTGCCACAATGGATTTGCTGTAATGGAAGGCAGAGAATGGTGTGACGTAGCATTTTCAAAGTTGTTGGTAAAAATAAAGAATCTTCTTCCAAGAAATAATGAGTTTCTGACGGTACATACCAAGCAAAGAAGGTTGTCGCCCTCTAGGATTAGACGTCAGAAGATACATGCCTGCATTAATGACTGCATCCTCTACGCGGTGAGAAGTACGAGAATTTGGATGCATGCCGGTATGCACTACCTGCGGTATAAGATCGACGAGACGATCCTGGCGATGTTGAGGCGAGGCCCCTAGGAAGAAGGTTCCGCCAAGGTTATGTGGTATGCTCCTATAATACCACGGTTAAAACGTCTCTTGAAATAAAGAGCATGCCAAGTTATTGCGATGGCACATGGAAGACCGTAAGAAAGGCGATGTTGAGACACCCGCTGATGGGTCACGGTGGAGAAAAGTCGGCGAGAGTACCCGTACTTCGCGTGGCGCAAGGAACTTAAGGTTTGGTCTAAGTACAGATGGCATGAATCCTTTTGGTGAGCAGAGCTGCAGTCACAGCACCTGGCCTGTGACTCTATGTATCTATAACCTTCCTCCTTGGTTGTGCATGAAGAGGAAGTTCATTATGATGCCAGTGCTCATCCAAGGCCCGAGGCAACCCGGCAACGACATTGATGTGTACCTAAAGCCATTAGTTGAAGAACTTTTACAGCTGTGGACCAAACCAGGTGTACGTATGTCCGATGAGAACAAAGGGGAGCCATTTGACCTACGAGCATTGCTTTTCGTAACCATCAATGATTGTCCTGCTCTTAGTAACATTTCAGGCAGACAAACAAGGGATACAATGCATGCACACACTGTTTAGATGATACTGAAAGTGTATATTTGGATAAATGTAAGAAGGTTGTGTACCTAGGGTATCGCCGATTTCTTCCGAACCTGCATCCAGTAAGAAAGAAAGGCAAGCATTTCAAACGTCTGGCAGAACCCCGGAGGAAGCCTGTCCTCCGTACCGGTGAGGAGGTATTTGGTATGGTCAAGGACCTAGAAGTAATCTTTGGAAAAGGTCCTGGCAGTCTATCTGTTTCGAATGACGATGCCGGACACGCGCCCATGTGGAAGAAGCAATCTATATTTTGGGACCTACCCTATTGGAAAGTCTTAGAGGTCCGCTCTTCAATCGACGTGATGCACGTGACGAAGAATGTTTGTGTGAACCTGCTAGGCTTTCTAGGAGTGTATGGGAAGACAAAAGATACACCGGAAGCACGACAGGACCAGCAACGTCTAAAGGCCCCTGAAGAGCCTATGCATCCTGAGAACGAGAAGGGTAAACGATGCCACTTAACTCTTGCCAGCTACGCTCTTACCAAAGCAGAGAAGGAAATCTTTTTTGAATGTCTGAGCAGTATCAAGGTCCCGTCTGGCTTCTCGTCGAATATAAAGGGAATAATAAATATGGCAGAGAAAAAATTCCAAAACCTGAAGTCTCATGACTGCCACGTGATTATGACACAATTGCTTCTGATTGCATTGAGGGGGCTTCTACCTGAAAATGTTCGAGTACCCATTGTGAAGCTATGTGCATTCCTCAATGCAATATCTCAGAAGGTAATCGATCCAGAAAGCCTACCAGGGTTACAAACAGATGTGGCCCAATGTCTTGTCATCTTTGAGTTGGTGTTCCCACCATCCTTCTTCAATATTATGACGCATCTCCTGGTTCACCTAGTAGAAGAGATTGCCATTCTCGGTCCTGTATTTCTACACAATATGTTCCCCTTTGAGAGGTACATGGGAGTCTTAAAGAAATATGTTCATAACCGTGCTAGGCCAAGGAAGCATATCCAAGGGCTATGTATGAGGAGGTCATTGAGTTACGTGTTGATTTTATTCCGACCTTAAGGCGATTGGTGTTCGAATCACGACATGAGGGGACTGCGTGGAAAAGGCACCCTAGGATGTAAAGCAATGATATGTAGACGGGCATTCTCTCAATCAAGCACACTACGGTTTTACAAAGATCTATCTTGGTTGCCCGTATATCAATGAACACAAGAATTTAATACGCCTCAAACACCGGGCAATCTGATGAATGGATTATAAGTGAACACATGGCGAGTTTTGGCGGCTGCAAAGACTTCTCACGAATAACACCACGTTGGGGATCAGCTGTACTTGTTGGGGACACCGTCTTCATTGTATGTACTTTCCAAGTGCGAGATAAATGGGAATACATTTTACACGATAGGCCAAGATAAAAGAGCACCAACCAAAAGCAGTGGTGTCCGCTCGATGCAGAAGACAATGGGCAAAGACCACGTATTATGGGTTCATAGAGGAGATATGGGAACTTGACTATGGACCTAATTTTAAGGTCCCTTGTCTCGATGCAAATGGGTCAAGCTAACAGGGAGGAGGGTTGAGGTAGACAAGAAATGCGGAATGACAACGGTGGATCTCAACAATCTTATGAAGAACTTAGGCGAACCATTCTTCCTAGCCAATGATGTGGCTCAGGTTTTCTATGTGAAGGACATGTCCTCTAGACCAAAAAAAATAAGCAAACGAATACATCATATGATGAGCCAAAGCGTCACATAATTCTTTCAGGGAAAAGAAACATCGTGGGAATCAAGGACAAGACAGACATGTCAGAAGATTATAATAAGTTTGATGAAATTATGCCCTTCACAGTGAAAACTGACCCAAGCATTCCGTTAAGTAAAAAATATGCTCCATGGTTACATCTGAAGCGATCATAAGGAAGGGCATATGCCAAGAAGTTCATGCTCATATTATGTAACTCTAGTTCATGTTTTTAATATTAATACATGTCTTGAGTGTTAGTCATGTTTTGTGGATGGACCGGGACTATGAGAAGAAGTTGTCCCGATTCGTACTTACCATTAAGATCTGATCTCCAAACGCGCGCAGTCACATATTAGGGAGTGCCTCTATGACCAGTTTCTTGGAGATGCCGGAGGACTAGGCTCCGTCGGCATCTCCCTGAAACTGGCCGTAGTGGTGTCCCTGCTCTCGAAAACCATCTTGCAGCTTTGTAACTTCTCTAACTAGATCAATACACCAGGAAGCTAACTAATTTCACATATTAGGGAGTGCCTCTATGACCAGTTTCTCGGAGATGCCGGAGGACTGGGCTCCGTCGGCATCTCCCTGAAACTGGCCGTAGTGGTGTCCCTGCCTCAAACTGGCTGGAGGACTGGACTCACAAGGATGCCTATTTATAGTACAAGCAGCTCGACATAGTGTTGACACTTACAAAATAATGTCGACACTCACCCCTATTATTAGTGCTGACTCGTGTTTTGTGCCGGATGGTGTCTACCGGGACTAAAGGTTCATTTTTAGTCGGTTGGTGTCTCCAACCGGGACTAAAGGTTCATCTTTAGTCCCGGTTGGTGACACCATCCGGGACAAGGTACACGCCGCGACATAATGTCGACATGCACTCACCCCTATTATTAGTGCTGACTGTGTTTTGTCGGTTGGTGTCTCCAACCGGGACTAAAGGTTCATCTTTAGTCCCGGTTGGTGTCTCCAACCGGGACTAAAGGTTCATCCCGCCATTTTTTCCCGCCATTTTTCTTCCCACCATTTTTCTTCCCGCCAGTTCTTCCCTCCAGTTCTTCCCGCTAGTTCACTATATATATATGTAGGGGGTTGGCCTCCATTGTCATTGCACATCTCTAGACTCATATCTGCAACCTCATCACTCTTTCCCATGGCTTCCACCGTAGCACTAACCCCCAGGGAGGCGGAGGCGCTTTGCGCCTCAAACTACCCCTGCCCGCCGGGCTACTGTGTCCCCGTCGGCTGGATGCTGAGCGTCGGAGGCGTGCTGGTTCCTCCTGTCCCTCTAGGTGTGGCGCTCCGGATGGCCATCACGAACCACTACTACTTCTAGCTCACGCCGGAGAAGCGGAGGAATCCCAGATGGCATCCCGACTATTTCCCTACTTGGGAAGCCTTCTTCGTGGATCGGCATGAGAGGGCGCTCGCCAGGCACGAGGAGGACGACCCACCTCCTCCTAACTTCAACGAGGCCGGCCGTCGGCTATGGTGGCGCGGTTGGACTCTCCAGAGCGTCATGGCCTATGACACTGCCGCCGACTCTAACCCCCGTATGCGCTACCCTCAAGTCCAGCCGACGCGCTACCCTCAAGTCCAGCCCACGCGTACTCTAGAGGTTCAATTACGGCGACCACAGCGGCGGCATGAATGACGGCGGCGAATCGACGACTACGGTGGCGAGTATTACAGGTGTAGGCAGGAGCATGATGAATCAATCCAACATTCGAAACAAGTTCGTCGATTGTTACTTAATCGCCATGTATCTTAATTTTCAGTTCTTTTATGTATCTTAATTTTTAGTTCGATTCGGCTTTATGTAACTCTCAAATGACCTATCTCATTCGAGGTTTCTTGGCTTTCGTCAAATGACCAATGTTATGGCTAGAATCAAGGCATAGTTTGCAAGAGGAGTTTTCCTTTTATCGCACCAAAAGGCATTTTCCATTTTCCGAGCATAAAAAGCAGTTTTGTGAAGCAACCACCAAATGGCTAATTCAAAAAACTACCAACACATTTTTAGGTTCACAATATGCTATTTTATCAAAAAACAATGCAAGTTGAGCGAGGCTTGGTGAGATACAAAAGATGCGACATTTAAATATCCAATCAATTCAAAAATGTTAATACAAAAGATGCGGCATTAAAATATGATTTGATCTAATAAAAATCATTTTTTAGATGCTTAATATTTCTTATGTTCAAAGTTTTAGGATTTAACAATTTATTTTTGTTTGAATTGAATAATCAAAATTTATATGTAAGTGTTTTAATTATTTTAAAAAAATTCATGTGACGTAAATATAAAATGATTTACATTAATGGATAGATATTATTTTTCTGAAAATTATGATATATTATTCATATTTTTACGAGTTGAAATGAAAAGATATGAATTTTCTAAATTCATATCATATTTTAATTAAAAAGCCCTTTAATGCATGAAATAAATGCCCCCTTTAACACGGTTCAGACAGAACCGGTGTTAAAGAAACATTATTCGTTTCCTTCACACCCCTTTAACACTGGTTTGTGGCAGGAACCGGTGTTAAAGAAAATAATATCTGTTAGCGAATTCCCCTTTAACACGGTTCACCACGGACCGGTGTTAAAGAATGTCATCGCCCGCTCCTTTCTTCCCAGAGCGGATCGCGCCACGCCGCCAGCCCAAGCCCTCGCCGTCGCCGCCCTCACCACCGCGTCGCGCCATCACCAAGGCCACCAGCGGCGCCACCGCATACCGCCGGCGACCGCCACACCGCCATACCGGCCCGGCAACGGCGTCGGCGCCGTGGTGAAACTAGCGACCGCCCTCTGTTTCCCTTATACTTTCGCCATGGCGCCCTTGCGAGCTGCGCTACGCCACGCCGCCTCCATCCGACGCCGTTGCAGCCTCTGTCGGGTGGGTGCGCACGCCGCCGTGGCACCGAGCGGTTTGGGTGGGTGCGCACGACGCGCCCATCCTGTCGCTCTCCGTCGTGGTCGCGGTTCGGGTGGAGAGCGGCGGTTCGTGGTCGCGATTGGTGAAGCGGCGGTTAAACGCGGGGCGGCCTCCTCGATCCCGCGGCGCACGTCCGGCGGCGAACTCCGTCGTCGGCCATGCTCGCCAGTGGACGAGGCGTACCGCCGGTTGGCGGCGGTTGGAGCAAGTAAGCGACGAGGAGAAGAGCAGCGGCCATGGAGGCGCCGATCAGCACGTTGTCCCTGGACATGGTCGCAGCTAGCCAAGGTCCTGGTCGCAGCTAGCAAAGCAGCGACGACAATCGCTTATATACACACTTGGTCCGCGCGGCCACCTCATCACGGTCAGACCAAACCTCCACCGTCGTCGTCACTCAAGATTCGTGCAGCCCAAATTAAATACTGCCAAGGAATTATCCCTTACTCGCAAGGATTAACGCGGTTATTAATGGCGACGAACAAAGCATCAACCGCGTCTTACTTTTACGGTTTCTGGTCAAATTCCTTGCTTGTTGCGTGAACGGTTCCTCATGAGATAACTTATGTTCCTAGGACCTTTCTCTCAATTTTTGTACGAGAACTTTTTCACTAGCTTTAGATTTGACAAATCAAAATGAGCACACAGATTATCTGCAGTAAAGCCGCCAAATAATGCTCCATAGTTAATGATGGAGGAACATGATTCTACATGACAAATCAAAATGAGCACATTAAGGTTATGAAAGAGTTACCGAGAAAGATTCAAGTTAATTTACCTACGTCCTAAGTTAATTAAGGTTATGAACAGCGCCCGTTTTAGGTAGGCCACATCATGCTACCTCGCGCTCGCTAGGTCGCTCTCCAACGCCGCCAGCCTCCGGTCAGCCACTGTAGCTAGCCCCTCTCATATGCATTCGGGATTTCTCCGAATTAGGGTTTGGACCCTCGAACTCGTTTAAAATGATCAAGCATCCTTAGGGTTTTAATTTCATTTGTGTATTTTTGTATAAATAATATGTATATTTGTCTATGAATCCAAGTCCACTTGAATGTTTACACTCTTACTCTAGATAATATTATTGTTTTAGAAACTATGGATCCACTTAGGAGAAACCTTGAAGAAGAAGAAATAATGGAGAACATTATTGATGAGGACACCTCACAATATTTGAACTTGGAGGCACATGATGACGACAGCTCAAGTACTAGTCATGGAGAAGATGAAGACTCCGGTGAACGTAATTTAATGGTTACAAAGTCCGGCGAGGTATATGCATTGATTAAGCCTCTGCTGACTTCCACAAACAATCTTCTTCTACATGTATTAATTAACCCTTCTTTCTTCTTTTAGCCCTCTGGATCGACCAGCCAGCAACCATCTTCTTCTACGAAAAAGAGCAAGCGAGGCACGAGCCAGCGGTTGAAAGATCGTGCAAAGTTCACGATCGAACCAGTCCGTGTTGATGGCAGGCCGATGGAGCCCAAGAAGGCCGCAGACAAATTTGTATGTCAGGCTGGAGTTCTTGTTAGGGACCAAATCCCAATCACAATTGAAAATTGGAATAAGCCAAAGAAGGGCGACGGTACCTTTGTCGATGACAGATCCAAAGAAACGCTTTGGAATTCGTTGTTGGTACATTTCACCCTTCCGCCAGAGGAGGATGAAAACAACCCGGTTATAAAGGAAAAGGTCAAAGAGTGGACTCTAAAGAAGATGGCCGAGGCTTTCCATAGCTGAATCGAAGACAAAATTGAGCAAATTTGTCAAATCTGGCGAGACTCAAATTTCAAGACGCATATTATGCGAAGATAAGACCTCAACGCCGAATTTAAGACATATAAAAAGTGCTACAGCTAAAAGAGGTCGAAACCAATACGCTTAATCCTCAAGAAGGAATATCACGGAGGACGGTCGGTGGCTACATATCTCGAGAGGCCTAAGTGGGAGGAAGCTGAGAAGGCCTTGCGAGAGAGGGATCACACCACGAGGATGGGTGGGACCTACGTGCAAAGACTTGGTTCTCTGAATCGGGGCAAGGTTGGACCCGAAAACAGGATTGTGTATCTTCCCAACCATCCTTGCCAAACCGTCCGAACTCATCACGACATACGAGGAAACATCCGCCAGGACCTTCCATCCCGACGAGAGAATGACCAGCTCACCGCGCCATCGGTAAAAAGAACACCTGGACATGCACGAGGCACAGGGGGGTATGACATGGAAGGATGGGTTTGCTGGCGAGCGACTCTTCGAGATGGCGCGAGAAAGAAAAAAGCGTCTGAGCGGATGACACAGATAGAACATGCACTTGCGGGCTGCAGCGCAAGTGAATGCATGAAACCATCAAGCTACCGGCCCATCTCAGGGCGAAGAGCACGCATTGGAAGCTGCCCGGCGGACTCTGTGGAAGCGGTGTGGCTTCCACGGAGAACATGCAACCCACGCTTGAAATGACGGGTCCTCGATACCCGTGGATGAGATCACGGAGAGCGAACACGCTAAGCTGCATGTGAGATTAATGGGCTTATCCATTAATGTGGTATCGGCTATGCCTTACCTCCTGTAGCTGGTGGAACTTACCACTGCCGACCGATTCCAGATGGCTATGCTATTGTCGGGGTGGATGAGGTTGTGAAGGAATATGAGGAAGCACAGCTTGACCATGCTACAGGTGAAGGGGAAACTCAACTCAAATTTGCAGTGAAAACAACCATTCTTTGGAAGAAGGAACACATTGTGCTTCCAAATTGGAGGTCACTGGCACCCCCGCCGTCTCCGCAGCGTCAGCAGTCTGAGCCGCTTCAGCTATCTCCTGCGCGGCAGCCATCTCCGGCGCGGCAGCCATCTCCGGCCCGTCAGCCATCTCCTGCGCGGCAGCCATCTCCGGCCCGTCAGCCATCTCCTGCGCGGCAGCCATCTCCGGCCCGTCAGCCATCTCCGGCCCGTCAGCCATCTCCGGTGCTTCATCCATCTCCTCAGCGTAAGCGGAAGAGCACTGCCATGAGGAGCATCAGTAGCACTACCACAAAGAAATCCGTAGGAAACCGTACGCCAAAGAGTTCAAAAAACTACGTCCCGCAGCCTTTCGCCAAGTCATTGCCGGTTTTACCGTGGAATCGCAGCGACGAGGAGACCAATAGGATCTCGGAAGAACAGGTCAAGAAATTCTTTGCACCTAGACGGGCCGAGCCAAAGGAGAAAATAGATCCGGCGGTGGTGGAGAAGTTTTACAATAATCTTTTGAAACCTGAAACCCCACTTGTGCCGGACTACGAGCGCCAGATTTTGAAGGCGGATGCTAGGCGCCGTAGGGAGACTGAAAGTAGCAGTCGTGAGGCACCCCAGAAAACAGTTCCCATGCTCGGAGGGCAGGAAAACCAATCATGTGCCCCGCTCCAAATGTTCGACACACGAGACGCTCCTCCCGTAAATGATTACGAGGCAGAGCTACAAAGAAAGGCCAATGAGATGGGGATGACTTACATTGCATACTTGAACGTCATGGGAGACAACTTGCCCAAATGCGATGCCAACCCCATACAGCCATGAAAGTATGGAAAAATCTCGTCAAGAAAGAGGAGTGTCTACCAACAAAGATGCAAAAGTGGTACAAGTGGTACCTTCATTTCTGCAAGACGAGAAAGGTAGAATGGATCACGGCGCATATAAGAGATCAGATTTTCTTGTGCGGAGACGACGCAATCGACTTCAACATTCAAGACTTGCATTTTCTATTCAATCAGAAGGAACTCGACAAATCTGCCATCAGCCTTTATTGTGTGTAAGTACTATTTCTGTAATTTTTATCTCATCTCATTCACTTCATTAATTGCATGTATATATATATGCTCACCATATATGTATATACTATTATGCAGAAAAAAGGTTATGGAATGCATGAAAGGAGGCCCTTTTGACATTGGGTTCGTTGACCCAAATAGAGTTCATGAAGAAGTGGTAAGAGACAAACCCGGGCAAACAGAAGATTACTTGCTAAAGTCTTTACTGAGACAACAAACCAAAAGGGAAATACTATTGCCTTACAACTTCTCTTGAGTACTGTTACCCTCTCTCTTGTACACATTCTATTTCGGCTTACTCGATGTTAAGTGTAATTGATGATGAGTTATGCGTGCGTAGGTTCCACTTTATTCAACTAGTCATTCAACCCGACTCAGGAAAAGTCCTTGTCATGGTCTCGTTACGAAAAGAAAAAGAGCTATGGGCAGACTTTAGAGAGATGCTCCAGAGGTAATTTCAATCATATTATCGCACTAGATCGACAACTTTCGTGACAATAAGTAATTAATTACTCCTTTATCCATTTTCTTTGTCGGACAGGGTTTGGAAAATGTTCACGGGCAGGGCCGTGGGTGAATGGTTAGAAGAACTAATATTTGTAGACCAAAATGTAAGTAATACTAGCTAGCTTCCAATTCCATTATATCATGCTTTATTGATTATTATTTTGATTGAACTCTCTATTCTCGTAAAGTGCGTGCATCAGAGACACGGCAATAACTTATGTGGGTACTATGTTTGCGAATTCATTCGCAACACGATATGTGCGACGGGCCAACACTAGAGGAAAAAGGGCCATCCGTTCGCGACCCCTCGGAGCATTAGTCCCGGTTGCGCCACCAACCGGGACTAATCTCGCACGTCCGGTTGGAGAGCGCAGGGCGAGGCATGGGTCCCGGTTGGTAAGGGGCATGCGTCGGTTGGAGCCACCAACCGACTAAAGGTTTGCCACAACCGTGGCACGCACGCACCTTTAGTCCCGTTGTCGGCTTCAACCGGGACTAAAGGCCTGCCCTCTATAAATGCATGACCCCTCTGCCTCCACTCTTTTTTCAAATGGTGTAAGGTGTGAGGGTGTGTGCTAGTTTTTTCATGCATGCATTGAAGGTGTTTGTTGAAATGTTTGAGTGAAAATCCGTTGAATTTCTCATAGAACAAAAATATAGAAGGTGTTCGAGACGACTTGAGCTTTCTCCTCTTTATTTCCCTCGATCGAGGTTAGCAATCTTATCTTTTCTAGGTCATTGATACAATTCATGTCGGTGTGAATTGGTTATTTCACTATTTATGATGTCCTGTTTTTGATAAACTTACTTATATGATGCAGATGAGCGGTCGGGAATGGATGTACGGTGACCGTGGTAGCCGGTATATCAAAGCGTGGATAAATTTATCGATGTGGCTACGGCAAACAAAGAGAATGGATTTATCGTTGTCCATGTGTTCAATGTCGGAACAACAAGGAGTACTCTTCCTCGAAAATCATTCGCGCCACCGATTATGAAAGGTTTCATGCCCAACTATAATTCTTTGGACCAAGCACGGGAAAGAGGGGTTATGATGGAAGATGGTGAAGAAGAAGATGATGATAACAACTATCATCATATGTTTCTGAATCTGATGATCTGCAATGGAAGATAATGGAGAGGAAAAAGGTGAAGAACGCATCGGATGAGCGGATGATGAACTTGGTAGGGTCATTTCGATGCAAAGCGAGGTATGAAGCAGAAAATGAGAAGTTGAAGTTAGAGGGCATGTTAGAAGATCACAAGAAATTGTTGTACCCAAATTGTGAAGATGGCAGCAAAGCTCGATGCGACCTTTGGAATTGTTGCGATGGAAGCAGTGTGGTCTAACTCCTCATTTGAAAAGATCTTTGAAAATAATGAAGCCAAGTTTCCAAAACATAACGAACTTCCCGAGAGTACCTCTGAAGCAAAGAAGACTCTCATCCTCTGGATTAGATGTGCAAAAGATACATGCATGCATTAATGATGCATCCTCTACATGTAAGTATGAGAATTTAGATAAATGCCGGTATGCAACGTTGCGGTATAATATCGACGACAGATGACCACGGTGATGTTGAGGAGAGCCTCAGGAAGGGTTCTGCTAAGGTTATGTGGTATGCTCCTATAATACCAAGGTTGAAACGCATGTTCGGAAACAAAGAGCATGCCAGGTTGTTGCGATGGCACAAAGAAGACCGTAAGAAAGCGGGGAGTTGAGACACCCCGATGGGTCACAGTGGAGAAAAATCGAGAGAGACTTCCCGACTTTGCGGTGACACAAGGAACTTATGGTTTGGTCTAAATGCGGATGGCATGAATCCTTTTGGGAGCGAGCTGCATCACAACACTGGCCCGTGACTCTATGTATCTACAACCTGCCTCCTTGGTTGTGCATGAAGCGTAAGTTCATTATGATGCGGTGCTCATCCAAGGCCCGAAGCAACCGAACAACGAAATTGATGTGTACCTTAGGCCATTAGTTGAAGAACTCTTACGGTTGTGGGGCAAACCAGGTGTGCGTGCGTGGGATGAGAACAAACAGAGCCATTTAATCTACGAGGGTTGTTATTCGTAACCATCAATGATTGGCCTGCTCTTAGTAACCTTCGGATGGACAAACAAAGGATATAAGGCATGCACCCACTGTTTAGATAAGACCGAAGGTACATATTTGCATAAATGCAAGAAGGTTGTGTACCTAGCGAATCGATGATTTCTTCCGACCAATCATCCGTAAGAAAGAAAGGCAAGCATTTCAAAGGTGAGGCAGATCACGGAAGAAGCTGAACTCCCGGCTGGTGATGATGTATTTGGTATGGTCAAGGACATAGAAGTAATCTTTGGAAAGGGTCCCGCGGTCAATCAGTTCGAGCAGCGTCGCTACGGACACGCACCCATGTGGAAGAAGAAATCTATATTTTGGGAGCTGCCATATTGGAAAGTCCTGCGTGTCCGCTCTTCAATCGACGTGATGCACGTGACGAAGAATCTCTGCGTGAACCTTCTAGGATTCCTAGGCGTGTATGGGAAGACAAAAGATACACCTGAAGCACGGGAGGACCAACAAATTATGAAAGACCCAAAGAACATGCATACAGATAACAAGACGGATAAAGGGCGTCACTTAAGTCGTGCCAGCTATGCTCTTACCAAAGCAGAGAAGGAAATCTTTTTGAAGTCCTTTACAGTATCAAGGTGCCGTCGGGCTTCTCATCTAATATAAAGGGGATAATAAATATGGCAGAGAAAAAGTTCCAAAACCTGAAGTCTCATGATCACGTGATTATGACATGATTGCTTCCGATTGCATTGAGGGGCTTCTACGGAAAATGTTCGAGTACCCATTGTGAAGCTGTGCATTCCTCAATGCAATATCTCGAAGGTAATCAATCGGATATTCTGCCAAGGTTCTGAAGGATGTGGTACAATGTCTTGTTAGTTTTGAATTGGTGTTCCCACCATCCTTCTTCAATATTATGACGCATCTCTGGTTCATCTAGTGGAAGAGATTGCCATTCTCGGTCCGGTATTTCTGCACAATATGTTCCCCTTTGAGAGGTTCATGGGAGTCTTAAAGAAATATGTTCATAACGTGCTAGACTAGAAGGAAGCATCTCAAGGGATATGGAGCGGAGGAGGTCATTGAGTTTTGTGTTGACTTTATTCCTGACCTTAAGCCGATTGGTGTTTCGACTCGCATGAGGGAAGACTAAGTGGAAAAAGGCCTGGGAAAGAAAGCAATGATATGTAGGGAATGATTCTTTCACTAAAGCACACTACAGTTCTACATAATTCCACCTTGGCAGCTCCGTATATGGAGGAACACAAGAATATTATACGCTCAAAACCCGGGAAGCTGAATCATGGATTCAGATGAACACATGAAGTCATGCCGGTGGTTGGATGCGGACACATATCTTGAATGACACCTTGTTGGAGATCAGCTATACTTGTTGGCGTCACCATCTTCTCTTGTATTGAATTTCCAAAGTGCGAAATAAATGGGAATACATTCTACGATCGCCCAAGATAAAAGAGCACCAACCAAAATAGTGGTGTCCGCTTTGATGCAATAGACAAGAATGGACAAAAGGACACATATTATGGTTACATAGAGGAGATATGGGAACTAGACTATGGAGTCTCTTTTAAGGTCCCTTTGTTTATTTGCAAATGGGTCAACCTGAATGGGGAAGGGTAAAGATAGACCAGGTTATGCGGAATGACAACAGTGGATCTCAACAATCTTGGTTATAGAGATGAACCATTCGTCCTAGACAATGATGTGTCTCAGGTTTCTATGTGAAGGACATGTCCTCCAGACCGAAAAAAAGAAAAAATATGCAAACGAATACATCATATGATGAGCCAAAGCGTCACATAGTTCTTTCAGGGAAAAGAAACATCGTGGGAATCGAGGACAAGACAGACATGTCAGAAGATTATAATAAGTTTGATGAAATTCCGCCCTTCACGGAAAAACGGCCCAAGCATTCCGTTAAGTAAAGAAGATGCTCCATGGTTACGTCTGAAGCGGTCATAAGGAATGACATATGCCAAGAAGTTCATGCTCATATTATGTAACTCTAGTTCATGTCTTTCGCGGTTTGTGGCTTGACCGAAGGATATCTTTCGCGGTTTGTGGCCTTTAGTCCCGGTTTTGTAGTCTCAGTTTTTAATATTAATAAATGTCTTGAGTGTTAGTCCCATTTTGTGGCTGGATCGGGAGTGCCTCTATGACCAGTTTCTCGGAGATGCCGGAGGACTAGGCTCCGTCGGCATCTCCCTGAAACTGGCCGCAGTGGTGTCCCTGCTCTCGAAAACCATCTTGCAGCTTGTAACTTCACTAACTAGATCAATACGCCTCAGAGCTAACTAATTTCACATATTAGGGAGTGCCTCTATGACCAGTTTCAGGGAGATCTTGGGAGGACTGGGCTCGTCGGCATCTCCTGGCTGGCAGATGGTGTCCTGCTCGAAAACCATCTTGCAGCTTGTAACTTCACTAACTAGATCAATACGCCTTGGAGCTAACTAATTTCACATATTAGGGAGTGCCTCTATGACCAGTTTGTCCGAGATGCTTGGGAGGCCTGGGCTCCGTCGGCATCTCCCTGAAACTGGCCGTAGTGGTGTCCCTGCTCTCGAAAACCATCTTGCAGCTTGTAACTTCACTAACTAGATCAATACGCCTCGGAGCTAACTAATTTCACATATTAGGGAGTGCCTCTATGACCAGTTTCTCGGAGATGCCGGAGGACTGGGCTCCGTCGGCATCTCCCTGAAACTGGCCGTAGTGGTGTCCCTGCTCTCTAAAACCATCTTGGAGATGCCTCAAACTGGCTGGAGGATTGGACTCACAAGGATGCATATTTATAGTACAAGCAGCTCGGCATAATGTCGACACTCACGACATAATGTCGACACTCACCCCTATTATTAGTGCTGACTCATCTTTAGTCCCGGTTGGTGTCTCCAACCGGGACTAAATGTTCATCTTTAGTCCCGGTTGGTGAAACCATCCGGGACAAAACCTAACCATACGACATAATGTCGACACTCACCCCTATTATTAGTGTTGTGCGGCCCACTGCCGCAATCCCTTCAGTCGCGGTTGGTTTCTCCAACCGAGACTAAATATGAACCCTCTCTTTATATAGGCATTTCCCTCTATTTATTAGGTAACACTTAAGACATTTATTAATATTAAAAACCGGGACAAATCGGGACTAGCTAACACTCAGGCTAAAGCCGACCCCTTTAGTCATAATCATGCCTAGTCCTATAGTGCACACCGACTTGGTCTTCATCGTCGTCGTCATCATCATCGTCGCCACACGCCACTCGGGATCCTCAGCCCATCCATGGCATATACCAGGGGCCATTCCAGCCTCGGATTCACGGCGGGTGGGAGAGGGGTCTCCTGGAAGACGATGCCGCTACCGCCGGGACAGTGTGGGGCCTGTGGCGGGTGGACTCGTGGGCACCGTAGGCGAGGATGGTCTCCCCCGGCGATGTAGCGCATCACTTCGATGATAGTACGGTTCTCCCACCACAGGACGGCTGACTTCGTTGTGGTTCACCGGTGGCGGGCCATCACCCTCGTACCTGGCGAGCTCCCTTTCACGCCTATTAGCGAAGAAGGCATTCCAGGTGTCATAGTTGTCGGGATCCCACTGGGGATCCATCCGCTGCTCCGGCGTGAGCTCGTGGTAGAAGTGGTTTGTGATAGCGCACGTGCGGAACCTTGAGGGCAGGAGGGACAGAACCCCTCGGCCTTCGGCATCCAGCGTGGCGGGCGGTACCCGGTGGACAAGGGTAGTTGGGCGCCGCCGCCTCGGTCTCCTCGAGGTCGAATGGCCCGATGGCGTTGTCCATTGTTCTAAGAGAGGAAGGTGTGGATGTGTGGATAGCCATGACACGATCACCCTAAATATAGAGGGAAAGGGCGGGAAAACTTGGCGTGAAGCTTTGGCAAATGGCGGGAAATATCTTTAGTCCCGGTTAGTGACTACATCCGGGACTAAAAGCTCTAGTAGAAAGGAAAGGGCGGGAAAACTTGGCGGGAAGAGGTGGGAAATGGCGGAAAATATTTTTAGTCCCGGTTTCAGAATACATCCCGGCTTCAGAGATCCAATGCAAGTTCTAACGATGCCCGTCCCCTATCTTCATGCACACCGGTTCGACCATAGTTAGAAATTCAGATAATTCAAAACGGGCATAATAAATTCAAAAAAAATCCGAACAATGAAAATCCTTCGCGTGGTGTCATATTATGTTACATAGTTGAAAGGAAAAATACCAGACTTGGTATATTGATCATGTTTCGAAAAACCTTCACAAAATGACCTATCATGTTCGAGGTTTCATGGCTTTCGGTCCAAATGACCGATGTTATGTGTTGAATCACGGCATAGTTTGTGATGTTGTGCCCATATTATGCATGTGTGTGGACATTGGTATGGAGAACAATGTTGCAGGAGGAAGTTTTCCTTTTGTCGCCGGAAAAGCCCTTTTCCATTTTCCGGCGCAAAAAGCGGGTCGTTTTGAAGTAACCACCAAAATGCCGTTTCACAATGCTACCGTCCCATTTTCCTAAAATACTATACCTTACATGGACTATCTCCCAACGGTACATCTCAAACCTTTTCGTCCATCCGGGTAAAAGGACAAATGTCAGAATCGGCAGGAAGTGGGTCCGGTTTGTACTACGGTACATGATCTATCGCCCGTGATTTTTGAAAAAATCATTTTAGACTCGCAATATGTGGTTTCTTGAGAGATCCAATGCAAGTTCTAACGATGCCGTCCCCTATCTTCATGCACACCGGTTCGACCATAGTTAGAAATTCAGATAATTCAAAGCAGGCATAATAAATTCAAAAAAAATCCGAACAATGAAAATCCTTCGCGTGGTGTCATATTTTGTTACATAGTTGAAAGGAAAAATACCAGACTTGGTATATTGATCATGTTTCAAAAAACCTTCACAAAATGACCTATCATGTTCGAGGTTTCATGGCTTTGGTCCAAATGACCGATGTTATGTCTTGAATCACGGCATAGTTTGTGATGTTGTGCCCATATTATGCATGTGTGTGGACATTGGTATGGAGAACAATGTTGCGGAGGAAGTTTTCCTTTTGTCGGAAAAGCCCTTTTCCATTTTCCGAGCGCAAAAGCGGGTCGTTTTGTGAAGTAACCACCAAAATGCCGTTTCACAATGCTACCGTCCCATTTTCCTAAAATACTAGACCACCTTACATGGACTATCTACCAACGGTACATCTCAAACCTTTTCGTCCATCCGGGTAAAAGGACAAATGTCGGTAGAATCGGCGGGAAGTGGGTCGGTTTGTACTACAGTACATGATCTATCACCGTGATTTTTGAAAAATCATTTTAGACTACAATATGTGGTTTCTTGAGATCCAATGCAAGTTCTAACGATGCCGTCCCCTATCTTCATGCACACGGTTCGACCATAGTTAGAAATTCGAGATAATTCAAAACGGGCATAATAAATTCAAAAAATCCGAACAATGAAAATCCTTGGCGTGGTGTCATATTATGTTACATAGTTGAAAGGAAAAATACCAGACTTGGTATATTGATCATGTTTGAAAAACCTTCACAAAATGACCTATCATGTTCGAGGTTTCATGGCTTTCGGTCCAAATGACCGATGTTATGTCTGAATCACGGCATAGTTTGTGATGTTGTGCCCATATTATGCATGTGTGTGGACATTGGTATGGAGAACAATGTTGCAGGAGGAAGTTTTCCTTTTTGCCATGCGGAAAAGCCCTTTTCCATTTTCGGCAAAAAGCGGTCGTTTGTGAAGTAACCACCAAAATGCCGTTTCACAATGCTACCGTCCCATTTTCCTAAAATACTAGACCACCTTACATGGACTATCTCCCAACCGGTACATCTCAAACCTTTTCGTCCATCCGGGTAAAAGGACAAATGTCGGTAGAATCGGTAGGAAGTGGGTCGGTTTGTACTACTGGTACATGATATATCGCCTGATTTTTGAAAAATCATTTTAGACTCGCAATATGTGGTTTCTTCAGAGATCCAATGCAAGTTCTAACGATGCTTGTCCCCTATCTTCATGCACACCGGTTCGACCATAGTTAGAAATTCAGATAATTCAAAACGGGCATAATAAATTCAAGAAAAATCCGAACAATGAAAATCCTTCGCGTGGTGTCATATTATGTTACATAGTTGAAAGGAAAAATACCAGACTTGGTATATTGATCATGTTTCGAAAAAACCTTCACAAAATGACCTATCATGTTCGAGGTTTCATGGCTTTCGGTCCAAATGACCGATGTTATGTGCTGAATCACGACATAATTTGTGATGTTGTGCCCATATTATGCATGTGTGTGGACATTGGTATGGAGAACAATGTTGCAGGAGGAAGTTTTCCTTTTTGTCGCACGGAAAAGCCCTTTTCCATTTTCCGAGCGCAAAAAACGGGTCGTTTTGTGAAGTAACCACCAAAATGCCGTTTCACAATGCTAGTCCATTTTCCTAAAATACTAGACCACCTTACATGGACTATCTCCCAACGGTACATCTCAAACCTTTTCGTCCATCCGGGTAAAAGGACAAATGTCGGTAGAATCGGCGGGGAAGTGGGTCCGGTTTGTACTACAGGTACATGATCTATCGCCAGTGATTTTTAAAAAAAATCATTTTTAGACTCGCAATATGTGGTTTCTTCAGAGATCCAATGCAAGTTCTAACGATGCCCGTCCCCTATCTTCATGCACACCGGTTCGACCATAGTTAGAAATTCAGATAATTCAAAACGGGCATAATAAATTCAAAAAAAATCCGAACAATGAAAATCCTTCGCGTGGTGTCATATTATGTTACATAGTTGAAAGGAAAAATACCAGACTTGGTATATTGATCATGTTTTAAAAATTAATATTCAAAAATAGAATATAAGTTAATTCATTTTAAAAGGTTACATTAATTATTTTTTAAAAATAGAATATGTTTTTGAATTATTTATTCAAATCCATACACTTCTTATGTTTAAAGTTTTTCTAAATTCCAAATTGATATTAAAAAAATATAAGTTAATTCATTTTTAATTGTAAATGGTTCATATTTTAAATGGTTACATTAATTATTTTTTAAAACAGAAAATATTTTTGAATTATTTATTTAAATCCAAACACTTTTTATGTTTAAATTTTTTCTAAATTCCAAATTGATATTAAAAAAATATAAGTTAATTCATTTTTAATTGTAAATGGTTCATATTTTAAATGGTTACATTAATTATTTTTTAAAAATAGAAAATGTTTTGAATTATTTATTTAAATCCAAACACTTTTTATGTTTAAAATTTTTCTAAATTCCAAATTAATATTCAAAATATAAGTTAATTCATTTTAAAGGTTACATTAATTATTTTTAAAAATAGAATATGTTTTTGAATTATTTATTCAAATCCATACACTTCTTATGTTTAAAGTTTTTCTAAATTCCAAATTGATATTAAAAAAATATAAGTTAATTCATTTTTAATTGTAAATGGTTCATATTTTAAATGGTTACATTAATTATTTTTTAAAACAGAAAATGTTTTTGAATTATTTATTCAAATCCAAACACTTCTTATGTTTAAAGTTTTTCTAAATTCCAAATTAATTATCATTTAAAAAACAATACAAATTTAAACCCCAAAATAAAAAATAAGGCGGGAACAGAGAGAAAATACCTGAAATTTTTTGAAAACAGGGGAATATGTCCCGGTTGGAGCCACCAACCGGGACTAAAGAGCCCCTGCGCGCCAAGCTAAAAATATTGGAGTATAGGTCCCGGTTGGTGGCTCCAACCGGGACGTATGACCCTTTAGTCCCGGTTGGAGCCACCAACCGGGACTAAAGGTCCTTTGGTTATAACTGGGCGCCTCTTCTTCTTCTTCTTCCTTCCCCATCACTTCTGCTTCACCGACGCCTGGCTTCGACGCCAGAAGCTTCGACTCGCCGCCCCTGACGCCGTCAGGCTGCCTGCGCCGCAGCCTCACCGTCATTGCCCGTGGTCATCGGTTGCCGCCGTCAAGCTTCAGCGCCGCCCGTGGCTGCCTAACGACGTCGTCGCCACCACCTCAACGGCCGTCGCCGCAGCCGTCACGCCGCCAGAAGGTCGGCTGCCTCGCCTCCCCTCTCCATCATGCCTCCTCGCCCCCTCCTCCAGATGTGCGGCCGGTAGCGCTTGAGATGTGTGGCGTCGTGATGCGGCAGCGGCGTCTGTGGCGGCGGCGTCGTGATCTTGCAAGGCGGTGGGGTCCCAGATCGTCGCCGGCGACCACGCTGACGCCTCCTGCCGCGCGTCGGCGTGGCGCCCTACGTACCAGGGTGGACCAGATCGGCCCTAGGGCCCCTAGTCGATGGTTGTGGGTAGGAGCAGCCCGGTGTAGAAAGTTAGGGATAGGGTTGATGACGTCGGTGATGCGATGGCTTAATCCTTTTCGAAATGTTAAAAATAGCGAAATTAATATAATTTTGTAAAATCAATAACTAATTCATATTTAATCATAAAATATGTATAATGTATCAAAATGTTCAGAATTTGAGAGCCATGTGTCTAAGCAAAAATGTTTTCTTTTCTTTTTGTTTAAATTAGAAATGGTTTAATTAAATCCATAAATTGATATAATATTGTGAATTCAATAATTAATTATTTATAACAAAGAAAATACAAATAATATATCAAAATGTTCAGAAAAATGAGATCTAACTATTTAACCTATAATCATGCATTGTTCAACAACTTTCAAGACAAGTTTAATTAGAAAACAAAATCAACCCTCATATACTAGGAGTTTCGAGTTAGGGTTTTCACCTCGGAACCCCGTTTAAATTGCCGAGCATGTCTTAGGGTTACTTTTTAATACAAATTAACTTGTAATATCATTATCCTTGTCATACTATGGTGCAAAAGGTTTAAACATTTGATTTAATAATTTCAGAATTTGAATAAAACTTGTAAATTCAATAACTTTTAATCTGTAATTCAGAAAAATACAAATAATATACCAAAATGTTCAGAAGAATGAGAACTATCTATCTATGCCATAATCATGCATTGTTCAACAACTTAAATAACAAGTTTAATTAGAACACCCTAGTAACCCTAACAGGTGATTCCCCTCGGAACCCCGATTAACTTGTCGAGCATGCTTTAGGGTTACATTCCAATGCACATTAACTTGTCGTATCATCATCATTGCTTGAGCATTGCATCGATGCCATGTGTTGATTGTTTCCCTTTCTTTCTGGTGATTTGGTTCTTCTCGGTAGAATACGATATCGAGATCAAGATCGATTCCAATATGGTATTTTGTTAGTATCTAGTGTTACCTATCTGCTGGATAGTTTCCCTTTTGTAGCCTTATACTCATGTTCCCCTCTCATATGCATCCGAGGTTTCTCCGAACTAGGTTTTACACCCCTCGGAACTCCGGAATATTGATTTTAGTTGATTTTATCTAGAGTTACCTATCTACTACACAGTTTCCTTTTTGTAGCTAGGTTTAGGGTTTCTCTTCATTTTTATTATTGTGTATGTATATATTAGGGTTTCTCCAGAACGTTCTCCTGTAGCCGCTTTGACTTATTCGGTTTTCCACCTATGCAGAAAATATGGACCCACACGTCAGAGACGAAGAAAAGGAAGAGTTGATCCAAGGTGTGATCCGTGGGAAGATAATTTAGGCGTATCAACGTTTACGAACAACTCGGTGAGGGTGATCCTCTTTACGGAGTAGACAACTTATTTGAGGTTGAAGGTGTTGCCTTCCAGCGAGAAAGCGATGCCTTGTGTAATCGAGAAGGACCGCTCGGCAAGGTGCATTTAATATAAATCAATTCATTAATTAATCATCGCTATCTATATAGAAATAGTAACGGCGATCTTTCTTCTTTTAGCCCTCGGATCGAAGGAATCTCTTGAAAAGAGCGACGAGGCCCAACCAAAAGTTGGAAGACCATGAGAGGTTCAGGATCGAAGATGTCAGGCGGCAATGACAACTCGAAGTTGTCGCAACCAAATTTGTGGCACAATGCGTAATGTCGTTAGGGACTTAATCGATCACCATTAGAAATTGGAATAGGCCTGCTAATGCGGATGAAGAGGAACATGTTTATTTGTCCCTAACCACGCCAAAGATTTCTTGTGGAAGAGGCTCATGGTTAATTTCAAACTACCGAAGATAGAGCTGGATCCAAATGCGGAGGATCGATTGAGGACGCTTACAACATGGGAGAGCCATGGAGGCTAAGGTCGAGTGGGCTTTGAAGAAGATGGCCCATGTTTCACCAATCGGAAGAAAAGATTGCACCTTGACTATGTCATGGAAAAGAAGACTCGATTTCAAGAATATTCGGTTTGAGAAGATAAAACCATTACAGGATGAGTTTGTGGAATACAAGAAATCAGAAAAAGCTAAGAAAATGTAAAGCGAATAAGCTGAATCTTGCTAACAAGAAGTATCACCATACTATGGGGCAAGGTGGCTACAAGGCTGGCATTCCTAAGTGGGAGAAACTTGAGCAGGGCTGCGTGATAAAAATATCACCCAGAGAGACGATTGGGTAGAGCGTGCAAGGAATTGGTTTTACGGGCATGGGGGCACGTTGGACTCGGAAGGAGGTGTATATATACCATCGACATAAAGAAGACCCTTGCCAATCGAGAGGATGAGAAAAGCGGTAAAGGTTGTTAAAGATGGGGACTTCATTCCCGATAGAGAATGATGAGCTCACACTCGCCCTTGGAAATAAGGAACATGATGGACGAACACGAGGCACAATAGGCTCCCAATCATGGAGGACTGGGTTTCCCGAAGAGGAAGAAATATCTGATAGAAGCCGTCGGAGGAGTAAGGACAGGCGGCGGTTGAAGCGAAAGTCGAGAAGCAAATGCGTTTAATTGAAGAACGATTAAAGCAACAACAAGATGAAATTAACTCACTTAAAGAGCAAAGTACTACGGCGCCCCATCTCAATGACACTTGCATTCGATGCTACCGGCCTATCGAATAATCGAAAGCGATGTGGCTTCCACCGAGGTCCGGGTGATGACAATGGCGATGCCGATGATGCAAGCGATGGCTCTGTTGGCTACCCAGTGGATGATATCACGGAGATGACACACTGCGAGCTACATGTCAAAGTTGTGAACATATCAATGAAGGTGGCGGTCGGCTATGCCTTACCAATTGGACCCACACCAACTTACCACAGTCGTCCGGTTCCAGAGGCTACGCTGTTGTCGGCGTGGATGAAATCATGCCCACCTTTGAGGTTTTGGATCTTCACTACCCTCGGTGAAGGGGATGTGTTGTGATGGGTGACGAAAAAGCGTCACCATTCTATGGCCGAAGGATTGTATCGTGCTTCGAAATCACACGCCAAGGCCATCTTCGCCGCTGCCTCACCCGTCTCCAGCGTGGTCGTCGCCGCCGTGGCAGCCGTCTTCGTCGCCTCACCCGGCTCCGTCGCCTCACCAATCTCCGGCGCAGCCATCGCCGCGGGAGCCACCGCCGGCGCCTCAGGATAAAAAGCGTGGCGTGCCGCTCTTGTCGTCGTGGCGATCGCGAAACGTAAACAAGAGCCTCTTCCAAAAGTACCAACGGTTCCTCCCAAGAGCTTATGGTATCTTGAAGGAGGCTGGCGATCGTTGATGCGGAAGCGAGCGTTTTAAGCTAGGCGAGGCGCCGAAGAGCGAGTTCCCCAGCACCAAAGAAGAAAAAGCCAAAGTGTTGAAAATGCTAAATACTCTTCATCAACCCGAGCCAAAGCTGTCATCGGACTATGAGCGTTCTATTCTCAAGTCACATGCAGCAAAAAGCCTCGAAGAGCGATCTTGATGCAAGCGGAAATCTGTTGCCCAGCTCGGAGAACAAGCAAACAGACTTGCGCCCCTCTCAAGGTGATTTCTCAAACCAATGTGGGGTCGAGCAAATATGGGGCGAAGCGGTATGATCCAGGTAGTTACTGTCTGGAGCTGCCATTGCTCAAGGTATGAGTATTACCAGTACTTATCGGTTAGAGTTCTTCCCGTGAGTGAAGTAGCATACCAATACCAGTCGGAAAACCTCTCGTCAAACTGAGGAGGTAAACAATCTTCCAACAAAAATCGAAGATTGCATAAGGTACATGCATGCCACAAGGGCGGGGCTAATCGGATAGTCTTGAGGGTTACAAAAAGCATCATGGGAAAAAGCGATGACATGATATCCATTGAATTTGATGAACTATTTCAATTATTCAATCAAGGCGCCTTGGACAAATCTCTCATGAGTGCCTATTATGTAAGTACTAATTCTGTAATTAATTTAGTCTCCATCTATAATATTTTGTTTATTGCATGTATATAATCATACTTTAATATGCAGAATGAAGATTCTCGAATGCAGCGAGGACAAATCTATGACATTGGCTTCATTGACCCATATTGGGTTCATGAAGGTAATCTCAAAATAAGCCCCGAGGATACGGAGGATAATATAGTACACGCGTTAAGGTTTCAAGAAACCAAAGGAAATACTATTTCCTTACAACTTCGATGAGTGTTATTGTCTTGTATACACTTTCTATTTCGCTTACTCGATGTTAAGTATATAATTGATTAGTTTTGCATTCGCAGTACCACTATATTCATTAATCATTCAACTTGACAAAGGCGTGTACTAGTCATGGACTCAAACATAAACCCCTTGAGGCGTGGAAGGACATGCAGATATTTCTCCGGTAATTCTAATCATTACGACACTATATCGCAGCGTTCGTGAATTTTATGATATCAAGTACTTAATAACTTATTTTATTCGTTTTTCTCGCCGGGCGCTTGGAACCGGTTCACCATGAAGGCTAGGGGTGTTTGGATAGAGGAGCTTACATGGCAACCACTAGATGTAAGCACCACTAGCTCTATACGCGCATCTCTTTGATTCTAGTTTTGATACAGTTATTATCATGCTTGATTATTATTTTGATTGAACTCTGTTGTCGTAAAGTGCACGACGAGGACCAGGTAACAATCTATGTGGATACTATGTATGCGAGTTCATCCGGACGATGCGATGAGAAGGGCAGGAATTTAGAGCAACTCCACGTACGTAAACAATTTCTATAGTTTTTAATTACAATCAAATTGTGTTTAGTTTCATATTCATATAGGCTGACTCCTTTTTTAAATCAGATCGAACGTCTACGGGACGGTCTTACGCCAAAGGATCGCATCGAGCAATACAGGAGGAATTGGGATTCTTGGATGCGAAGTACTAAACACACAAGGGAATACTACTCGGCTGTGTATAGACAATAGGAATTGTAAAAATAGCAACTTTCAAGAAATTGGCCGGTAGCATCGAATAGCAACTTTTGTATGTAGTGCATGAACTCGATCTGTCTATTGAATGTAATGTTGTCATGATGATCTTGTGTAATATAAGGTTCCTTCATTGATAAGTGCAAAACACTAAATAAACAATAAAACAACCTAAATGAATTCTCTTCCGCGGCACAAAAAGTGGCGAAAATGCTGCCGCGGCAACAAAATGTGCCAAAATGAATTCTCTGCCGCGGCAGAGAAATGGGCCAAATCTCTGCCGCGGCAGCAGGTTATTAGTCCCGGTTCGTGTTATGAACCGGGACTAATGCTCCACCACCCTCGCGCTCTGATGCCGCCACGTGTGCCCCCATTTGTCCCGGTTGATGGGGCAACCGGGACTAATGGTTGGAGCTTTAGTCCCGATGCCCCCGTCCCGGTTGGGCAACCGGGACTAATGGCCCTTACCAACCGGGACGCATGGGGCGTTTTCTACCAGTGCAAGCCGCACTAGAACAACTTAGAGTAAGTATACAAAGTCCACAACATTATTTTATTACCATCAATTGTGTTGAGTTTTATTCTTATATATATATTGACGACCCATTCTTCATATATATTTAGATCGAACGGATGCGGGACCAACTCCTACCATTTGAACGCATACGAGCCATTCAAGAGGAATTGGCGGGGTTCATACTTGATGAGGTCGTCACGCCTGGCGGAGAACTCTTTAGATATCCACCAAAATGAACGATGACGATGTATGTGCCGATGACGATGTATGTGCCGATGACGATGTTTGTGTATAATAATAGTTGTTAATTATTCATGTACTCGTATGTACCGATGACGATTTATAAGGCAGGAAAACGGCCTAAATCTCTGCTGCGGCAGAAGAACCTTTAACACCGGTTCCAGATACGAACCGGTGTTAAAGGGGGGCTGAGGCCTGCGGCAGCCCCACGTGCGCCACCCTTTAACACCGGTTCGTATAAGAACCGGTGTTAAAGGGGCCCCCCCTCTAACACCGAACCCTCAACAGCGGTTGGGGAACCGCTGTTAGAGGGCCCTCCCAACCGGAGTTAAAGGGGGGGCTCTGCACTAGTGTGAGTATCACCAAAAAAATAACATTTTTATGACCTGTTTGGAAAAGACAAAAAAAATCCTCGTCGGTAGTCATATTGGAGCATTGTCTTTTTTTACATAGAATATTCGGATGCACAAGCGAATTTTTTCATTTTTTTATATTTTTAAATATAATTTTAGACAACTAAAAGTTGCATCTACACCTACGTTCTAAATTGGATTTCCATGTCTTTTTAGTTTGTATCTCCTATATTTTGTATGCTTAAAAATGTATTTATTTTTAGATAACCTTTTTATAATTAATATTTCATATTTATACACCGACATAGTTAACTATCGTATGTCTTAATCTCTTTATACTTTATATCCTAGCACATGTACCTTACAACCATGTTCCATTCGTGTACCTAGTTTTCCTTATTTTTGTAACGGCCCTAGCTAGCCTCTATGCAGGTACGTCTGACTCTATTGAGAGTTTTTAACATGGAGACACGGTAGTCTGAGAGTTAAAATACTGGATTCTTTTGTTGAATATATGGACGAAGCACGAACAGAAATACAGAGTATTTCTTGTAATATTCATATCATAGTGTTCTAGCGAAATATATCAACCAGCTTGGCTTTCCATGTTTGATCTGTCATCGGTTTCATGGTCAGGTTGTGTTTTTTTCCCTATCACCACTATCACCTTCCAGCCATTTTTTCTCTGACATGTAACACGTTCTAGGTCCAGCCAGGTTTTTTATTTTCCAACTACCAGGCACGTTCCAGCCAGGTCTTTTTAATGTAACACGATTATAGCCAGGGTAGTCTACGTTTTTTTAGCAGATGCGGCTCGTGGAAGGGAAGCACGTTTTGAATTTGATTGCTTATTATTACGGGAGTCCACAACGTGTACTATACATAGACGTGTCACGGACTTAATTTGTGTATATGTAAACATAATTAAGTTACGTTGTTTTATTAAATCATAACCATTGGTATCAGATCCAACTATTATAAATAATTTTGATGATGTGGACCAACGTAGTGCATCAAAAAACGCCCTTATCACTAGTGGAAACGAGTTCTTTTATTGATCCCGAAAAAGGGCTTTAACACCGGTTCTTCTACGAATCGGTGTTAAAGGGGGGGCCGTACCAGTGTGGCCCCTGCGGCACACACCGGTTCGTGGCATGGACCGGTGTTAAGGGGGGGGGGGGCTATATAAGACACCGCCCCAGCCCACACACACCCCACTCTTCCATTTTTTCACATTTTGGAGCCTAGCAAGAGGGTGTGAAGAGTGCTAGTTTTTTTTTCATATGCACAAGAGGTGTTCGGTGAAATGCCCGAGAGCTCAAAATAAGTTTTCTTGTTGCTCTTTCCGTCTCGGTCGAGGTCGGCAACTCTCCTTTCATGTGTCATTGATGTACTATATATATATAAATGGTCATCTCCCTATTATTTTTTGATATATACTACATATTAATGCAGATGAACCGGCAATGGATGTACGGTGACCGCCGCACTTCCGAGTACATTACGGGCCTCCAAAATTTCATCGTTGTGGCTAATGCAAACCGTGGTCACAATGGTTTTATGTGCTGTCCGTGTGTTCACTGTCAGAACAAGAAAGACTACTCAAATACCAGAACCATTCACGCCCACCTGCTTCGATCCGGTTTCATGCCCAACTATAATTGTTGGACCAAGCACGGAGAAAAAGGGGTTGTGATGGAAGACAACGAAGAAGAAGAGGATGATGACAACTATCATAATATGTATCCTGAATATGATGATACTGCAACGGGGGTAGATAATGAAGATCAAGAGGGAGCAGATGGGCCCGCTGATGACGATCTTGGTCGGGCCATTACTGCAAAGGAAGAATGTGAAACTGAAAAGGAGAAGGAAGCTGGAGCAGATGTTAAAGGATCACAAAACATTCTTGTATCCAACTTGCGAAGATGGCCACAAAAAGCTAGGTGCCACACGGATTTGCTGCAATGGAAGGCAGAGAATGGTGTGGTGACAAGCATTTTCAAAGTTGTTGGTAAAATGAAGAATCTTCTTCCAAGAAATAATGAGTTGCTGACAGTACATACCAAGCAAAGAAGGTTGTCTGCCCTCTAGGATTAGGCGTGCGAAGATACATGCCTGCATTAATGACTGCATCCTCTACATGCGGTGAAGTACGACAATTTGGATGCATGCCGGTATGCACTGCTGCGGTATAAGATCGACGAGACGATCTGGCAATGTTGAGGCGAGGCCCCTAGGAAGAAGGTTACCGCCAAGGTTATGTGGTATGCTCCTATAATACCACGGTTAAACGTCTCTTGAAATAAAGAGCATGCCAAGTTGTTGCGATGGCACATGGAAGACCGTAAGAAAGACGCGATGTTGAGACACCCGCTGATGGGTCACAGTGGAGAAAAGTCGCGAGAGTACCGGACTTCACACGTGACGCAAGGAACTTAAGGTTTGGTCTAATCTGGACGACATGAATACTTTTGGTGAGCAGAGCCGCAGTCACAGCACCTGGCCTGTGACCCTATGTATCTATAACCTTCCTCCTTGGTTGTGTATGAAGAGAAAGTTCATTATGATGCCAGTGCTCATCCAAGGCCCGAGGCAACCCGGCAACGACATTGATGTGTACCTAAGGCCAATAGTTGAAGAACTTTTACAACTGTGGGCCAAACCAGGTGTACGTATGTGGGATGAGAACAAAGGGGAGCCATTTGACCTACGAGCATTGCTTTTCGTAACCATCAATGATTGACCTGCTCTTAGTAACATTTCAGGGCAGACAAAGAAGGGATACAATGCATGCACACACTGTTTAGATGATACTGAAAGTGTATATTTGGATAAATGTAAGAAGATTGTGTACCTAGGGTATATCCGATTTATTCCGAACCTGCATCCAGTAAGAAAGAAAGGCAAGCATTTCAAACGTCTGGCAGAACCCCGGAGGAAGCCTGTCCTCCGTACCGGTGAGGAGGTATTTGGTATGGTCAAGGACCTAGAAGTAATCTTTGGAAAAGGTCCTGGCAGTCTATCTGTTCCGAATGACGATGCCGGACACGCGCCCATGTGGAAGAAGCAATCTATATTTTGGGACCTACCCAATTGGAAAGTCTTAGAGGTCATCTCTTCAATCGACGTGATGCACGTGACGAAGAATATTTGTGTAAACCTGCTAGGCTTTCTAGGAGTGTATGGGAAGACAAAAGATACAGCGGAAGCACAGCAGGACCAGCAACGTCTGAAGGCCCCTGAAGAGCCTATGAATCCTGAGAACGAGAAGGGTAAACGATGCCACTTAACTCCTGCCAGCTACGCTCTTACCAAAGCAGAGAAGGAAATCTTTTTGAATGTCCAGCAGTATCAAGGTCCCGTCTGCTTCGAATATAAAGGGAATAATAAATATGGCGTAGAAAAATTCCAAAACCTGAAGTCTCATGACTGCCACGTGATTATGACACAATTGCTTCCGATTGCATTGAGGGGGCTTCTACCTGAAAATGTTCGAGTACCCATTATGAAGCTATGTGCATTCCTCAATGCAATATCTCAGAAGGTAATCGATCCAGAAAGCCTACTAGGGTTACAAATATTAGCGTCTATTGATGCCAAATATTCCTCAATGCATTCCTCTATGTACTTCTGGCACAACCATATTAGCGTTTGATAACAAACTACTGTGAACTACACCTAGTTTGATAACAAACTACTTGACAAAATGCCCTCTTTTGCTGCTAAAATAGCAGTCATACACTTAGCCTTTTGTTGTAGTATCTGTCACAATGTCTTTAACTTTGGAACTCATCCAAATCCATTATGGAACTAACTTTCCATTATATTGTGCCACCCTTGGTTTATATTGAGATAAACTTAATTTGTACTTTGTGACAAAACTAGTATCAATGTAGTACTTTTAAAATGAACTAACCATCTATTTGTCACTTCTACAAATAATATACTCTTAGTTCTTCCAAAAGATCATAAGAATATTCTTACTATTGTCCAATGATCATCTTATGAATCATTCTGGTATATGCTCACAACATTTAGAGCATAGGACATATCTGGATTTGTACATATCACAGTATGATTGATATAAATACTCTTTGTGATCAAGTATCAATCTACACTTGAATTTTGTTTCACTTACCAAATGTCAATACATTTGAATATATCATCAATATTGAACTCATTCAATCCTTTCTGTGCGACAAGAAACTTTCTTGTAGTTTCTATATTGAACTCATTCAATATCTCATCTATGTATACCGCACAACCATATTAGCGTCTATTCATGCCAAATATTTGGGTTTTGCCTAAGTCTTTCATCGGGATGAAATTCTTAATATGTGTTAATAAAAGATACATTATTTCCAATCAACAATATGTCTTCCACATAATGTATTAGAAACATGTCTTAGCGCTCCCACTTAATTTCTTGCAAATGCAAGCATCTTCATCGTCTCTAATGAACTTTTTAACTCTTTTAACAGTTTCATCACAGTGAAAATTCCAACTCCGCGATGCTTACTTTAACCATTGAAGTTTGCATATGCTTTTAGCATCCTTTGAATTAACAAAACCCTATGGACCGTGTTATCCACATGTCCTAGGTAACGATTCTATTAGAAGAACTTGTTTTGTTTATTCAACTACCATATAACAAATTATATGTAGTGGTTGCTACATTAATCCGTCTAGACTAAATATCACTATGAAAGATCAGATCTTGTCATAGTCAACCTTTGAACATTGTTGTGAACTCTTTCCCAACATGTCGACTATTTCATAGATGTGAAACATCCATGTCTATTTCTTTTATAGATCCAAACACGACTGTAAGGTCTTACACCTTTCTCGAGGGTCCTTCAAGTTCAAAACTTGATTTCTCGTGTATGGAACTATCACGGATTTTATGGCTTCATGCCATTTTACAGAGTCAGGGTGTAACACCCTCAGAATCGGCCCTATGCAAGTTTTAGCGAAACCCGCCAAACCCGCATAGAAACGATTCAAAGGTGCCCACCAGGCACTTGCGTGCGGGTGGAAAACGAAGCAATAACATTACACAACAGTCCTCGATGGGACCCACAAAACATATATATTTACAACACGACTCCATGAGTCAAGATTACAGATATAATATATAAAGATCCAAATCACCTTGAAAACGAGGGAGCGTCCAGCTACGGACAAGACGCGAATGGGGCTAAGAGCCCTGAAGAATAACCAATGGCGTCCATAACCCTGCCCAGGCCAAGCCGGAAGGGTAACCCTGCTAACGACGTCGATCTCAAAACCTTCTTAACAAAAGGGGTGCCGACAAAGGGCAAAGGAAAAGGAGGAGCGTCGATCGAGGCGGTGCAGCGAGGCTAGAATTCGGCGGTCCTCGCCTACATAGGTATGGTGGACTGAAGCGGCAGCGGCAGCATGCACTAAACAACCTATAGAGACTCGATATAACTGGCGGCTATCAGAGAGGGGTAAGAAAAGACCTATCCGGAACCAGACTGATACTAACACCAAACAATCCCATCCTGGTATTCCCCCTCGAGACCAAACGAGGAAGTCAACCGAGGAACTCACACAGTTGGCAGTTTTATTTATTCAGTTATCGTTGCAGCAATTACTAGTCAGGTTTAGATAATCATCCTGATAAAATAAGCAGTGGGCACTTTTAGTTGACCATTCCGTGATAGTTGCAACACTTACTAGTCAGATACAATTAGCATGAGATAACCCCAAAACCCAGCAGTTGTTGGTACTTTTACTTAGCCATTCCGTTGTAGTGAAGCTGATTACTAGTCATATCGGATACAAGTCAATTTATAACCATAAACTTTAGTTATAGTTGTCTATGATCAAGCACTGTGCTCCAAGTCGTCCATAACCATGGACACGGCTTTCAGAAAGATTTAACCCTGCGGGGTGCACCAAATCCACAAGCACTTGACCCTTTTGCGGATCGTTAACATACACCCATCGGTATGTCGGCGGGCATAAGTCATGACGTTCCCAGACCCAAAGCAAGCACGGCCACCCCACTAAGTCTACCCATAGCAGTCGGCGGTCTCGAGACGGACTCGGTTTTGCGTCGATGTGGTAAACGACAGCGAATCCCAAAACTGGGACTGTCGATACCGCGAAAACACTCTGCTTCCTAAACAGTACAGCGTGCTCCTCACACAATCGTAAATAAAGCAGTAAAGCATGGCATAAGTACAGGATAGTAAATAAAACCTCAAACTAGTTTGTGGCCCCCAGTACAATACTTTGAAATCAGGTAATAATCAATGGGGGGCCCATATCAGGTAATAAAACCTCAAACTAGTTTGTGGTTAGCGCGCTCGATCTCGGAACATGTGTCAAGAACTCGGGGTCCTACGGGACACAAGTGGGCGGTCGGAAACCAACATTATCTATCACCCACCGATGCCTCTGCTTACTTAATTCAATTTTAGTTGTTAAACAGTAATTAAAGTGAACGAAAAGTAAAGCCATGATCATCTCCAACATCAACATGCGGCAATTACTCCAACACTGTGGTTCTTGGCGACCGCATAGCACTGAGCAAGCGACTACGACGCGCAAGTCATTGTCTACCAAACAATGTAATAGGATGTGTCCAAGGCAATATACGGTGCAAGGGATTTCACGAATGCGGAAACTAGAGCATCGCAAGACAGATAGCAATAGATCAACATGAGGGAATAAATGCTATAAAAGTAAGATAGGTAGAAAGGGGGAGATGCTCGCCTGAAAACATTGCCGAAGGTTCAACCGAAGATCGGGGCGAAGCTCACATCAACTCAACGTCCTTATCCGCGAAGAAGCAAAACACTAGAATAAACACCGGATGCAATATTTAATACTAGGGCAAAAGATCGAGCATGATGCATGATTGGTGTATGACATGGCAAGATGCGATGCAATTGGGCAATATTAAGCGGAACCGGGGTCCCGACAATTAATTAGATGGTTCAAGTTATTTATCTACCCCGCAAATTAAATGTTGTATTAACATGGCAAGATATGGTACCGGTTCGATGCACAAATTTAAATGAGGCCAATATGAGGCTAGATTTGCCCGCATATGGGCCCCATATTTAATTATATGGTGAACCGGCATAAGGCCCCCAAACCACATGACAATATGCATGAAAGTATGACAATTCAATATGCATCAATTTGTCATTACATTTATAAAATAGGGCTCGGAAAAGGGGTCACACATTAGGGGGTCTCGACGAACTTGGGGTTCCGGGGTTCGGGGTCGAGTCTCAGGGTTCAGGGTTCGACGGAAACGGCAGGGTTCGGTTCAAGATGGAGAACTTGGGTCCAAGCGGTCGATCTTGCCGTCGCGTAGATCTTGTCGGGTCCGAGTATCGGGACGGACTTGGCGTCCGGGGTGAAGTGCTTGTCGTTCTGCGTCGGTGTCCTTACCGGCCGTGTTCTCGAGCATCGCATCCGGGAAGGAGTACTTGTCGTCCAGGGTCTCGGTGTCCGGGATGAAGTACTCGGCGTCCTCGAGGGAGTACTTGTCGCACATGTGGTCTTCGGGTTCCATGACGACGATCTTGCCATTTCGATGTCGGGGTCTGGAAATACGTGAAGAAAGCATTGTCGCCCTTGGGTGGAGAACTTGTCATCCCGAGGGTCCGTGGCTTCCGGCGGAACGTTCTATGGATCCAGGGTCGAAGGGCTTGGTGCTCGCGAAGGGAACTCGGCGTTTTCGTGTCGAGGTTCTTGGCGGTTATCGGGTTCGGTCTCAGCGGGAGAGTTCTCGGTCCCCGAGGAGAGCTTGGCGTTCCACGATGAGGTTACTAGCGGCCGTGTTGGAGATCCTGCGGTTGCGCATCTTACCGACACCAGGGTGGATGCCCACGGAGTCCTTTGCCTTCTCAGCGTCAGCGTAGGCCCCGATCTGCTTGAGGACCTTGATGGCATGCGCGGTCTTCTCGACGCCCTCGGTGAGTCGAGGCGACGAGCGGAAACTTCGAGGGACGGACTCGTCACGGTGGCGGCCGAGGGCGTGGGGCACAGCGGTAGCTGCGAGGTCATGGCGGAGACGTCGAGGTGGAGGAGGGCGTCGCAGGCGAGTTTCGCCAGCGCGGGCGAGGAGCCCAGAGGTGGAGGCGGTGAGGCGGCTTAGGGGTCGGTGGAGGCTGCCGGCCGGACGGAGGTAGGGGTGAGCGGGGCAGCGGTGATCTGAGCTCCGGCCGGAGGGGAGGAGGGCGACGCAGCGGCAGTGGCGGAGGCGGGCGTCGGCCGTGGCGAAGCCGGGCGGCGCCAGCGCGCTCGTGGCGGCAGGAGGTCAGCAGGCGGCGGAGGAGGAGGATGAGCACGCAGCGTGGCGCGGAGGGGCAGTGGCGAGGGTCGCGCTTGAGAGGCGGCGGGACGCAGAGTGCGGCGGAGGTCGGGGCGCGTGAGGTGCGGAGGTGCGGGTGGAGAAGAGGCTTGGAGGCCGGCGGAGGAGGCTCAAGGGCCAGGGCAGCGAGAGGCGGTGGCGGGGTGCAGCGATTTGGGGAGGCGCGGAGAGGTCGCCGACGCCGGTGGGAGCGGTCCCATGGAAGGGAGGCGGATGGAAGGGAAAAGGAGGGAGGCGGGCGCAGCGTGGGTGGCTAGAGGAGGAAGAAGGTGGGAGGGAGGCAGTGGTCGGGTGGGACCCAGGCAGGTGGCGGGGCCAGGCGTGGGGTTGGTGGTGTGGTGGCGCGTGGGGCCCTGGGTGGGCAGCGTGACCGCGTGGGGAGCGTGTGGGGGGGCGTGTGGGGGGCGCGTGGGCAGGGTGGCGGGACCCACAGGGCAGGGAGAGGGGTGGCTGAGTGGGGTGGGAGGTTGAGTGGAGAGTGGGGCCGGGGTGGGGCCCGGTTGTCGGTGGGGAGAGAGAGAGGGAGGGTAGATAGTGCTGTGGTGAGAGAAGGCGTGGGGGGAAGAGGGTGGATTGATGAGGTGGCAGGTGGGTAGGGAAATGGGGGAGGGGTGAGGTGGCGAGCTGTGAGTGGTGGGTAGATTAGGATTGGGTGGGAATAGGATTTCGGGTAGGCTGGTTTAGGTGGACCGTTTTAATACTGGGGGTGGTCGACTGGGTCGAATCGGCCCGTTCGACTGCCTCACTAAAAATAATTGAATATTTTAATTATTTCAAACAGGGCTTTTGCAACCCGATAGCAGGCAAAACAAAATAATCCGGAGACCCGGGTTTTGCGTTTGAACAAAGACGGGGCGTTTAGAAAACAAGAACAGGTTTTTCCGCAAATAGTTTTATGCAAGCAAATGCAAGATGATGACGATGCTCAAATGCAATGTGGCATGATGACATGAGCATGCGGTCATGACGATGCAATGCACAAAAATCAACACGATTTTCTAGTAGTGGTTTTGCGGGATGCCACAATTCGACACCACTAACAATGGATCTCGCCCTCGAGATCCGCCTCATGGTACCGGAAGAAGGGCGGCGATCTGAATCTTCTCGCTTCGTGTAGATCCTCGCGACACCACTAACAAGAGGTTGTTGTTCGTGATCATCGAGAGAACACTCCGGAAACAACAGGTCGAACACTACAAGGAATCTGGCTATATATGACCCTCTATTTTCGTCACAAAATCGTCACAATAGTCCGTTTATGACGATTCTATGACGATTCTGAGATCGTCGAAAGCTGGGCGTCGCAAATGAACTATAACGACGATTTTAGTGAAATCGTCATAATCGTCTATGACGATATTGGATCGTCATAACTGTTATGACGATCCGATATCGTCATGGAAAAAGACATGGCGGTCGGATCCCGTGGCGATCCGACGTGTACGAAATCCCATCCATACAGCTATTTATATGGGCCAAGCCCAACAACTTAGTCAATTAATTTTTGTGTCAATTCAGTTGATTTGTTGGGCCAAGCCCAAGAAGTTGGCCTTCTCTATTTTCACGGCCTTTTCCTTTAAAGGTTCGTTTCTTTTTTATTTTCAACCATTTTAAAATTATGCCGAGGCCTTTTTACAGCCCATCTAGCATTTATTTCATTTCAGACAAACAACAGTAAACATCAAATATTTACTTATGGATAGGACAAATAACATTAATTTTTATGAATGATGACCAAATTTAGATCAATATTACACTCAGGCCATATTTTACATCACCCAAGAATATAAAACAGCTACAAATCATACACTAGTATATTACAACCGTGGAAAACTTCAAGTATTTACATCTCGAGCCACTTGCTACATGAACTGTACAATCATGTGAGCAAAACCCGCATCAGTCTTCTGCCTTCTTTGAACTTAGTCTGGAGCTCATGTAAGATGACACCACAATATATCTGGTAGCAGCAATAGAACATGTGAGATAATAACAGTAAAGTATCTAACAGTAAGTTATGCAAAGAACAAATGGGCATGTTTCTGGACATCAAATAAATCACTATCCTAGCCCACATAAACAATACATTACTTTATTTTCAGTTGCAACAGGGTTTCAAATGTTCACGACATGAAAAATGGACCTTTTCTATGTTACTAAATAGATCAGTCCCTAACTATACCTACAACTTCTTACCAGATATGTTCGCTCTAGATTTCACAATCTCTGTTACATTGGTAATTGTGTTAATTCAATGGTGAATATAATTCCATCGCAACACAAATAGCAGAGGTTGCTGCCTAATAACTCTAGTATAAAAAAAATTAGAAACTATGCAGAGTTTCCATGTGTTCAAAAAGAATAGCCAATGTCATCCCAAAAAGAAAACATGCCGATAGCATATATTGTAACAAGAACAAGAATGTTGCGAAGAAAAACATCGAGGTGTAACTAGACTACTAAGGAAATAATGAAACATTGATGAATTGGAATAAAAAATGTGAATGCCGATTTTCTACTATACACATTACCGCTATGCAATTAATAGAACAAATATTTCATCGGATTTCGTGAGGCCACAGGCAATAACGATTCAGATCTTGTCGAGACCACACCGGCGGATGGATCAAACAGATCACATCTCGCTCTCCAAGGCATACAACACAAGCAAACAAAGGAAGAAGGAGGAAACTCACCGATTCGACGAGGTGGTCACGAGATCTATCGCGAAAGGGGTTGTTTCAAAAGTGTTCAGCATCACTTGGTTTCTGCTTTGAACCGACCTAGCAATTCCATAAAATAACATAAATAAAAAAGGCTAGGATAGATATGGTAAAGCGGTATGATTACCTATGTAAAAGATTGGCTTTAATGAAACCATGACTCGATGAGCAAGACAACCAAAAACTATGTGACATAGATCATGTTATATAACATAGATCAAATCGACATACCACTGCTATGATAATAACAAGATCATCCCAGGACTATGATCTTCTACTGATAATTTCTTCAGTGGCAATTTGATATAAATGAAATAAGGATCATATTTGAGTATTCTCAAGTTGATATTTTACTTGTTATTTGCAGTAGCATGTACCAGTTGATGAATTTCTACAACAATATACAGTTCTACACTGATGTTTTACAATCTAAACAAGCATCTACCAAAATCCAAATATATACTGCAGTCTGTGGCCTGGAGAAATTTCAAGGCGTGTTAACTACATCGTCACAGCATCCAGCATGTCACAGCGTGTAGCATGTCAACTTTCTATACCTATTCAAGTAAAGGGAGGATCTTAGTACAGTTCATATATGATGCAAAGCTAGCTAAGGATTTCCAAGCAGTCCTAAAAAGATTTCAGAAAATTGAATCGGTGATGAGATAGAATGCATGTGCACCGTTTATCGGCCAGGTATAGGAATATTCATGCTCCAATTAACTAACAGTAATGAGCTAGAACATTCAGAACTGAAACTGGTTGTGGGCAAATATTGCAGCTATAAAGGAAAAAAATAGCTGCAATAGAATCAACACAATTGGAGGCAGAAGAGATATTTATACTATACATAGTTTACTAATTAACGCAAAGCAGAAAAGAACAATAGCTTAGTTTACTAATTAACTGCAACGCAGAACAGAACAACAGCTCATGGTAAAACTGAGATAAACACCAACAATGAATGATATTTGCACTACTAGCTGCTAATTACTTGGAGCAAAACCAAATAGCACTTGATACAAACGAGTAATCGCTGATTGGTGACAATATGTTCTAGGCTTATTTGTGCAAAGCACTACAATGATCAGTTCAGGAGGTAATGGAATAGTAGGATAGCATGAATGATCTATCCTTGGGCAATATCTCTGCCAACATCTGTTTTAAACTCTATTTGTTTCAATTTTAGTCTGATAGCTTTATGATATGAGCAAGTTGATGATCTGACAATCTTAAGGTTGTTTTTCCATACTTTCAATACAAAGTGCATACAGCCATATAAGTCAGTAGGCTCAGGGCTTTGTGTGGTGGTTCCATATTAGCATATATCCACATCTTAACTAAGGGGAATCTAAATTTGAGAAGTTGCATCTAAAATTTATGTTGATATCAATCTATGAATAAATTAATTTCTTGCTGTTACAGCTCAAGCATAAGAACACACTTAAAGAACACTACTCTGCATAGTCCAATATAATATGAAAAGAACCTGTACAATTTCCATCCCCTCCCTCTAATTTAAGCACATCATATATGTATCAGTAAAACCACAGAAGAATGCACAAGCCACTAGCTATGCCACGAACATGAACAAGCCACTAGCTAGGGTTTGCTAGGGATTACAGCTTGCTAGGGTTTGCTAGGGATTTTGGGGAGATGGGAGAGGAAGGGACTCACAGGTTGATGGCGTATCGGCTCTGGATCTGGACCTCGCACAAAGTCATGGACGCGGCCAGACTTTCTAGCACCATTTGCCTTCCGCCGCTGTGACCAAGAAAGTCTTGAGATCCGCATCCGCCTACGGCGCTGCCCTTGGCCGGAGAACGAGGAGGAAGGATGGCGACGGCGCCACGACGGCGTCCTCCTGCTGGCTGCGGGGATGCCATGCCGGAGAGTGGGAGGATAGGGCCGCCCTGTGAGCTCCCTCGTCGATGAAACCTAAAAACAAGGGACACAGAGGGCGATGAGGGGGAGGGAGTCAGCGAGACACGACAGTTGTTGGGGAGATTGGATCAGCGCAGAGGGTGGGTTCTAGTACATAGTTCATACCTGCCAGTGAGGTCGACCCCCAAATTCCGCACGAGCTCGCCGACCGCCACCGCACCTAAAAAATCAAACAACAAAAATGTCAGATCCGTATTCGGCTAGGCTGATGTCATCCTCGACAAGCGCCACGAACTCGGCGAGGCTGATGAAACCGTCGCCGTCCGCCTCGTCCATCATTCGAATCCTCGTCGGTGGATCTCGCTAGAGGGGGTATGGATCTCGCTGGAGGGGGTATGGATCTCGCTGGAGCGAGCGAGGAAGAGGATCCCGAACAGAGGGCGCTGGCGGCGCGTGCGGATCTCGATGGAGAAGGAAGGATGATGCGTTCGCTGGAGAAGGAAGGGAGAGGGTGGCGATGTTAGCTCGCTTGTGTGTGGCGGCAAGTGGGATTAGGGTTGGGGAGAGGAGTTATTTGGGAGGGACATGGCGATTTTCGCCACGCTGTGGCGGTGAAATATTCGGTGTATGCGCGCGCGTGAATAGGCTGGGTACTTTGCCACGTCATCTATCCGTGTCAAGTTCCCACGGATCAACATCCTGTCCGTCCATCCTATACACATCCAATGGGCCATCTTGCTATCCTCCACATTTAGACCTTTCTAGCTATTATGACGATTTCACTGAAAGAAATTACGACGTTTTGAGCGAAATCGTCATAGTTTATTGAGGTTTTGGCCCTCCCAAGCAGCTTGAGACCATCCGATGTGGAATCTTCATAAATCTAAGACGATTTTGTAGATGGTCACTACCAAAACGTCACAAGTTAACACATTTCTTGTAGTGGAAGGTAGAGGTATCAACAAATAAAGCCACCTCTAGCTTCCGTGACGGAGTAAAATTGCATCGATTCACCATTCAATATACAAAGCAAATGATAAGAGTAGTGGTATGGTCGCGACTCCATCCCGCACTCAAAGCATTACTCTGTACACGAACAGATAGGTTATGCAACCAACCCTCAGGATTCAGACTGAAGATCTCGACAAACAAGGTTCAGGAACAAAGGGGTGATGCAGACTCTGCGTCGGATCTGGCGTAGATGATGTCTTCGCGTCGGAAAACACCGGAATGCACGAGAAGGAACAAAGAGAAATCCAACAGATGAAGGATTCCTCTGATAGCATGAAGACCGGATGTAGAAGCATCGTTACCAAAGGAGGAAGCGAAACCCTGAAGGTACGACGGAAAACCCAACCACGAGAAACCCTGGACTAGAAGAAGGAAAGAGGACAGTTCCAAAACACGCAGAGGTAAGAGGAGAACAACAGAAGGTAAGGAGTAAAATCAGACATAATCAGAACTATCCAACCGATTTTGCAAAAATAGTTTTGACACTCTACTTCGGCCGTTAGCTAGGTTATTCTACAGGCTGGACTTGTGGGGTATCGTAACTGCTGAGCTCTAATACCACTCTGTAACACCCTCAGAATCGGCCCTATGCCAGTTTTAGCGAAACCCGCCAAACCCGCATAGAAACGATTCAAAGGTGCCCACCAGGCACTTGCGTGCGGGTGGAAAACGAAGTAATAACATTACACAACAGTCCTCGATGGGACCCACAGAACAGATATATTTACAACACGACTCCATGAGTCAAGATTACAGATATAATATATAAAGATCCAAATCACCTTGAAAACGAGGGAGCGTCCAGCTGGACAAGGCATAAATGGGGCTAAGAGCCCGAAGAATAACCAATGGCGTCCATAACCTCGCTTGGCCAAGCGGAAGGGTAACCACGCTAACGACGTCGATCTCAAAACCTTCTTAACAAAAGGTGCCGACAAAGGGCAAAGGAAAAGGAGGAGCGTCGATCGAGGCCAAGACAGCGAGGCTAGAATTCGGGCGGTCCTTGCCTACATAGATATGGTGGATCGAGCGCAGCATGCACTAAACAACCTATAGAGACTCGATGTAACTGACGGCTATCAGAGAGGGGTAAGAAAGACCTATCCGGAACCAGACTGATACTAACACCAAACAATCCCATCCTGGTATTCCCCCTCGAGACCAAACGAGGAAGTCAACCGAGGAACTCACAAAGTTGGCAGTTTTATTTATTCAGTTATCGTTGCAGCAATTACTAGTCAGGTTTAGATAATCATCCTGATAAAATAAGCAGTGGGCACTTTTAGTTGACCATTCCGTGATAGTTGCAACACTTACTAGTCAGATACAATTAGCATGAGATAACCCCAAAACCCAGCAGTTGTTGGTACTTTTACTTAGCCATTCCGTTGTAGTGAAGCTGATTACTAGTCATATCGGATACAAGTCAATTTATAACAATAAACTTTAGTTATAGTTGTCTATGATCAAGCACTGTGCTCCAAGTCGTCCATAACCGCGGACACGGCTTCTCGAAAAGATTTAACCCTGCAGGGGTGAACCAAAGTATCCACAAGCACTTCGACCCTTTTTGCCAGATCAGTTAACATACACCCATCGGTATGTCGGCGGGGCCTAAGTCATGATGTTCCCAGACCCAAAGCAAGCACGGGGGGCCACCCCACTAAGTCTACCCGCAACGAAGTCGGCCGGTCTCCGAGACGGACTCAGGGTTTATGCGCTGTCAGAACGACACGAATCCCAAAACTGGACTGTCGACATGCCAAAATACTCCGCTTCCTAAACAAGATAGCGTGCTCCTCACACAATCGTAAATAAAGCAGTAAAGCATGGCATAAGTACAAGATAGTAAATAAAACCTCAAACTAGTTTGTGGCCCCCAGTACAATACTTTGAAATCAGGTAATAATCAATGGGGGGCCCATATCTCCCCACCTGTGGTTAGCGCGCTCGATCTCTAACAGTGTCAAGAACTCGGGGTCCTACGGGACACAAGTGGGCGGTCGGAAACCAACATTATCTATCACCCACCGATGCCTCTGCTTACTTACTTCAATTTTAGTTGTTAAACAATAATTAAAGTGAATGAAAAGTAAAGCCATGATCATCTCCAACATCAACATGCGGCAATTACTCCAACATTGTGGTTCTTGGCGACACGCAACAGCACTTGAGCAAGCGACTACGACGCGCAAGTCCAGCTATCTACCAAACAACAGGTAATAGGATGTGTCCAAGGCAATATACGGCTGCAAGGGATTTCACTGCACGAAACTAGAGCATCGCAACACAGATAGCAATAGATCAACAGGAGGGAATAAATACTATAAAAGTAAGATAGGTAGAAAGGGGGAGATGCTCGCCTGAAAACATTGCCGAAGGTTCAACCGAAGATCGGGGCGAAGCTCACATCAACTCAACGGCCTTATCCGCGAAGAAGCAAAACACTAGAATAAACAACGGATGCAATATTTAATACTACGGCAAAATATCGGGCATGATGCATGATTGGTGTATGACATGGCAAGATGCGATGCAATTGGGCAATATTAAGCGGAACCGGGGTCCTGACAATTAATTAGATGGTTCAAGTTATTTATCTACCCCGCAAATTAAATGTTGTATTAACATGGCAAGATATGGTACCGGTTCGATGCACAAATTTAAATGAGGCCAATATGAGGCTAGATTTGCCCGCATATGGGCCCCATATTTAATTATATGGTCAATCGGCATAAGGCCCCCAAACCACATGACAATATGCATGCAAGTATGACAATTCAATATGCATCAATTTGTCATTACATTTATAAAATAGGGCTCGGAAAAGGGGTCACACATTAGGGGGTCTCGACGAACTTGGGGTTCCGGGGTTCGGGGTCGGGTCTCAGGGTTCGACGGAAACGGCAGGGTTCGGTTCAAGATGGAGAACTTGGGTCCAAGCGGTCGATCTTGCCGTCGCGCAGATCTTGTCGGGTCCGAGTATCGGGACGGACTTGGCGTCCGGGGTGAAGTGCTTGTCGTTCTGCGTCGGTGTCCTTACCGGCCGTGTTCTCGAGCATCACATCCGGGAAGGAGTACTTGTCGTCCAGGGTCTCGGTGTCCGGGGTGAAGTACTTGGCGTCCTCGAGGGAGTACTTGTCGCACATGTGGTCTTCGGGTTCCATGACGACGATCTTGCCGTTTCGATGTCGGGGTCTGGAAATCCGTGAAGAAATCCTTGTCGCCCTTGGGTGGAGAACTTGTCATCCCGAGGGTCCGTGGCTTCCGGCGGAACGTTCTATAGATCCAGGGTCGAAGGGCTTGGTGCTCGCGAAGGGAACTCGGCGTTTTCGTGTCGAGGTTCTTGGCGGTTCGGTTCGTTGATCTCCGGGAGCGTTCTCGGTCCCGAGGAGAGCTTGGCGTTCCACGATGAGGTTACTAGCGGCGTGTTGGAGATCCTGCGGTACAAGATCTTATCGACACCGGGCGGATGCCCACGGAGTCCTTGGCCTTCTCGGCGCCAGCGTAGGCCCGACGCTTGAGGACCTTGATGGCATGCGCGGTCTTCTCGACGCCCTCAGCGGAGTCGGAGACGACGAGCGGAAACTCGGGGACGGACTCGATGCGGTCGCCGCGGCCGAGGACGAGGGACGGCACAGCGGTAGCGGCGAGGGTCATGGCGGCGACGTCGAGGTGGAGGAGGGCATCACGGGGCAGAGTTCGGCAAGGGGCATGGCGATGAGGCAGAAGGCGGCCGGAGAGGCGGTGAGCCAAGGGGTGATGCGAGGACGGCCCGAGGCGGCGGAGGGGAGGAGGGCGCAGCGCGGGTGGCGGAGGGCGGGCGCCGACCGCGAGGCGAAAGAAGCGCGCGGCCAGCGCCATGGCTCAGGGCGACGGGAGGTCGAGGCGGCCGAGAGGAGGAGGAGCACGCACGGCGCGAGGACGGGGAGTGGCGAGCCATGTGGAGAGGAGGCGCGGCGGACAGAGGGTGCGGCCGGAGGTCGGGGACGCGGTGAGGTGCGGCGGTGCGGGTGGAGAAGGAGCGTGGAGAAGAGGGGGGGCGCGGCCGAGGAGAGGGGGCACCGGCGGGAGGAGAGGTGGAGGCTCGGGGCGCAGGGCTGAGAGGCGGTGCAAGGCGAAGGAGGTCCGCCCGGAAGGGGAGGCCACGGAAGGGAAAAGGAGGGAGGAGGCGGGCGGCGTCTGGGTGGCTAGAGGAGGAAGAAGGGGAGGGAGACAGTGGTGTCGGGTGGGACCTGAGGCGTGGCGGGACCAGGCGTGGGGTTGGTGGGGTGTGGGCGTGGGGCCGCGGGTGGGGCGTGACCACAGGGGGAGAGAGGTGGCTGAGTGGGGTGGGAGGTGGGGGGAAGAGGGTGGATTGATGAGGTGGCAGGTGGGTAGGGAAATGGGGGAGATTAGGATTGGGTGGGAATAGGATTTCGGGTAGGCTGGTTTAGGTGGACCGTTTTAATACTGGGGGTGGTCGACTGGGTCGAATCGGCCCGTTCGACTGCCCCACTAAAAATAATTGAATATTTTAATTATTTCAAACAGGGCTTTTGCAACCCGATAGTGAGCAAACAAAATAATCCGAGACCCGGGTTTTGCGTTTGAACAAAGACGGGGCGTTTAGAAAACAAGAACAGGTTTTTCCGCAAATAGTTTTATGCAAGAAAATGCAAGATGATGACGATGCTCAAATGCAATGTGGCATGATGACATGAGCATGCGGTCATGACGATGCAATGCACAAAAATCAACGCGAATTTCTAGTAGTGGTTTTGCGGGATGCCACACAGGGTCCATCATCGCTTCTTTGCATGTAGTCGGTTTATTATTCTCAAATATTGATTCAACCCTCAAATATTGGTATTTGATTGTTTACCCGACCTACTTGTTTCAATAGGAACTTAGATCTCCGCGACCACAACCTTTGAGGTACGCGAGCCATGAGCATTGTTGCTGCCCTAACACTTTTCGATCGCAAGAACTCTGCACATATAGCTAAGGTTCTTTAACCTTATCAAAGTTCTATTGTCCTCCCACTTAACTTTTCACGAAAAAATTCCTTCTCAAAGAAACTTGAAGTTCTAAGCAACAAACACTTTTGTCTCCTGTTTATGGAGGAATACTTAATTTATACAAAGACAGTTCATCCGACTTTGGTTGCACACATCTTTCTTATGCATAGCATACCAATGTTTAAGAAAGGACAACTTGGGATTTATCCCAAACCATAACTTTATATGGTGTCAATTCAACGGATTATGATGAAGCTCTTTTCAGTGGAAAAACGGTAATCTCTAAAGCTTTTAATCTTTAAAATATAATGGCAGTTTTATGAATTACACCTTCGATCTTACCATGTCAAACAAGGTTTAATTACATATCTCGAACGCTCCATACTCTTATGGTGTTTCGGGAAAATGCAAATCCACGGAACGATTCCTTTAAATCTTAGGTATTATGCTAAACTCTGTAACTCAAATATCTTTCTTTATGATCTTTATCATAAACTGTTTATATTCTTGTTACAATGATTTTGCACTTCATCTTGAAAGTCCTTGAACTTTTCAAATGTTTCATACTTCATCCTTATTAAGTAAATATTCATATATTCACTCAAAATTTCGGAGAAAGCAAATGAAGTTAAAATCCATCGCTCTTGACTACACATAATGGACTTCGTACAACAATATGTACAAATTCCAATAGGATAGTCTTTCGTTCCCTTTTGGCCTACGAACGAAGTTTCAATTATCTCTAGGAAAGTTTCACAAGTGTCACTTGATCAAAATCAAAAGACTCCAAAATTCCATCCACATGGAGTTTCTTCATGTTTTCTTTCCAGTATAATTTAAACGGCGATGTCACTTCCTAAGTGATCTTTCAATCAATTTGTCTTTCGACATTTTTAGCACTAGTTTTATGGATGTGATGTCTCCAACGAGATTTGAAAAACCCTTTTGTTCTCATAATACCTGATAAAACAAATCTTTGAAGGCAAGCTTTGATGTTTAACGAGCAACATAATAACCCTTTATTTGTTCTCGATGAACATCATCACATATTCTTTTGCTAGTTACTTAGGCCATTGTAGTTCATGAATTGTGTTGTTTCGTATGACGATTCACACCAACAAATTCAGTATCAAATACTTAAGAACCACATTGTTTAATAAGCAAAGAATATAGCCATAACACGTTTATCATCTATATACTCAAACTGAACAATTCTAGTCTTTTCTTTTCTGCCATATATATATGAGATTCTCTTTCAGTATTTCCTTTTCTATTTGAAAGAATCTATCAACATCAATAGTGGAGTCATACATATGACAGATAGTCCAAAGCATGTATAGTTAAATACCAATGTCTTTGGATTTGCACTTTGAAGCAGATCACCATTATCTAATGTTTGGTGTTCTTTCAAATTGCTTTCTTTAGTAATCTCATGGTGTAGTAAACATTTTACCTACATCAAATATTCACCCTTATCATGGAATCGTCCATGATCAAGCTACTTTTATCTTATAATGATGAATTATGAGTATAATGTTGCTATCCAAAACCTTTTGGAGGATTAGGACAACAAGTGTCTCCAACCTTTTGCAATTCTCATCAAATATGAGAACATGACTTTAGCCATATTATACTCTATCATGTTGCAACCAAAACTTCGTTTCAGATATCACAATATCTTCCACACATCATGGTTTCTGAAACAACTCTTTCAGATCCTAGATAACCTTGATATTAAGAGAATCCTTTGAATATCAAGAATCATGGAGACAAACATGATACTTATATACTAACACTTGGAATTGTTACTCTTGATTTAATACTAATTATTAAACTTCATGGAGTAACCGAAACTTACTGAAAGTTTGAAATAGGACTTTTAAACTTTAGATTAACACTTCAAAACAATACGATACCAGTTCGTAAAGTAACTAACCAGAATTCTATAGTTCTATCATCTCAATTATAACTAAGCACAAGGTGGTAAACGGATGCCAATGACTACAACAATTATGCAAATTCACTTTGATTTAGTTTATGATAAATTGAGTTCTAATTAATAATTAAATTAATCTAGGTGAACTCCCACTCAAAACAATATCCCTCACATTGTTTTAGTGATCACACGAACCAAATCCACCACATCAAAACCGATCATCAAGAGAGTTGATATAGCTTCAATGGCGAACAATCAACATGTTCATCATATCTACTATATGACTCATGCTCTACCTTTCTAATCCGTGTTCCCGAGACCATGTCTCATACATGCTAGGCTCATCAAGATCAAACCTTGGTTTCGCATGAGCAAATCTGGCTTGCTCACGTTGTATACACTTGCGTAATCTAACACACCATCATCACGTGGTGCTCAAACAACAAGCTTTAGCAACGGTGCTAACTAAGGGTGAACACTTTATGACTTGAAATTCATGTGCATGAGGGATCATCTTATAATGCTACCGTTGTCTACTAAGCAATACAAGATTCATAAAGGATTAACATCACATGCAATTCATAATATGTGATATGATATGGCCTTTCTTCTTTGTGCTTCCGATCTCCATCTTCCAGCACGAACATGATCTCCATCATCACCGGCATTGCATCAAGGTCAATGACGCCTCTCCATGGTTGTCGTCCACCGGCTTCAACTATTACAACTACTTTGAATAGACACGCGGGTCTTAACAGAAATTAAAGACAACCATATGGCTCCTGCCGGTTGCCAACTTACAATAAGGAACATTGCATACATCATATATAATCACAATCATGACCATATCACATCACTTCACACCCCTGCAAAACAAAGTTAGACGCCTCTACTTTCTTTGCATGTTTTACGTGGTTTGGGGATTTCTATAAGTGTCGTTCTAACTTACGAACATGAACCACAACATTGACACAAGTATTGTTAATCACCCGTTGTGAATTGGATCTATACTATGCTAGGAGAAACAGGCACCCGCAAAGCCACTTATGCAATACAAGTTGCATGTCAAGCGTGGAGCAAGTCTCATGAACGATGTCATGTAAGGTTAGCCCGGGCCGCTTCATCCCAACATACCGCAAGATGCAAAGTACACAAGAAGCAATCGACAATAAAAGTATCAACGCCCACAATGACCATTGTGTTCTACTCAGGCAATGATCTGCATATAGACACGGCTCTGATACCACTGTAGGGGTTCGTAGCATGGAAAACAAAAATTTTCTATCGCATACAAACAAACAAGCCAAGATCTATCTACTAGATTGTAGCAACGAGTCGATGGAATAACTTACCCTCGAAGATTCCAAAGCGTTAACGAGTAGATTCTCGTGGGTGATGTAGTCGTACACTTCCGATCTCAAGATCGCAGAGCGATCCTTCCGGCTGCTGCGTTCAGAGCGCTCCCAGTCGGTCACACGCTCGATCGACGAAGACCTTCCTCTCCTTGTTCCAAAGAAAGCGGAGGTTGTAGCACTCTCCTCGCGATTCCGCAAAGACAACGGCGTGGTACCTAAGTAGAGGGAGATCTCGCAGGCTTCTTTAAGCCGAGCGAGTATGGTGGAGTATGAGAGAGCTATTAGTGGTCTAGGTATTAGACACACCAATTATAAGGCTCTAAACCGAAGGCTAGGGCAATTAGAAGCTCTAAACCAAAACGGCTCTAAACCGGAGATTAGAGGATAGGAACTTGTGTGTCTAGAGGAGGAGGCCCTGCCCCTCCTTTTAAAGGTGGGAGGGGCGGCCAAGGGAGGAGTCCTCCCAAGTCAGCCTTGGGTGGCGCCCGGCTTGGAGAGGAGGACTCCTCCCCTGGTTTCAACCTCCTCTTGCTTGTTTCCCATAGTTTCTGCTTTTAGCCGCTTGACTTTCAAACTGTCCATTTGACTTTTCAGTTTTAGGATTCAATTTAATCCTTTATTTGGAACAGCAAGAACACTTAGAACATGATGAAATCATTCCAATATGTAATGACACATTCATGTACCCCTTCCCCCCCGGAGTGCCGGACATTCCGGAACCTTCTAGAACATTCCCGATGAAAACACCGGAATCATTTCCGAACTCCGAAACGGGACTTTCCTTATATGAATCTTATTCTCCGGACCATTCCGGATCACCTCGTGATATCCCGGATCCCATCCGAGACTCCGAACAACATTCGGTCTCTTTCTCATAATACCATAACTTCTCAAACAACGTCGAATCCTTAAGTGTGTCTCCCTACGGTTCGTGAATTATGCGGACATGATCGAGACACTTCTCCGAACAATAACCAATAGAGGAATGTAGAAATTCATATGGCTCCCACATATTTCTACGATTACTTTGCGATCGAATGAACCACTTACATACGATACCAATTTCCCTTTGTCTCACGATAGTTTACTTATCCGAGGTTATGATCATCGGTATCTCTGCATACCTAGTTCAACCTCACATCGATAAGTACTCTTTTCTCGTTCCGTGATATGTGATCCCTCAGAGCTCCACATGCTTGCAAGCTAATTGGATGACATTTCACCGAGAGGGCCCAGAGTATATCTATCCGTCATATGGATGGACAAATCCCACTCTTGATCCATGTGTTTCAACCAATACTTTCAACACTCAATGCCACCTTTATAGCCACCACACGGTGGTGTTTGATGACATCAAAGCATCCATCCGGAAAAGGTGATATGCATGATCTCATGGTCGAAGGAATTAGGTTACTATGTATCAGAAAGCATATAGCAATTGAACTATTGAAATGACTTTATCTTTATGCTACGCTTATCTATAGGAGTATGTCCATCACATCATTCTCCTAATGATATGATCCTGTTGTTAATAACATATCTATGTTCATCATCAGGAAACCATGATCATATATTAACCAACAAGCTAGTTTAACAAGAGGCTTTACTAGGGACTCTTATTTTAGTTTACAAATCACACAAGTATTAATGTTTCCGGTTAATACAATTATAGCATGGTATGTAAACATTTATCATAAGTGTGAAGATATGATAATAACCACTTTATTATTGCCTCTTGGGCATATCTCCAACACCTACAACGCCTCACGCCTGTCACGGTTGCTTGTCGGACGCGGAGGGTCATGGTGTGACCTGCTCCTGTGTCCTTGGTTGCGCTCTCCGTCATGACGGGTCTTCTCCGCGTTGTTGCGGATGATGATGCCGCACTGCTTTGGTGGGGGCATATCCGTACGGTGGTGAGCCTTATAATCTTCGGGATGTCGGGGGGATCGGGGCGGTGGCGACGGGCGACGAGGTCGGGCCTTTTCTCCGTGGTCGGAGGATATGGGGATGGCATCCTTCCTGTTGCGTGCATCCCTCCGTCTTCGTTCTGATGAACCCGTCTGGGACCCGACATCAAGAGGAGATCTGTCCCTTGGCGGCTTATACTGGCTATACTAGCAAAGCGCTGGGTCGGACTCGCGCCTCTGAGAGGTGGCCTTTTCCTGCTGCTTCACCGCCTTGGCCACTAGGTCATAGACCTGTTCCACTGCCTCGGGCGATCTATCCTGCTCCAGAAGGGTCTTGGCGACGGCGAGGTTAAGGAGTGGAGTGGGCATCACCTGCTTGCCTTCACTGTCAATGTATGGCTTGTCTTGTGCTGGCTTCGAGGGAGCCCATCCTAGGTTGCGCCGTACACCAGGATCGTTGATGACGCGAGCCGGAGCTTTCTTGGCCTTCTGCTGCTGCAGCAAAGTTTTGTACTCGGCCTCCATTTCTCTAGATTTCTCTATGGACTTCTGCGCATTGACCAGATCTCGATCTAGCTTAGCGCCTTGCTCCACGATGGCCTACGCTTCCTCCAGCAGCTGCTGGCGCTTCTCGTCAAGCTGAGTCATGTTCCGGATATGAGCAACGGTCAGTGGCTCGACGAGGAGATTGCCGTACATCACTCTATCAGCTGGAGTAACTTGGGCTGCTGTAGACGTAGATGCTGGAGGCGGCAAGTTTGCGGTGTTGTTGTTGCTCGGGCCGGTGTCGAGTTCTGCGCCGTCTGACCGGTTAAGCAGAGGAGGCATGACCTTTGCGCGATCATCGTCAGCAGCAATAAGTGGCCCCTTCCCTTTTTCCAGCGCTGTAGGCGGAGCTCGTCCGGGTTGGTCTTCATCCATCGCCGTCCCAATGATGACAAACACCCCTCGAGACGTGACGGCGTTGTTGGATTGCTCGTCGCGCGACTACTCCTCCTCCATCTCCTGCATAGCGGAGTCTAGCTCTTCTGGACTGAAATCTATCTCATCCGAATCTGCACTGAAATCTGCATAAAGCGCGTCAATGACAGAGTCGGAGGGTGCCAGGACTTCCTCGATGACGGGCGGTGGAGGTGCAATGGCAGCGACGATGACTGGAGGTGGTGGTGCCGCTGCGACGATGGCAGCCGGAGGCGGTGGTGGCGGCGGCTGAATCGGAGGTTCTCCGTCAATGAGCGCGAGTGCTTTCTAGGCTTCCGCGTCAGCCTTCGCGTAGTTGTTGACGCTGCTCACCATCTGTTCAAGGGTAAGGCGTCCTGTTGCCTGCTGCCGTCTTAAAGAATGTCGGAGAAGCGTACACGGCAAGATTTCCAAAGTGATACAAAGCGTTATCATCGGGGTAGTGGGCCAGATCGGCTCGTATACGGAGCCACCTGGCCAGGTAATCGTGAGGGTTTTCGCTTTCTCTCTGAACGCAGCGCGCCATATCAAAGATGGTAACCACGCCGACGAACTTGTATCTCTGCTGTCCAGACGCACGGGCGAAGCCGATGGATTTGCAGTGATCTTCCACCTTTATATCCTGCACAGGGGCAGTTTGGGTGGGCCTTGAATTTTTCTAATCTTTGCTGGTAAACTCCAAAGAGAGATCCGACATCGATCCTTCCGCTAACATATCCTGCTCGTAGGCGGTCCGTGCGGCCTTGATGCTCCTCCGACTCCTAGGGAACTAGTGCCCGAGTCGGTTTCGCCGATGAAGAGGTGGATGTCTCCGATAGGAACGATCGAACACCGCGTAGGGTTCGTCCTCGCCGGGATCCAGAACTCTTCAGGAGGTACGATCGGAACGTTGCTGGAGAAGATAACACGACCGATGGCTACGGTTTTGCCGATTCCCGCGAAGATCTTAGTCCTCGCCCGCTGAAGAGCCTGAAGCGCCTCTTGCCCCACGGTGGGTGCCAACTATCGTGGTATTACGACGAGTACGCCATGGAGGGGTCCTCACAGTGCGTGTTTAGAGACGTGGGGGAAGAAGGACGGTTGACAGGTACGAGGTAACATAGCTTACCCAGGTTGAGATCCCACGACGGTGGCGGAATCCTACTCCTGCTATAAATCACTATAAGGGCAATACGCCGAGTTACAGGGATTGGTTCGCTGTGCGAGGTTGTCTGAAGTTGTCTATGAACGTCTGAGATTGTGCCCTAAAGGCTCCTATATGCCCGACTTATATAGTCGTCAGGTCCTAAGGTTATAGGGAAAAGTCCTAGCCGGACAAGTTACAGAGTCCTACACTGTCTATTACTAGTCTTGTGTATCTGGCACTCCAAGGCTGTACGCTGGTGACTCCACCGTAGCCTTCCTTTATTCGGCATGGGGCTCCCTTCTGGATCCATCTAACTGGGCCGCCCAGCAGGCCATAGGCCTTGCTACCAAATGTGGGCCACCCGGGTTATCCGGATAAGAGACATGCTATAAGGATACCCATATAGAATATCCCCAACACGCGGGGCGAAAGTCTAGCTGGTGAGCTTTCCCCATCTTAGTTTCCTTAGAAAGATTTTTCTAGCATGATTTCGTGCCCTAGAGTAATAAGTGATGTTTTTAATAGATATGCGTCATCCAGTTGTTTACAGATTTGCAATTACGCTACCATGATGTTAAGGAAAGAGATTTCGTATGTGCTTATGTTCCATACATTTATCTGATTTACTGACAGTGAACTTGTTGTTCTTTTTGTTTGGTTCATCTAGGCATGCGTATGTTCTCTCTCTTTTAGTGCATTGGTACCACAATGTTGGATGGGTGTAGGAAACATATCGAGAAAGATCCTACACTTGAGAGATGGTTTCAACCTAGTACGGTTCCACAGCCTACTGTTGATGAATCAATACAGATCTTAAGAGGACTTCATGAGAGATATGAACTTCATCAGAAGCTGTGATACACCGTTGAGGCTATAGTTGCTGCAGCACAGTTATCATATCAGTATATCGGGTTTGCATTGCGTTATACTTTTAATTAATTTGGTTGATCTCCAATTTTTTGGTTAATATTTTGTTTATACCAATTCTGGAGCAACAGTTAATACTTATGTATGGCTATATCTTTCTAATTGCTTCATAGTTTCCTTTTCACTTAGCTATAGGAGGGTATATTATGTTGTGGTCTCTGCCTCTCCGGTGGTTTCTTTTGTCTGTATTGTTCACTTATGTGTATCACCAATTTGATTACATTGTTCATCGACATTTTGGATAGGCAAGGGGCTTTCATTTAGTGACATCTCACGATTTGATTATCCATCATCGAAGGGTTTAATATCATGATTTTTCTTAAGTTCCTAATGTGCTCCATTATTCCCTTCCTATAGAATTCTGCTAAAAATGTTATAAATGATATAAGCTATATAACACTACAGTGACCGCTTCCTGCCTGACAAGGTTATTGACTTGATTGATGAAGCGGGTTCCCGTGTTAGGCTCAGGCATGCATATGTACTAACTCTAAATTGTTCTGATCACGGAGAGCGTACTTCACAACATTGTTTCTATCTAGCCATGATCCCTTTACGTTACAACTCCGTGATGAAGCCAAGGAGCTAGATAAAAACTTCGCCAGATAACCAAGGACAAGAATGAGGCTGTGCGTGGCCAAGATTTTGAGAAGGTATACATTGATTTTGTAGATGTGCTCTGAGTTCTGTATGAAGGTTCCTAAATGATCTGCTTTAGCACGATTTTTATGATCAAGAGTATGGGTTAATTCGGTTATTTGTAGTACATCATATTGTTGTATGGTACCTCACAATCTTTAGTAGAAGCCAGCCTTTTTTCTGTTGTGTTGGAACTAGAATAAACTGCTGTTGTATCTTCACAGGCTGGGGAATTAAGAGATGAGTAGATGGAGCTGAAGGCTCCAATTACAAACATTATTGACAAGAGCAAGGAAACAGTTAAAGCAGAGACTGAATCTGGTGAAGTTGGTCCTATTTTCATAGAGACAGATATTCAACAAACTGTCTCCTCTTGGACTGGAGAAAGTCTCGTCTGATGAGTCTGAACGCCTCCTTAAAATGAAAGAGACACTCCATATACGTACCATTGGGCAGGATGAGGTTGTCAAAGAAATTAGCCGTGATATCTGACGTGCTCGTATTGGCCTCAAGAATCCAAATCGACCCATTGCTAGCTTCATATTCAGTCTAAATTGGTAATCTTGCTCGACTACAAATTGTTAATGAAGGTTCTTTTGCATTTATTTTCTCCCTTAGATGCAATGGTAATTTGCGAGGCCAGCTTTAGTTTCAGTCTAAATATTTATTTTCCGGTCAGTCCTGGTTTTTGATATTCTAATTCGAGCTTTACACCCATACTTAAAAACTTGTTTTCTACCTCTTTGGAATTTCATAGCCCCATCGTTGTTGTTTGACTCTATCCCCAGACCTATGAATATGATATTGTTATATTGGATCAGTATTTAAATTGAGTAGGATAAAGCTACTACTATATCAAGGCATGTTGTGCGGCACATCATTGTGTGTAGGGATTATCATCAGTAATCAATCGGGCTTCTCAACACATATTCAGTTGAACTGATAATAGCTTTTTTCACTTCAATAACTAGTTGACTAATTTAATTTGATTTCTCACTATGAAGATTTTGTAGAATTTTCTTGGTTCCTCATTTCGTCCACACTTGGGCTACAATTCTGGGTTGCTTTATGCTCTCATTGTAGCTAATTAATAAAGCAAATAAATACCATGAAATATTCCTTGGGCTACGAATGTTGTCAATTTGTTATAAAGTTAGCAGCTACAGCCCGTAGTTCCGAAATATTCCTTTGCTTGCTTGAAATTTGCTGTCCATAAATCAACTATTTGATTGTTTTTCTCAACTATAAGGTGGCCTCATAAATGCGAGGGCAACATCTAAATAATTTTAAAAACAATTTACAATTCTATAGAAACTTATATATTAGGCCAACAGAATTTATGTAGTTCTATAATCACCATAAATAACATGGTAAATAAAATATTAAGCAGGATAAATCTTTTAATTCTGGGTATAATAGTTACTGTTCTAGTAAAGAAGATCATATCAATGGTGTATATATGTACCCTTTGTACATGGTGATATAGATAAGTACATAGAATAAAATTTATATAATCAGATAGGATGTAGTTTTTATTCATGTTACATGAATGTGAGGTTAAGGTTATGTCAGTTGATGTGTAAATAATAGTTTCTCGTCATGAATGTCATTTATAGATACTAAGATCAATAAGTCATGATCTATTATAACAAAAATACATCAGATTAATTATCAAATGATGTTGTGTACTATAAAGAAGATGTATCATTTCAACTCTATTAATAATAAAATTTCTATGATCAATAGGTTCATGAAAAACTATCGGTTGTGGTCAGCTGGATACATGTTTTGATCTACCATGAGATTTCCCTAACCAAATCTTTGTATTTCTAGATTCATCATATGTCCTTCAATATGGTAATAACTATTATTATTTTACTAATTCTTATCTACTGAATAACTTGTTTGTACAATCAAACATGGAGTTGCGAGAACAAACCAGCGAAAACTATCCCATGATATGCATACCTCTAGTTCAACTGTTGTCTGCACCTTCATCATACATATTTAGCTCTAAGCATCCAACATTTCATACATAACAATCTGGTTTGGCGATTCCTGTTATCCAAATAACAAATTCTTTGTTAGCACTAAGATTTTTATTGCATATACAATTGGATCTATCCATTAAAAAACTCAACATCACACCCTCAAGCTTTTGGTTTAGAAATCAAGGCTCGTTCATGACTCCTCTGATGTTCAATAATTTGGGTACCCAGTTTTTAATGTATCACTTCTCAAGAATTTTATTTGTTAAGTACTTATTAAATTTTCAATAAATTAAAATAATCTCCCAATGGGAAATCAACTTAAAGCCTACCTTCAAAGATACACAATCATCAACCACAACTATTGCAATGACACTTAGGAGACGAAGGACATTCCAGAAAAGTGTATAATTATATGATATCATTTGATCCTTCCATCAGATATAACACATTACTTTCTACGTGGCACAAAGATTTACTGAGAATCCAATTAACTTAAATTCACAAATATACCACTTATCATAACTTTCTCTTGCTATACAACAATCTAAAGCAGGAATTGCACAGCTCTAAAAGATCACTTAATAAACAAAACCAACTTTGATTGATTGTAGAAAATTGTAATCGTATACTCTATGTTAATCAAAGTAGAAATTACAGTTCTGAAACACCACATAATAAAGAAAATCATGTTGATTACTTGAAACAAATCTATAATCTTACCCCCTTTGTTAATGGTATCAATTTTTATTTGGTCCTTCCATCATATATAACATATTATTTTTCTACATGGTAGAAAGATTGAGTGAGAAGCCAATTGACTTATATTCACAAACGACTTAACATAAATTTCTCTCTATACAAGAATCAAAAGCGGAGATTTCACGGTCTCGAAAGACCACCCAATAAGCAAAATCATTCTGACTGATTGTAAAACTATTGTCGTATACCTTTTGTTAATCAAAAATAGAAATTACACAATGACAAAAAATCCTAATAAATAAAATCAATTCCATAAGTTAAAGCAAATCGATATCATATACGATTTCTTAATGGTATAAGATTAATTTTGATTGTTCATGTTTAGAACCACAAATTTCGTGCTAAAAAATTTGTTGCTCGCACCGTCGACTTGCCTGTAGGGAGTAGATCCCATGGGCACTATCCGTCGCGAGCTTCTCATGGTTGATTTGCGATAAGAGGGTTGATTAGATTAATAGGTGGAGTTATCGCACCAATTCACACATTTGTACACTATTGGTTAGATAAATCTAACATTTCTAGTTATCGTATCATTCTATCTAGGGATTTTTTCTAACGGACATGGCTAGACTGTTATTTTAATACATCATGTCAGACTATTGATATTTTTTCCACACCTTATTAGTTAGCTAGGTGTTTGTTTTGACTGACGGTCCTAGAGTTCAATAGAGATACATCATAGTATTGACCAAATTGTTTTCACATCGCAATGTAATTTTCTTTCATTTTGGTACGCGTCTCTTTACAATTTTACCTAATTATTAATCTCATGCTAAAGCCTAACCACAAATTTTAGATATAACTATCAAAATTACTTGAGTGATTTGGCTTAACCTGGTGTCTCGCTTTACATCCGTATATTTCTTAGTATATAATAGATTCCTAACCATAGATATCAGATACAACTATTATAAATATTTTAAAGATGTGGATAAACCTAGTGCCTCGAAAAAGATCCTTATATATGCTAGGACATTGCCTTATATTGATTAGATATTTTTACAAATCAATTATTGGTTTTATAAATATCACATTATGTAATTAGCATAATCGTCTTTAAAACTTATCATAAATAAAGTATCACATATGTGAGGAATATATTTAATGATAACTCGTTCGAAAATGATTACGATGTTATTTGTATTACCACGGATTTGTGTTGTTTGTATGTGATAGTAGATCAACAAAGATAATAATAGTTCTTCGTAATATGATACCAGTTAATAACGTTGGTTAAGATATATATTTTTGTATGGTTATGTTGGATGTAAACAGAAAATAGAAGTCTATCTACCATGGTCCATATAATAGGAGTGTCAAACAAAAATTAGAAGTCTATCTACCATGGTCCATATAATTGGGAGTGTCCACATGAGTTGTGTCCAATTGAAGTTAAGGTAATCTGTCAAATGAAATAGCAATATTAGTTTGGTTGACCATTGAAAGAAAGAACTTATCCTTGTTATAAGGTAGGCCAGTGTCTTCCGAATTTTCCTACCTCTCATTTATGTACACGTCTGAGAAAAGTGTCGCTTTAGACATATAAAGTCTCCATGCTGAAAATTCAAGAATTGTATTGTACATAAATATGTTGAAAAAAGTATATATATAATGGCATTTTTTGGCCGGATCAAATATTTTGATATATGCCAATAGTCAAAGGTGGAGAGTTTTGGGAGCGGTGTCTATTGTGACATATATACAATAATTTATTTATTGTTCAATCTTCGTCTTATCATGTTCTTCTGTCTTGTGGTTCTATACTCTTAGACACATGTAATTAGTGTGCCATGTGGCTTGACTGTGTAGCATGATTGGTAATATCTCCATCCTAGTCTTCTATAGTAGGATAGCGACATTAATTATGTTGTCGTAGATACAAAATGTAAATGCATATACAATTTCTAATGTTTGTTTTTTCACTTTTAGCTCTTATGTGCTATAGAAATATTTTTTCTTTTCAAATCTATTAAAATTGAAATCTTGTGCATTTAATCACCACACATCAATGAGGGTTGATTTTGTTGTTTTATAAAAATTTCTATTATATCTCTTTCTTTCAGACTATTTATGATTCTAATATATAACAAATTGAGTAAATTTTTCTAAAGTTATGGTATTCATGTGAAAAATCATTGTGCTATACTGACGACCATATGTTTAAATTAAACAAAATCCATGGTTCTTCTCGAGGTGCTCTTTTGTCTCATAAGAATAGATGCACTCAGAGTGAAAAAATAAATAAAATACTTATGAAAAAAAATTACAAAAAAATAGCATGTACATATAGACATTCTATGTTCGTACACTGACACTAGTGGAAACAAGGTCTTTTGTTGATCCCGAAAAGGGGCTTTAACACCGGTTCTTCTACGAACCGGTGTTAAAGGGGGGGCCATACCAGCGTGGCCCCTACGGCATTAAAGGAGCCCCCCTTTAACACCGGTTCGTGCCACGAACCGGTGTTAAAGGTCCCTGCACTGGTGGCCCGCGCACCACCCCCCCTTTAACACCGGTTCGTGGCATGAACCGGTGTTAAAGGGGGGCTATATAAGACACCACACACACCCCACTCTTCCATTCTTTCACATTTTGGAGCCTAGCAAGAGGGTGTGAAGAGTGCTAGTTGTGTTTTTCATATGCACTAGAGGTGTTCGGTGAAATGCCCGAGAGCTTAAAATAAGCTTTCTTGTTGCTCTTTTCGTCTCGGTCGAGGTCGGCAACTATAGTTTCATGTATCATTGATGTACTATATATATAAATGGTCATCTCCCTATTATTTTTTGATATATACTACATATTAATGCAGATGAATCGGCAATGGATGTACGGTGACCGCCGCACTTCCGAGTATATTACGGGCCTCCAAAATTTCATCGTTGTGGCTAATGCAAACCGTGGTCACAATGGTTTTATGTGCTGTCCGTGTGTTCACTGTCAGAACAAGAAAGACTACTCAAATACCAGAACCATTCACGCCCACCTGCTTCGATCCGGTTTCATGCCCAGCTATAATTGTTGGACCAAGCACGGAGAAAAAGGGGTTGTGATGGAAGACAACGAAGAAGAAGAGGATGATGAAAACTATCATAATATGTATCCTGAATATGATGATAATGCAACGGAGGTAGATAATGAAGATCAAGAGGGAGAGATGGGCCCGATGACGATCTTGGTCGGGCCATTCTTGATGCAAAGGAAGAATGTGAAACTAAAAGGAGAAGGAGCTGGAGCAGATGTTAAAGGATCACAAAACATTGTTGTATCCAACTTGCGAAGATGGCCACAAAAGCTAGGTGCCACCTGGATTTGCTGCAATGGAAGGCGTAGAATGGTGTGGTGACGGCGCATTTTCAAAGTTGTTGGTAAAATGAAGAATCTTCTTCCAAGAAATAATGAGTTGCTGACGGTACATACCAAGCAAAGAAGGTTGTCGCCCTCTAGGATTAGGCGTCACGGAAGATACATGCCTGCATTAATGACTGCATCCTCTACCGGTGAGAAGTACGAGAATTTGGATGCATGCAGGTATGCCTGCCTTGCGGTATAAGATCGACGAGACGATCCTGGCGATGTTGAGGCGAGGCCCCTAGGAAGAAGGTTCCCTCAAGGTTATGTGGTATGCTCCTATAATACCACGGTTAAAACGTCTCTTGAAATAAAGAGCATGCCAAGTTATTGCGATGGCACATGGAAGACCAGAAGAAAGACGCGATGTTGAGACACCCCGATGGGTCACAGTGGAGAAAAGTCGGCGAGAGTACCGCCATGCGTGACGCAAGAAACTTAAGGTTTGGTCTAAGTACGACATGAATCCTTTTGGTGAGCAGAGCTACAGTCCACAGCACGGCTGTGACCCTATGTATCTATAACCTTCCTCCTTGGTTGTGTATGAAGAAGAAGTTCATTATGATGCAGTGCTCATCCAAGGCCCGAGGCAACCCGGCGACATTGATGTGTACCTAAGGCCATTAGTTGAAATTTTTTATAGCTGTGGGCCAAACCAGGTGTACGTATGTGGGATGAGCACAAAGGGGAGCCATTTGACCTACGAGCATTGCTTTTCGTAACCATCAATGATTGGCCTGCTCTTAGTAACATTTCAGGCAGACAAACAAGGGATACAATGCATGCACACACTGTTTAGATGATCTGAAAGTGTATATTTGGATAAATGTAAGAAGGTTGTGTACCTAGGGTATCGCCGATTTCTTCGGACTGCATCCGAAGAAAGAAAGGCAAGCATTTCAAACGTCTGGCGTAACCCGGAGGAAGCCTGTCCTCCGTGCGGTGAGGAGGTATTTGGTATGGTCAAGGACCTAGAAGTAATCTTTGGAAAAGGTCCTGGTAGTCTATCTGTTCGAATAGCGATGCGGACACGCGCCCATGTGGAAGAAGCAATCTATATTTTGGGACCTACCCTATTGGAAAGTCTTAGAGGTCCGCTCTTCAATCGACGTGATGCACGTGACGAAGAATGTTTGTGTGAACCTGCTAGGCTTTCTAGGAGTGTATGGGAAGACAAAAGATACACCGGAAGCACGACAGGACCAGCAACGTCTGAAGGCCCCTGAAGAGCTTATGCATCCTGAGAACAAGAAGGGTAAACGATGCGACTTAACTCTTGCCAGCTACGCTCTTACCAAAGCAGAGAAGGAAATCTTTTTTGAATGTCTGAGCAGTATCAAGGTCCCGTCTGGCTTCTCGTCGAATATAAAGGGAATAATAAATATGGCGAGAAAAATTCCAAAACCTGAAGTCTCATGGCCACGTGATTATGACACAATTGCTTCCGATTGCATTGAGGGGCTTCTACGAAAATGTTCGAGTACCCATTGTGAAGCTATGTGCATTCCTCAATGCAATATCTCGGAAGGTAATCGATCCGTAAAGCCTACCAGGTTACAAACAGATGTGGCCCAATGTCTTGTCGACTTTGAGTTGGTGTTCCCACCATCCTTCTTCAATATTATGACGCATCTCCTGGTTCACCTAGTAGAAGAGATTGCCATTCTCGGTCCTATATTTCTACACAATATGTTCCCCTTTGAGAGGTACATGGGAGTCTTAAAGAAATATGTTCATAACCGTGCTAGGCCAGAAGGAAGCATCTCCAAGGGCTATGTAACAGAGGAGGTCATTGAGTTATGTGTTGATTTTATTCCTGACCTTAAGGCGATTGGTGTTCCGAATCACGACATGAGGGAGACTGCGTGGAAAAGGCACCCTAGGATGTAAAGCAATGATATGTAGGGACGGGCATTCTCTCAATCAAGCACACTACACGGTTTTACAAAGATCTATCTTGGTTGCCCCGTATATCAATGAACACAAGAATTTAATACGCCTCAAACACCCGGGGCAGTCTGATGAATGGATTATAAGTGAACACATGGCGAGTTTTGGCGGCTGGCTGCAAAGACTTCTCACGAATAACACCACTGTTGGGGATCAGTTGTACTTGTTGGCCAGGACACCGTCTTCGACTGTATGTACTTTCCAAGGGTACGAGATAAATGGGAATACATTTTACACGATAGGCCAAGATAAAAAGAGCACCAACCAAAACAGTGGTGTCCGCTTTGATGCAGGAAGACAATGGGCAAAAGACCACGTATTATGGGTTCATAGAGGAGATATGGGAACTTGACTATGGACCTAATTTTAAGGTCCCCTTGTTTCGATGCAAATGGGTCAAGCTAACAGAGGAGGAGGGTTGAGGTAGACAAGAAATGCGGAATGACAACGGTGGATCTCAACAATATTATGAAGAACTTAGACGAACCATTCGTCCTAGCCAATGATGCGGCTCGGGTTTTCTATGTGAAGGACATGTCCTCCGGACTAAAAAAGAAAAAAATATGCAAAGATACATCATATGATGAGCCAAAGCGTCACATAGTTCTTTCGGGGAAAAGAAACATCGTGGGAATCGAGGACAAGATGGACATGTCGGAAGATTATAATAAGTTTGATGAAATTCCGCCCTTCACGGAAAACTGACCCAAGCATTCCGTTAAGTAAAGAAGATGCTCCATGGTTACGTCTGAAGCGATCATAAGGAAGGGCATATGCCAAGAAGTTCATGCTCATATTATGTAACTCTAGTTCATGTTTTTAATATTAATACATGTCTTGAGTGTTAGTCATGTTTTGTGGATGGACCGGGACTATGAGAAGAAGTTGTCCCGATTCGTACTTACCAATAAGATCTGATCTCCAACGCTGCGGTCACATATTAGAGTGCCTCTATGACCAGTTTCTTGGAGATCTTGGGAGGACTAGGCTCTGTCGGCATCTCCCTGAAACTGGCCGTAGTGGTGTCCCTGCTCTCGAAAACCATCTTGCAGCTTTGTAACTTCTCTAACTAGATCAATACACCAGGAAGCTAACTAATTTCACATATTAGGGAGTGCCTCTATGACCAGTTTCTCGGAGATGCCGGAGGACTGGGCTCCGTCGGCATCTCCCTGAAACTGGCCGTAGTGGTGTCCCTGCCTCAAGGTGGAGGGGACTCACAAGGATGCCTATTTATAGTACAAGCAGCTCGACATAGTGTTGACACTTACAAAATAATGTCGACACTCACCCCTATTATTAGTGCTGACTCGTGTTTTGTGCCGGATGGTGTCTACAACCGGGACTAAAGGTTCATCTTTAGTCCCGGTTGGTGACACCATCCGGGACAAGGTACACGTCGCACGACATAATGTCGACATGCACTCACCCCTATTATTAGTGCTGACTCGTGTTTTGTCTCGGTTGGTGTCTCCAACCGGGACTAAAGGTTCATCCCGCCATTTTTTGCCGCCATTTTTCTTCCCGCCATATTTCTTCCCGCCAGTTCTTCCCTCCAGTTCTTCCCGCTAGTTCACTATATATATATATATATGTAGGGGGTTGGCCTCCATTGTCATTGCACATCTCTAGACTCATATCTGCAACCTCATCACTCTTTCCCATGGCTTCCACCGTAGCACTAACCCCCAGGGAGGCGGAGGCGCTTTGCGCCTCGAACTACCCCTGCCCTCTACCGTGTCCCCGTCGGCTGGATGCTGAGCGCCGGAGGCGTGCCGGTTCCTCCTATCACTCTAGGTGTGGCGCGCCGGATGGCCATCACGAACCACTACTACTTCGAGCTCACGCCGGAGCAGCGGAGGAATCCCAGATGGCATCCCGACTATTTCCCTACTTGGGAAGCCTTCTTCGTGGATCGGCGTGAGAGGGCGCTCGCCAGGCACGAGGAGGACGGCCCACCTCCTCCGAACTTCAACGAGGCCGGCCGTCGGCTATGGTGGCGGTCGAACTCTCAGAGCGTCATGGCCTATGACCCGCCGACTCTAACCCCGTCTGCGCTACCCTCAAGTCCAGCACGCGTACTCAGCCTTCAAGGTTCAATTCTGGCGACCCAGCGACAACGATGACGGCGGCGGCGAGTACGAAGACTATAGTGGCGAGTATTACAGGTGTAGGCAGGAGCATGACTGAATCACTCCAACATTCCGAAACAAGTTCGACCGATTGTTACTTAATCTGGCCATGTATCTTATTTTCAGTTCTTTTATGTATCTTAATTTTCAGTCGTGCTTTATTTAACTTACTATTAGTTGCATTCTGTATTTTAATTCCAGTTCTATCTCCTTCACAAAATGACCTATCTCATTCGAGGTTTCTTGGCTTTCGGGTCAAATGACCAATGTTATGGCTAGAATCAAGGCATAGTTTGTGATAATATGGCCATATTGTGCATACATGTGCATCATGGCATGGCAAACAATGTTGGAAGAGGAAGTTTTCCTTTTTATCGTACCAAAAAGGCATTTTCCATTTTTCGAGCATAAAAAACGGACGGTTTTGTGAAGCAACCACCAAATGGCTAATTCAAAAAACCACCAACACATTTTACAAAAATACTAGACTACCTTATATGGACAATATAGCAACAGGGGGATCTGAAATATTTCCGTCCACCTCTGGTGAAAATGACAAATTCCTGCCGAATCGGTAGGAAGTGGGTCAGATATGAACTACAGGTACATGATACGATGCTCATGATTTTTTACAAAAATCATTTTTAGGTTCACAATATGCTATTTTATCAAAAAACCAATGCAAGTTGAGCGAGGCTTGGCCCCGAGCTAAGAATCTTCATGCACGTTGTTCGACAAAGTTTGACGATAGTTTAAAACGGGGATAAAAAAAGAAAAAAAGATTGAAACAGTGCGAAACCTTCGCGTGGTGTTATATTATGTGACATAGTTAGAAGGAAAAATCTCAAACTTGGTATATTGATTATGTCTCGAAAAAACCTTCACAAAATGACCTATCTCATTCGAGGTTTCTTGGCTTTCGGGTCAAATGACCAATGTTATGGCTAGAATCAAGGCATAGTTTGTGATAATATAGCCATATTGTGCATACATGTGCATCATGGCATGGCAAATTTTTTTTTTGAATTGAATAATCAAAATTTATATGTAAGTGTTTTAATCATTTTGAAAATTTTCATCTAAAGTAAATATAATTTTTTTTACATGAATGGATAGATATTATTTTTCTGAAAATTATGATATATTATTCATATTTTTCTGAGTTGAAATGAAAAAGATATGAATTTTCTAAATTCATATCCTATTTTTTGAATTAAAAATGCCCCTTTAATGCATGAAATACATGCCCCCCACCTTTAACACCGGTTCCAGACATGAACCGGTGTTAAAGGGAGAATACATTATTTCATCACATGTACTTCTTTAACACCGGTTCGTGGCTGGAACCGGTGTTAAAGGGGTCATCTTGTCGCGGCGAATTCCCCTTTAACACCGGTTCAGCCCGAACCGGTGTTAAAGGGAAATAATCGCCTTCCTTCCTTTCTTCCCCCAGAGCCAGATCGAACCCGCCGCCGCGCAGAGAAAAACTACAGAGAGCAGCCGCCGGCGGTTTCCAGCCCTCGCCGTCGCCGCCCTCGCCCTCGCCGCCCTCGTGTCGGCCGCCACCGCCAACTCGATCGGAGCCTCCGTCGCCCTCGCGCGCGCCAACACCGCCACCGCCACCGCCACCGCCACCGGGCGTGTGCTACCGAAGCCGACGACGACGCTGGCGCCTACAAGAACCCCCACGCCGTGGTGAGCTAGCGGACCGCCTGGTCCCCTCTGTTTCATCCCTTCTGTTTCCTCCCTTTGGCGGCGGTATGGAGCTCGCGCAGTGGCGCCGCCAGCCGGCAGTTTTCAGTGGAGCTCGCGCGGTGGCGCCACTCCGTCCACGCCTCTACGTCGTTCGAGGAAGCAAGCGCTGCCGCTGCCACCCGCGTCTTCCCTGCATCATCCTGGTTCTCATTGTCCCCTCCTCGACCACCCGCACATCAATGCAATCCACACAATGTCGTTGTGTAATGCGCACAATTAACACCGGAAAGGCCTCGAGCTTGATTTGGAGAGAGAAAAGGGTAAGACCAAACCTGATTTCGAGCTCTCATTGTCGGTGGTAGCTCGCGTAATCGGGTGTGTGGCGGGCAGCGGCTACTGTGGCGTCCCACGGATTGGGGCCAGCAGCGGATGTGGAGGGGATGGGTCAGGGAGGCGGATTCGTCGGGGAGGCCCAGGGCCCAGGCGCGGTATGGGGATGACCTCCCCTCTCGGCTGCGGGGGCGGCCTAGGTGGGGTGCGAGCTCCAGTGGTGGCCATGGGGTGCGATCTCGCGCGTTATGCCAGCGATGTCGGGGTGTATGCATGGTCCTTCTCAGGTTGCAGGTGTGTCCGCTGGCAACGACGACACGGCGTCCCTCTCTTCGGCGATGCGATGTGTCTTTGGTCGTCGGAGTGGTGGCTAGAGTTCGCGGATGTCGGTGGCGGCCTTAGAAGGTGGACTGCGCGGGCAGCTCTTTGGCGAGCGTCGTGGCTTCTCCCCTCGGTCTGGGGCCTATCTTGGGGACAATGGGCGGGGCAGAAGACGGGGAAAACCCTTTACCATAGGTCTCTGCAGGGCTGATGTCGCTACCTTCGTCCACAGGCTCGGTGAAAACCCTTTACCATAGGTCTCGTTGGTCGTTACCCTCTTGGGGTGTCGTTGTGGAGCTCGACTCATCCGATCTTGGCTCATTGACTTGGTGGCAAGTTTAGGTTCTCCGGTTTTCTTGCTTATTTTGATCTGCTTTATAAAGGATATCCCTCCACATTGTATCTGTTCCCTTAGTTGTTTTGCCACGCTATAATGTTGTTCCTCGCCCTCTCTTCCGAACAACGCCCGTTTAGGTAGGCCTCATCACGCCTTAGGTCGCTTCCTCTAGGCGCCTCAGGTCAACCACAAGAATCAGAGCTAGCCCTCTCATATGCATCAGGTTTCTCAATTAGGGTTTGGACCCCTCGGAACTCGTTTAAAATGATCAAGCATCCTTAGGGTTTTAATTTCATTTGTGTATTTATTTGTGTATTTTTTGTATGAATAATATGTATATTTGTGTTTGAATCCAAGTCCACTTGAATGTTTACTCTCTTACTCTAGATAATATTATTGTTTTAGAAACTATGGATCCACTTAGTAGAAACCTTGAAGAAGAAGAAATAATGGAGAACATTATTGATGAGGACACCTCACAATATCTGAACTTGGAGGGACATGACGACAGCTCAAGTAGTCATGGAGAAGATGAAGACTCCGGTGAACGCAATTTAGTGATTACAAAGTCCGGCGAGGTATATGCATTGATTAAGCCTCTGCTGACTTCCACCAACAATCTTCTTCTACATGTATTAATTAACGCTTCTTTCTTCTTTTAGCCCTCTGGATCGACCAGCCAGCAACCATCTTCTTCTACGAAAAAAAGCAAGCGAGGCGCGAGCCATCGGCTGAAAGATCGTGCAAAGTTCACGATCGAAGCAGTCCGTGTTGATGGCAGGCCGATGGAGCCCAAGAAGGCCGCGGACAAATTTGTACGTCAGGCTGGAGTTCTTGTTAGGGACCAAATCCCAATCATAATTGAATATTGGAATAAGCCAAAGGAGAGCGATGGTACCTTTGTCGATGAAAGATCCAAAGAAACGCTTTGGAATTCGTTGTTGGTAAATTTCACCCTTCCGCCAGAGGAGGATGAAAACAACCCGGTTATAAAGGAAAAGGTCAAAGAGTGGACTCTAAAGAAGATGGCTGACACTTTCCGCAACTGGAAGACAAAATTGAACAAATTTGTCAAAGCTGGCGAGACTCCAAATTTCAAAGACGCATATTATGCGAAGATAAGACCTCACTGGCCCGAATTTGTGACATATAAAAAAGGTGGTATAGCTAAAAAGAGGTCAGAAACCAATACGCTTGTCGTGGGAATGACCACGGCAGATCTTAATCGGCAAGTAGTAGAAACGAAGGGCAAGCGGCCACCATCTGCGGTGCGAGATGAGGCAAAGACGAGGTTTACCAGGTTCGGCCCCGGAGGGTAAAGACCTACTCTGCTAGATTGTATTATGGTGGTGTTTACAATGGGCGAACTCGGCGACTAGGCGGCGAAGTTGCTTGGGTGTGAGGAACGTATCCCTACTCACCTTGGGAGGTTTATATAAGCTTACCTCCCTAGGGTTTACATATCTCAACCGATTCGGTTACAACTTTGCCAATCGTTTAACTCAGACCGATTGGGCCTATCTACTCTTTGGGCCTTGACCTCCGATGCTCGGGTACCTTGATGGGCTTTGATCCACTCGCGTTCTGCAGGCCCACTCGCCTGACCCTCGGGCGGTCGGAAGCGTCGGCGAGATACCCCAGAGGCATATCCCCATCGGTAGTCCCGAGGCCGTCGTTGATTAGGCGGGTGGCTCTGGCGATCGAGTATCTGACTTCAAGTTGGCATCGGTCGAATCGTCGGCGGGCTCTGTCTGAAGGAAAAAATCCGCGAACCGAGTTGCGTCCTGGCGAATCGAACCAACGGGTCGCCTCGGCGAATAACTTAGCGAGCCGGGTGGCAGGAGGCGGACCGTCGGGTGTGGTCAAACTAGCCGTTAAGGTAACTTAACGGTAACTTTCGGCGTAATCATCGCGCGGTAACGGTCCCCTAATTTGGCGGGCAGCTTCCGCTATATAAGAGGAATGGTAGGCTATCGGAAAACCAACCGCCCACCATTTCTTCCGAGTACGCACATCTTTCGTCCGCTGATCCCGCGATCTGATCGACCCGCAATCCTCCGACCTCCAAGCAAATCCTCAGCCATGGCCCTCTCCACTGAACCTTGGGGCAGATCCAAATGCACCAGGGCGCAACTGGCCTCCTTCGAGGAGGCCGGAATCCTGCGGGCCGGCTGCTGGCGAATCCCCGCAGCCGGAGAAACGACCCCGAACCCGCGCGCGAGAGAGTTCATCTGCTTCACTAGTCACCTCGAGCGGGGCTTAGGGTTTCCCACTTCTCTGTTCTTCGGCCTGCGCCTACTCGAGATCCGGCCCTCGGATCTGGGTCCCCATAGCATCGAGCAGCTCGCCATCTTTGTGGCGTTCTGCGAGTGTTATTCTGCGGCCCTACTTTCCCTGTGGCAAGATCTGTTCCATGGACGGATCAGCGCGAGAGGCATGACCCAATGCTAGCTGGCGACTTAACCTTCAACTGAAATCAAAGCCTCCTTCTTGACGATCTTTGCCAAAGCAGCGGCGTTGGAAAAAGTCTTGGTTTTATGTGACCGAGGCAACCCGAAGAAGGCGGCGATCCCACTCGGCCGACCGCTCCGAGCCGCCGCAATCTCCAGTCGCTAAGCTTCCGGCGACCAGCGGATGGTCGTCGACGAGATGCTCCAGACCATTCGCGGTCTGAAGAAGAAGGGGCTCCAGACGGTGAACCTGTACAACTGCTGGCTTGGGCGGCGTCTCGTTCCACTCGCCCAACGCGAGCATTACATGTACCAGTACACGGGCCGAGAAGACTCGACGAAGGCCTGCCTCGCCGAGGGGAAGCTGGAGGACGCCTCTGGCGAAGAGGATCACCAGGCGGCATACACGGATCGCGGGGGCTCCCTCCATACACCGCGAAGCGTCCGGCTCCAACGGTAATAATTTGATCTCGTTCGCAGTCGCAGCATATGCAGTCGCGGTAATTCTAACTTTGTTCCATGTTTAACGCAGCTATTTCAAGTGGTGGAAGGGTGGCTCCCACCCGCTGATGACGAGAGCTCTGGGCCATCCGCCCAGGACACAAGCGAGTCGCCTCCCGCCAAGGGCAATGAGGACGACGAGAATCCGAAGAGGAGATCGCCCCACTGGTCCGAAAGACCCGCGGGCAACGTCAGCGCGAACTCGAGGCGAGCAGCCTCGGCGTCATGACGATGACGAGGAACTCCGGAGACCACCTCGCTCCGTGCCACTCCCGCAGAAGAAGAAGAAAGAGGCGAGGCCCCCGAGAGGAGGGGCAAGCCGCGAAGATGGTCTCACCGCCGCTCGGCAGCTCCGATGCCCACAGCTCGGCCGATGACGGGGCGGCTCCGGCAGCAACCGTGCTGGATGCGCCATCCATGGAGGCACCACTGGCTTCACTACCTCCGCCCTTCGCGCCGGTCTCCGGGCTAGGGGAGGCTCCGGCCGTGGCGACTTCGCCTCGCAAGGAGGTCCCGAGCGTGGCGGTCTCGCCTCGCAAGGAGGCTCCGGCCGCGGCAGCTCCACTTCACGAGGGAGCCTCCGTCGAAGGCGTCCCGGAGGCGCCAACCGCTACCTCAACGTCAAAGAAGCCCTCCGTATATTGGGCCTGGCGTCACAGGCGGGGCTTAGTCGCCGATTGGGCCTGAGCTGGAGAAGCGGCGGCCTCCGTCTGGGCTGCGTTTCATTCCGATCGCCAAGTGAGTGCACGGCCTTCACTTTCCTCTCTTAGTATTTGGATTGTTTTGACTGAGTTGTCTCGATACATAGGACGGAGTGAAGAAGATGGGCCACCCGGTGGCCAAGGTGCCCTCCGCTAGCGAGGAGGACCCTTCGTAAGAGGAAGGTGGATGAAGTCGCCGCCGCCACGGAAGGCAGCAAGAAGGCCAAGGCGGCGACATCGCCGTCTCTGACTTCGGCGACGGCTGCTTGGCCGGCTGGAAGCGAAGCGTCCACGAAGGGGGCATTCGTTGCCTAGGCGGAGGCGAGCTCCCTTGGGCGAAGCGCGTCAATCGCTACCTTCCCGCTTCATGACCAAGGCGGCCACGGCGAAAAGTGCGACTCCGAACCCGCTCGAGACCGCCGGGCGCTGAGATTGACCAACGTCGCGGGCACACACCGGCGCTTGCGTCTGTGGACGCGCGCAACTACACGGCATGCTTGCGCGGCCATCAGGTACCTCAATCCCGAGGATCAGGTCGGTGTTTTGCGGCCTGATTCTTTTTAGTTCTTGTTTTGTGCGTTCGAGTCCGTCCCAGTGCGCTTTTCGCTAAATTATAGCGGTGGGCACCGAGTATTTTGAGCCGGTCCCAGTGCGCACCCACTAAATTTTAGCGGGTGGGCACTTAGGAATTTTCATGTGCTGACTTTGAAGATGTATGAAGTGCATTTGGAGTCGGCAGAGCGATTGGCTAAGCGGCGTCTTGAGAAGGAATGGCTGCTCTCCGGGAAGCAAACAAGGAGCTTGAGGTTGTGGCTCTTGGCGGAGAGGTGGCTCGCCAAGAGCTTGTCCTCGCTGGAGAATCGAAGGCGCGGTGCATTGGGCACCGCCGAACAGAAGATCGCCGACCTCGGCGCCTCGGGGAGGCAAAGAAGAAGCAAGCTCGGCGAGCAGGCGGCGCTGCCATTGCGCGGAGGACGATCGAAAGCGTGCGAAGCCATCATTGTTGGGCTTGAGCGACCATACATCGCTTCAAAGTTTCATCACGGGGCTCGCCTACCATTGCTTGGTGAGTCGTCTTCCTTGCCTTATGATTGTACTGTTTGTGGTTTCCATTGTACTCATACTTGTCTCCTTCTCGCAGGTCGTGTTATTGGCTGCCAAGAAGAAGCGAACTCTCTTGACGCGAGTGCGTGAACATGCTCGTGGACTCGGCGGCTGACTGTCGGCGACCTGCATACTGGCGCCTACCTCCAAGAGATGTCGCCCACGGAGGTCATTCGGTGACCTCGTTGAGGTGTGGGAGTACTTGGAGAAGGCACCAGTCGAGAGTTCATGGCGGTCGGCGTTTTCGCGAGCATCGACGGCCTTTTGAGCCTTGGGCTCGCCCACTTCCCGAGGACTTGATCTCGATGATGTGACGAGTGGATACCCTTCATCGACCGCGCGGTGGATCTGTCCGAGGTCCTCAAGCTGCAGGCGTGCGCGCGTACTCGAGCGCGTGTCGATGGGCGACCTTCTTCCTTACCAAGAGGCGGTCGTCGCCAAAGCGACCGCGCATCGCGACTTCAAGGTTGAGCAGCCTTTCCGCTCGGCGATGGCGGGCGGCTGACGACGTATCCATCGAACCCGTACACGCGTTCATCCGTAGCGCCGGGCGCTGGCGCCTCTTCGAAGCTGCGAGTAGTTTAGTTGCCCAAATGTGTTAGCATGATTCTGCAGTAGGCATATGTTGTAATGTAAGACAATGCAATATGCGATTGAATGGAACGTTGTGTTCATTTTGCTATTTGTTTGCGTGTTTTGGATTGATTTTGGGTGAGTCCCGGCGCGTCCGCCCTTTGTGGGTTCCCCTTGTATATGATGTTTTGTTGTTTATCATGTGTATGTTGGTTGAGTCGACTTCGAGCTCGGAGAGCCGATCAAGGCGACTCCTCGTGCTCTGTACTCTACCGTTTTCCCGTCTGTGACGGGGCGGGTGTGAGTCCCCGGCGTGGTACTTGGTAGTTCAAGCGCGACTCGAGGGTGGTTGAGGATCGCGTTGGTGTGGCGCGTCGCTCTGCTGGCCGGTGGGTCGATCGCGTGGCGAGTCCTGATACGCTCTTACTTGGCGTTTTCCTGTCCGATCGAGGCGAATCGGTATTCAGTCCCGGCGTGGTACTTAGCCGTTCGAGTCGAAGCCGAGGATGCAGAGGACCAGGTCAGAGGAAGCGAGGACAGATGTCTTGGTTCGTAAAACCAGTCGAGCTAGGCGACTCCGATGGGGCTCCGGATTGGCGTTTTTCGTGGACGATGCAAGACCTGAAATGACTCAGTGCTCTTACATCGCACTACTTAGCCATGCCGGTCGCTGTACCAAGGGTTGACTTCTGTATTTTAGCATGACGCTGTTAATTACGAGTGCGAGTGGCACAAGGCATGGAGAGTAAAAGAATTTTGCAGTAACCGCTTCTTTTATTCATAGCGACTGGATAGTACATATGTGGGGTTCTAGGTATAGAACTTCCGGAGGAGATTTACATTCCACGGCCGCTTGACGTCGAGTTCATCGTCCCCGCGGACGTCGACGAGGTAGTAGGCGTCGTTGCCGAGTACGCGCCCGATAGCGAACGGGCCTTCCCAAGGAGGGGAGAGCTTGTGCATGCCCTTCTTGTCCTGGATGAGGCGTAGCACCAAGTCGCCTTCCTGGAAGGTGCGGGTTTTCACCGTCGGCTGTGTAGCGACGCCCTTGGCGATAGATAGCGGTGCGCGATCGGGCGAGGTCGCGCTTCCGTCGAGTTGGTCGAGCCCATCTTGGCGGGCCAGTTCGTTTGCGACCTCCGTATAGTGGACGATCCGGCGAGTCGTGTTCGAGGTCGGTTGGCATGGCGGCTTCCGCGTAGACCATGAAGAAGGGTGAATCCCGTCGACCTGTTGACCGAGTGCGGATTCCCGGATGACGGAGGGAAGCTCTTCGACCCAGCATCCCGGTGTGCGCCGAGTGGTACTTGAGTCGGCTTCAGCCGTGGAGGATGCTTTGGTTGGCTCGTTCCGCTGGCCGTTGGATTCGGGTGTCTGTTGGCGGTCGAGCGGATGTGGTGCTCTCGCAGAACTCGGCCATTGCTCCCTTGGCGAAGTTTGTGCGTTGTCCGTGATGATGCTGTTGGGGAAACCGTGGCGGTATATGAGCTCGCGTAGGAACTTAGTGGCAGTCTTCCGTCGCATTTCGGACTGGCAGCTTCTACCCACTTTGTGAATTTGTCGTGGCGACCAGCGGTGGGTGTAGCGGAGGGGCCTTCTTGAAGGGCCTACCATGTCCATGCCCCACGGCGAATGGCGGTGATGGGGATTGTTTTGAGCGCCGAACTTGGAGCGTGCGTCTGGTTGGCGATGCCGGCACCGGCGCATCGCTGGGCGATATCGACGGCGTCGGCGTGTCGATGGGCGATAGAAGCCGTGTCGCATGGCTTTGGCGACCAGGAGGCGGCGGCGTGGTGGCATGATCGCTGAGTGGATGTCGTGTAGATTTTGCGTCCTTCATTTGGTTGGACGGCGTTGAACACGCCGGTGACGCTGCGCTTGTGTAGCTCGCCGTCGATGATGGTGTAGGACTTGCATCGGCGAACAATCATTCGAGCGCTTGTCTGCGTCTGCAAGGGCAGGTTGCTGTCTCGGTAGGCGATGTAGGGCTTGGTCGGTCGTTCGCTCGGTGACGAGTGCGACCAAGGTTGCCTCTGGTTGGAGCGGGACTCCAATGTCGATCTCCTTCGGAGGGGAGACTGACGGCGTGAAGATGGTGTCGAGGAACACGCCGGCGGGTGGTGCAGATCGAGCTGACCCGATGCGAGAGAGGGCGTCGGCCTCCTCGTTTTCCTCTGTCGATCCACTCGACCGAGTAGCGGTGAAGTGGCCGCCACCTTGTCCACCTCTTGGCGGTATGCCGCCATGGTAGGGAGACGTCGCAGGTGCCGGCGACTTGACCCGCAACGAGGTCGGAGTCTCCGTAGCACCGAAGGCGATTGACGCTCATTTCCTTTGCGGCTCGCATGCCGTGGAGTAGGGCCTCGTATTCGGCCATGTTGTTGGTGCAGGGTGTGAATTCGAGGCGGAGGATGTAGCGGAGCTTGTCGCCTTTTGGTGAGGTCAGCACTATCCCCGCTCCTGCGCCATCCGCGTTCTTGGACCCGTCGAAGTGCAGGCTCCAGTAGTGGAGGTACGGCGGCTTCTCTGGCTGCTGGGCCTCCTCCCAGTCGGCGAGGAAATCGGCCAGTGCCTGCGACTTGATCGCCCTCCGTGGCTCGTACTTAATGTTGTGGACGCCGATCTCGACGGCCCACTTGGCGACCCGCCCGGTCGCCTCGCGATTGCGGATGATGTCTTGTAGTGGAGCAGAGGAAACGACCGTGATGGGATGCTCCTGGAAGTAGTGCGGCAGGCGTCGCTGAGCTCTGAAGACCGCGTATACCAGCTTTTGGTACTGTGGGTATCGCTGGCGCGACTCCGTTAAGACCTCGCTGATGTAGTATACGGCCGCTGGACTGGGCGCTCTTTCCTTCCTCGGTCGTTCGACGACCATTACCGGCAATGACGCTCGGACGCCGACGTAAACCAGCATGGGCTCCTTGTCGACGGTGCGGCGAGTAGTGCGGCGAGTAGCACCTTTTTGAGGTCGCGGCGCGTCGTCCCTCCTTGTCCCTTGGAAGGTGGGATTCTTGCGCATCAGGCGGTATAGGGCATCGCCGCCCAGCGGGATGAAGCGGCCGAGAGCCGCTACGCCCGCCAGCTTCGACGTCGCGCAGCACTTTCGGGTTTGCCGGGCAGGCGATCGTGTCGATCTTTGTTGGGTTTGCCTCGATCCCTCGTTTGGAGCAGCGTACCCTAGCAATTGCCCGGGTACAATCGAAGGTGCACTTGCACTGGTTGAGCTTTATCTTGTACCTCCGCAGGTTGGCGAAGGTCTCCGCTAGATCGGCGAGTAGGTCGCCTTGGCGAGCGGACTTTACGACCACGTCGTCGATGTAGACGTGGATGTTGCGGCCAATTTGGCTCGCGAGGCATTCTTGCATGCACCGCTGGTAGGTCGCCCCGGCGTTCTTGAGGCCGAAGGTCATGGCGGTGTAGCAGAAGGCTCCGAATGGCGTGATGAACGCCGTCTTCTCCTCGTCCTCGACAGCCATTTTGATCTGGTTATACCCAGAGTAGGCGTCGAGGAAACACAGCGACTCCGAGCCCGCGGTGGAGTCGATGATCTGATCGATCCGCGGGAGGACGAACTGCTCCTTTGGGCAGGCGCTGTTCAGGTTTGTGTAGTCGATACACATTCTCCAGGTCCCGTTTTTCTTTTCGACCAGGACTGGGTTTGCCAGCCACTTGGAGTATTTGATTGGCCGAATGAAGCCGGCAGCGAGCAGGCGCTGCACTTCTTCGGCGATTGCTCGACGGCGCTCTTCATTGAAGGGCCGTAGCGACTGCTTGACTGGTCGCACTTTGGGGTCGGCGTTTAGTTTGTGCTCAGCGAGCTCCCTAGGGACACCAGGCATGTCGGAGGGTTTCCATGCGAAGATGTCCCTATTCTCACGAAGGAACTCGATGAGCGCCTTCTATCTATTGGGCTCATGCCTGTCCGATCGTCACCGTCGGCTGGGGTCGCTGGGACCAGCTCGACGGTGCGGGTGTGCGTCGTGGCCTCAAAGGTTGAGGTGTTTGTGCCCTCGAGTTGGGCTTCCCGAGTATTGTGGGGTCGTCATTGTTGACCCTTCGCGTATTGGCGAGCTCGTCGGCGTGACTAGCTTCCGCCGCGATGGCGTCGGCGAGTTCGGCTCCTTTTGCCTCGCATTGGCGGCCATGTCGGGTCGCCGTTAATGGTGATGACGCCGCCGCCGGGAGCTTCATCGCGTTATGCAGCGTAGTGGGGTGCCGCCATGAATTTGGCGAACGCTGGCGCCCGGGGCGCAATGGTAAGGGCCGAAGGGCACCATCGAAGGCGATCCGCTCGGTGCGGAAGTTTGCCGAGTGCCGGTGACGGGTAGCGTCACCTTGCCGATCGATGCGCCTTCCGACCGGGACAATGCCGTGGGCGTGGTGTGGGTTGTCTCGATCATCATTGATCGGGAGCCGCGCGCTGAAGGTGTCGAGGTAGAGGATGTTGATGGAGCTGCCGCCGTCCATCGAGTCTTGGGGAGCCGATGTCGCCGACCTTGGGCTTGACCACCAGGCGACTCGTCCCGGATACTCGATGCGTGGCGAGTGGTCTTGCGGCTCCGGTGATGGGCTGCTCCGACCAGTTCGAACGGGGGCGTCTGTCGGGCCACCGCGTTGACGGCGACAGCGCGGGCGATGACCTTCTTCTCGCGCTTCGTGGTGATGCCGGTGAAGGTGTGTGGCGAGCCGGCTACTTTGCCGAATTTTCCACCATTTTGCGGGTCGTTGTCGGTGTCCTCCCGCGCGTGCGTGCCTTCTCGATCTCCACGAGGGTGTGGCGTCGGCGGTGGTGTGCGTGGCGGGCTTTCCTTCCTGCTGAAACGCACATGGTTGGTTAAGGAGGGCGCGGATCGAACCTTGGCTTGTTCTTGTAGTTCCCGCCGTCGCGTCGTTGCCCTCCGTCGCGGCGGTAGCTCTTGGGGTCGCGTTGTGCGTGCCCAGCGTTGGCGACGAAGTCGACTCGCCCATCGTTGCGGCGCTTGCCTGTGAGGCGAGTGCCGCTGTAGCGTAGGTCGGTTCGGCGGCCGCCGTCGTTGCCGCCCGTGCGCCGTTGTCCGCCGGACTCGTCGTCGACGTCTTGATTGGGATCTTCCTCGGCGTATCGTTTGGCGATCTCGAGGAGGTCAGGGATGTTGTCGAGTGTGCGGGCGTGTCGCTTGAGCTTGGCGACTAGAGGCTCATAGCGGCACGAGGTCTTGAAGCAATGGATCGCGGTGTCCGGGTGGATGCCGACCGCGTTGTACCAGAGCTCTTGCCACCGTTGGACCCAGCTTCGGGTCGACTCGCGGGGTCCCTGGGCATCGTTCAGGTCCTCGATGGTGGTGGCGGTGTAGGAGCACTCGAAGTGCACGGCAGGCGTCGCATTTCCTCCAGGAGTCGATCATCACGGGGGCGTGTTGATCCATTGCCGCACGTCCCTCCATCATTAATGGGAGGTAACGCGGCGTAGTAGGTCGGTGTGACCCGCGATCCCCATTGCCATGAGGTATGTGTCGAGCGGAGCGGGGTCGTCACGAGTCGTATTTTCGATCTCCTTTGGCGCCTTGAAGTTGGGTGGGTACTTTTGCCTCGGATCATCGGTCCGGCACTTGGGCCCTAGTCGTGGCGATCCCATAGGCTCGCCATCGCGCAGTAGTTAGGGTGTGCCGCAGTCGTCGGGCGTGGCGCCAGTTTGGTTGTTGATGATGTGAGTGCGGCGTCGATTGGCTCTCCATTGGCGGCGGCGAGGTTGGTCGCTGGCGGGATCGTTGGTGGAGAGTGCCGCATTCGCGGGTCGTTGGAGCTGCGGGCTCTGGCGGGCAGTTGAGGTGTTTGCCACGGGCGGCGCTTGAGGCCGCTCTGCTTCCCGAGGAGCGCGAATACACTCGCCCTTGCGAGTCGGCGCCTGCTTTCTGCTGTTCCACGGCCTTCGCGAGTAGGGCCCTGACGTACTGGATCTGTAAGGCGCCGTCGCCGGTCGCCGTGATGCTGTCGGCCGCGGCTCGGCCTGCCACGAGGTTGTCCATCGGGGTGGAGAACAGTGGAAGGCCATTCGCATCTCGCTCCCGTGAGGAGACGACTATCCGCGGCTGATCCCTGGGAGGGGTGCGGTTGGGCGGTGGCGGGGCACCCATCGCCGTCGATCCTGGCGGAGGGCGGTTGCTTCCTCCTGGTGGCGCGTTCTCGCAGATCGCGCGCTCGGCTATGCGCGCCGGGTCGCTTTCATCGTCGAAGTTCAGGGCACGCCCCTGAACGGTGGGATTCAGGCGTGACCTGATCCGCTGCTGGTGGTAGCGGGACAGTTCCTGCGCTGTCACCTGCTCGAGGCGAAATTTTTCGCGCTCGGCCTGCTCTTTGCGTACTGCTTCCGCCAACTTCAGGCGGAGTTCCTCGACCTCCGTCGCCGTGGCGTTAGGAGGGATCGGGGTGGAGAAAGGGTCCTCCGGCGGATCGGTGCCGGTGGCCATGTAGGTCGCGGCGTGGCGACTGGTTCCGTCGTGGAGGTCGGCGGAGTTTTCCGACCGGTCAGTCGAAGATCCCGAGGATGGAGGGTCCTCGAAATCTCCGCGTTGGAGACCGGGCGATGGAGCCCGGATGAGGCCGCGTGATGGATCCGGCGAGTGGCCGGGTCGCAGTCGGCGTCGTCGTTGAGGGTCGCGTCTTCCGCGGCCGCTGAGTTCTCGGCCACGTTGCTGTGGGCCGAGTCGTACTCGGAGGCGAGGCGGTGGATCGTGCGGACCTGGCTCTCGGAGAGCCGATCGCGTGGCGGCGACTCGCGGATGCGAGCCGAGTCCTCCGAGGTGATGACGTCGGTGAAGCCGGCGAAGGCTGATCGTGCCTGGCAGGATCACGCCGTGTGACGGGTCGAGCCGCGGACGTGCTCGGCAAGATCCGGAGCATCTCGCCGATCGCTATCATGCGGCCGGTGGCGACCGTCTCGTTGATGGGCAGATTGGATCTCGCCAGAACACCGGCCAGACCGGCGGGCCCCGGTGGGCGCCAGCATGGGAATGACCACGGCAGATCTGCAATCGGCGTGAGTAGTAGAAACGAAGGGCAGGGCGGCCAGCCATCTGCGGTGCGAGATGAGGGCAAAGACACGGGTTTTACCCAGGTTCGGCCCGAGGGTAAAGACCTACTCTGCTAGATTGTATTATGGTGGTGTTTACAATGGGCGAACTCGGCGACTAGGCGGCGAGTTGCTTGGGTGTGAGGGCGTATCCCTACTCACCCCTTGGGAGGTTTATATAAGCTTACCTCCCTAGGGTTTACATATCTCAACCGATTCGGTTACAACTTTGCCAATCGTTTAACTCAGACTGGCCTATCTACTCGCTGGGCCTTGACCTCCGATGCGCTGGTACCTTGATGGGCTTTGATCCACTCGCCGTTCTGCAGCCCACTCGCCAGCCCTCGGGCGATCGGAACGTCCCGAGGATACCCCAAAGAGGCATATCCCCATCGCTTAATGCCCGAGAAGGAATATCACCAGGGGCGGGGTGGTGGCTACATATCTCGAGGCCTAAGTGGGAGGAAGTTGAGAGGCCTGCAAGGCTAGAGGATCACACCCAGCATGCACGTGGGACCTACGTGCAAAGACTTGGTTCTACGGAATTGGGGCAAGGTTGGACCCAAAAGGATTGTGTATCTTCCCAACCTCCTTGCCAAACCGTCCTTGAACTCATCACGGCATACGAGGAAACCGCCAGACCTTCCACCCGACAGAGAATGACCAGCTCACACGCACCATTGGTAAAAAAGAACACCCTGGACATGCACGAGGCACAGGGGGTATGACGTGGAAGGATGGGTTTGCCGAGTGGAGCGACTCTTACAGATGGCGCGACAGAAAAGAAAAAGAGCATACAGAGCGGATGACACAGATAGAACATGTACTTGTGGCGCTGCAGGCGCAAGTGAATGCACAACAGAGCCATCAAGCTACCGGCCCATCTCAGCGGAACGAAGATCCTACATTGGAAGCTGCCGGCGGCCCAGACTCTGCGCGGAAAAATAGCATGGCTTCCACGGAGAACGTGCAGCCCACGCTTGAAATGGCGGGTCCTCGATACCCCGTGGATGCAATCACGGAGAGCGAACACGCTGAGCTGCATGTGAGATTAATGGGCTTATCCATTAAGGTGGCTGTCGGCTATGCGTTACCTCCTGTAGCTGGTGGAACTTACCACTACCGACCGATTCCAGATGGCTATGCTATTGTCGGGGTGGATGAGGTTGTGAAGGAATATGAGGAAGCACAGCTTGATCATGCTACAGGTGAAGGGGAAACTCAACTCAAATTTGTAGTGAAAACAACCATTCTTTGGAAGAAGGAACACATCGTGCTTCCAAATTCGAGGCCACTGGCACTCCCGCCATCTCCGCAGCTTCAGCAGTCTGAGCCGCTTCAGTTATCTCCTGTGCGGCGTCCATCTCCGGCGCTTCAGTCATCTCCTGTGCGGCAGACATCTCCGGCGCGCCAGCCATCTCCGGCGTGCCAGCCATCTCCTGCCCGTCAGCCATCTCCGGTGATTCAGCCATCTCCTCAGCGTAAGTGAAAGAGCACTGCCACGAAGAGCATCACTAGCACTGCCACAAAGAAATCCGCAGGAAACCGTACGCCAAAGAGTTCAAAAAACTACGTCCCGCAGCCTTCCGCCAAGCCATTGCCGGTTTTACCGTGGAATCGCAGCGACGAGGAGACCAATAGGATCTCGGAAGAAGAGGTCAAGATATTCTTTGCACCTAGACGGGCCGAGCCAAAGGAGAAAATAGATCCGGCGGTGGTGGAGAAGTTTTACTATAATATTTTGAAACCTGAAACCCCACTTGTGCCAGACTACGAGCGCCAGATTTTGAAGGGGGATGCAAGGCACCGTAGGGAGACTGAAAGTAGCAGTCGTGTGGTACCCCAGAAAACAGTTCCCATGCTCGGAGAGCAGGAAATCCAATCATGCGCCCCGCTCCAAGTGTTCGACACACGGGACGGTCCTCCCGTAAATGATTACGAGGCAGAGCTACAAAGAAAGGCCAATGAGATGGGGATGACTTACATTGCATACTTGAACATCATGGGAGACAGCTTGCCCAAATGCGATGCCAACCCCATACAGCCATGGATGTATGGGAAGAATATCGTCAAGAAAGAGGAGCTCAAGAATCTACCAACAAAGATGCGAAGATTGCACAAGTGGTACCTTGATTTCTGCAAGACGAGAAAGGAAGAATGGATCACGGCGCATATAAGAGATCAGATTTTCTTGTGCGGAGACGACGCGATCAACTTCAACATTCAAGACTTGCATTTTCTATTCAATCAGAAGGAACTCGACAAAGCTGCCATCAGCCTTTATTGTGTGTAAGTACTATTTCTGTAACTTATATCTCATCTCATTCACTTCAATAATTACATGTATATATATATGCTCACGATATATGTATATACTATTATGCAGGAAAAAGGTTATGGAATGCATGAAAGGAGGCCCTTTTGACATTGGGTTTGTTGACCCAAATAGAGTTCATGAAGAAGTGGTAAGGACCAAACCCGGGAAAACAGAAGATTACTTGCTAAGGTCTTTACTGAGACAACAAACCAAAAGGGAAATACTATTGCCTTACAACTTCTCGTGAGTACTGTTACCCTCTCTCTTGTACACATTCTGTTTTGGCTTACTCGATGTTAAGTGTAACTGATGATGAGTTATGCGTGCGTAGGTTCCACTTTATTATGCTAGTCATTCAACCCGACTCAGGAAAAGTCCTTGTCATGGACTCGTTACGAAAATAAAAAGAGCTATGGGCAGACTTTAGAGAGATGCTCCAGAGGTAATTTCAATCATATTATCGCACTAGATCGGCAACTTTCGTGACAACAAGTAATTAATTACTCCTTTATCCATTTTGTTTGCGGACGGGGTTTGAAAAGGTTCACGGGCAGGGCCGTGGGTGAATGGTCAGAAGAACTAAAATTTGTAGACCAAAATGTAAGTAATACTAGCTAGCTAGGTCTGCGTATCTCTTTGATTCTGCTTCCAATTCCATTATATCATGCTTTATTGATTATTATTTTGATTGAACTCTCTATTCTCGTAAAGTGCCCGCATCAGGACCCGGCAATAACTTATGTGGATACTATGTTTGCGAGTTCATTCGCAACACGATATGTGCGACGGGCCAAGCCGCACTAGAACAACTTAGAGTAAGTAAACAAAGTCCACAACATTATTTTATTACCATCAATTGTGTTGAGTTTTATTCTTATATATATATTGACCCCATTCTTCATATATATTCAAATCGAACGGATGCGGGACCAACTCCTACCATTTGACCGCATACGAGCCATTCAAGAGGAATTGGCAGGGTTCATACTTGATGAGGTTGTCACGCTTGGCGGAGAACTCTTTAGATATCCACCAAAATGAACGATGACGATGTATGTGCCGATGACGATGTTTGTGTATAATAATAGTTGCTTAATTATTCATGTACTCGTATATAACGATGACGATGTATGTGTATACCGCTCCCGATCGATTCGCCTCCCCTCCCCTGTAAATACGCCTTAACGGGCAGAGGCAGAACTCTGCCGCGGCAGAGATTTAGGCCATTTTCCTGCCGCGGCAGAGATTTAGTCCGTTTTCCTGCCGCGGCAGAGAACCTTTAACACCGGTTCGTGTTACGAACCGGTGTTAAAGGGGGGGGCTGAGCCCTGCGGTAGACCCACGTGCGCCACCCTTTAACACCGGTTCGTATAAGAACCGGTGTTAAAGGGGCCCCCTCTAACACCGAACCCTCAACAACGGTTCTACAACCGCTGTTAGAGGGCCCTCCCAACCGGTGTTAGAGGAGGGAGTCTGCACTAGTGGGGGCGGCTGCCCCTCTAGACCCCCCCCCCAAGGGCCGGCCCTGAGTCCATCTCATGTTATGAACAACTATGCAAAGCTGATGTTAAAAAGATCTTGAAAATATAAACAAAGTTCATCTTCTTAGAGAAACCCTGCGATATTTTCTTGATCCAACTCAGAACGAGCTAACATACTTAAATTTTCTGACTGCAGGTCATGTTGGTTAAATGGGCGGTGAAGTGGTTGGAAATCATGTCAAGTGGTTGTGTTTTGGTTACAAATGGTCGAACGTGAAAGATGATGAAAACTTTAGTTCCAAAGGTAACTGGTTCCGCTTGCTCATGTCTTGCTTGCTGCGCTCCTGCTGCGTGGTTAGCTGCTGTGCTGGGCGTGCGTGCTGCTGTACTATCCTGATACACGTGTGTGCTTGCTGCTGGTTGTGCAATGTGTACTAATGCTTTGAATTTCTGGGCTGTCCAGGAAGTGAGATGCCGACATGGCATCTGCAGGCAGCTAATCTTCCGTTGGTGGTAGTGCAAGCAAAATTTATGAAACGAATAAGTGGATCTCCATGAACAATTCTCTATTCTAAGTGCCGAGAAATTGTCAAGGGTGCAGACATTAGCATCGAGAGGGTATCCATCATGTTGATGAGTCACACAGGTGGGGGTTGCTTTTTGAAAACGCATTCAATTCTCATTCATGTAAGTTGTGTTTCTTGACTACATTTTCTGAAAAAAAAGAAACATACTCTGCCCGTTAATTACATACACACAAAACTCTATATTAACTCTACATCCACCTAATGAATAGATTTATGATCTCCACCGAGTAGAATCACGACTTCAGTAGTTATGTAGTATTCTTATATTTTTATATAGACACTTCATCAAAAGGCACTTTGCATCAGAAACTTTTGGCGGAATCTTTTGATAGGGCTTTATGGCATACCTAAATTTTGCATATAGTACAGTATGCATCCATATTTATGTAATTTAATAGTTTCCAATTTGATTTTCCGAGCGAGGAGTCATCATGATGTAAAAAAACACCCATTCAGACTTGATGGGAGGTTATGGAAGACTTTTATCAAATGTAGTTCATGCTATCTAATAAGGTTAAGCCCAGGTTAAAACCTCCTTGACTAGGTGTCATATTTGAGTGTAGCAAACACTTCGTTGTAATCAACAGAAAATCAATCTGGGGTATCCCGTTTAAAACAAGGTGAGGCCTATATCCCGTTTAAAACAGTTATGTTGTTGACTCCGATAGTTTTGATTAAAGAAACCAACTGGAATTGTGCTTACTAGAATTATCAATCATGTAATGTAGAACTAATAATATTCGTGTTATAGTTGGCATGTCGATACAAATCATAAAAGAGCCTTGGAATATTAGTTTGCGAAGAAGCTTTCTACCATTGTCGATTTGTAAAATCACCTACCCGGGGCCAACAAAATCACCAAGAAGATAGCCTTTGAGCTGCTAGATATCCCCAATTCATTTTTATCTGTCTTCAATCGTTTCTACAACATGCAAGGTTTCCTTATCACTTATTATCGTTGAAGGCACCATGGTACCACTACGGGAATAACAATATAGGCCGACGACCCTTTTATACGCCGACGACAATATGTCGGGGCCGTCGGCGTAGCTTGACGGGCCGTCGGCCCAGTTTTACCGTCAGCGTAGGATAAATAGGCCGACGGCAGTCGTCGGCGTAAACGGGACCGTCGGTGTAGCATACTAGGATTACGGCAGAGCGACGGCGTCAAGTCTACGCCGATGGCAAAGCCATTTTTCTTTTTTGGCTCATTAATCTTAGAAAAATCATAACTAAATCATTTAAATTCAGAATATTACATATAATATATCAAAATTTGCAGAAAAATAAGATCTATGTATATAAACTAAAATATTACCTATTTGTTAACAAAAATATATATAAAATATATAAATACTTTCGTATAACATATTTTTCATTTTTGAGTGCAAAAAATGGGGTGTTTTGTGAAGCAACCACCAAATGAAAGTTTCAGAATAATAATACCACATTTTTTAAAAATATTATACAATATTGAATGCACAATTTACAAACCTGTATATATCAAACCTTTTCGTCCACCCCTTGTAAAAAAGACAAAATCCTGCTGAATCGGTAGGAAATGAGTTAGATTTGAACTACAGGTACATGATATGATGTTCATGATTTTTTGCAAAAATCATTTTTAGGTTCACAATATGTTGTTTCATTAGAGATATAATGTAAGTTTAGTGAGGCTCAGCCCCGAGCTAAGAATCTTCATGCCCCTCGATTTACAAAGTTTGACGATAGTTTGAAACGAGCATAAAAAATTCAAAAATGATCGAAACAATGCAAAACTTTCGCGTGGTGTCATATTATGTGACATAGTTGCATGGAAAGTACCAAACTTGGTATATTTATTGTGTCTCAAAAAAACCTTCACAAAATGACCTATCTCAATTAAGGGTTTTTGGATTTCAGGTCAAATGACCAATGTTATTGCTAGAATCGCGATATAGTTTATGATAATGTGCCCATATTATGCACACATGTGTATCATATGATGACGAACAATGTTGCAGGAGGATGTTTTTCTTTTCATCGCACCAAAAAGCCAATTTTTATTTTGCGAGTGCAAAAAACGGGGCGTTTTGTGAAACAACCACCAAATAAAAGTTTTAAAATGATAACACCACATTTTTAAAAAATACTAGACCATATTGAATGGACAATTTCCCAACCGGGATATCTCAAACCTTTCCGTCCACCCCTCGTGAAAAAGAAAAATTCCTGCCAAATCGGTACGAAATGAGTTATATTTGAACTACAGGTACATGATATGATGCTCATGATTTTTTGCAAAAATTATTTTTAGGTTCACAATATGCTATTTCATTAGAGATCTAATGCAAGTTTAGTGAGGCTCAACCCCGAGCTAAGAATCTTCATGCCCCTCGATTTACAAAGTTCGACGATAGTTTGAAACAGACATAAAAAATTCAAAAACGATCGAAAGAATGCAAAACTTTCGCATGGTGTCATATTATGTGACATAGTTGCATGAAAAAATACCAAACTTGGTATATTGATTGTGTCTTAAAAAAACCTTCACAAAATGACCTATCTCAATTGAGGTTTTCTGGATTTCATGTCAAATGACCAATGTTATTGCTAGAATCGCTATATAGTTTGCGATAATGTGCCCATATTATGCACACATGTGTATCATGGGATGACGAACAATGTTGCAGGAGGAAGTTTTCCTTTTCGTCGCACCAAAAAGGGATTTTTTATTTTTCGAGTGCCAAAAACGGGGTGTTTCATGAATCTTGACATAGTTTTAGTTGGCTAATATGTAAAAGTTACGGTATATAATTAAATAAATGACAGGGATGTAATATTTGGATTCCTCTCATTTTTCTAATCGATTTGGATATATTATTTTGTCGAATTGTGATTTACGGATTTGTAGATATGAATTATTCAAATTTAAATGAAAAAAAGCAAAATAAATAAAATTTATTTTATTTTTATTTGAATTCAAGATTAATATTACTTATTGATTGTTGTTTACTCAAATAATTGTATGAAATGTAAAAAAATAAATATGTCTAACATTATAGTGTAATGGTTAATAGGTTTGATATGATAATATTCACAACAAGTTCTAGTTTCTTTGTCGGAATTTCATGTGGATGAAATGAAAAAGTTAAGCGTGCTGGGGCTGGATTAGTATTAGGATGGGTGACCGGCTGGGAAGGTGACTAATTGTGCGATTTGAATTGAGGCTAAGTATACTTAGAATTCAAAATGTCCATGTGATTAACAAGTTAAACAATTAAAAAATGTTTTTTTTTAGAAAAATCTAGGCCGACAGTAAAGCCGTCGGCATAGCAAAACGGCCGTTAGTCATCTAGGTGGGCCCCATATGGTCTACGCCGATGGAAAAAGATGTCGGCGTAGCTATTTACGCCGACGACAGCCGTCGGGCTAGCCTACGCCGACGGCATTTAGGGACTACGCCGACGGGACCCGGCCGTCGGCGTATTCAGCTTCTCGTGTAGTGTACGCCAGTTTCGATTTGCAATCTGAGAAGGGGCCTAAATCAACAGTGTCGCTGATGGGTTCAGGCACATGCCAGCTGAAGGTGTCCTAAAAGACCAATACACGCAAATCCATGGGCGTGCGTCGGTCCACCCTCTTCAAATGGAGCTCTTCTTGCTGCTGTTGCAGCTGAACACAATCCTGGCGAGCAGGTCGTCATTCCTGATGTTTCTACACTCTATCACAAGCTAGCTCCTAACCTGACGGATGAGACCCTGAGAGCCCTTGGTACGAAGTTCTATGGCATCTCTACCAATGAGGTTGCTGATGATCAGCTTCTGCGTGTGACTATGCCCAATGAAGACGAGGATTCAAACTAAAAAACGTCGAGGCAGGCAGGAGCGTGGCCTTTGTAGCCGCTATATCTGCCTCCTACTACAATGCTTTTGTTTCTGTTAAAATCTTACCTGCATGTTAAGAAACTAATGTGGGGATTTTTTACCCCTATTATCATATATCTTTCGGCCTGGTATGTCCCCTTAGACTATTTCTACAGTTGTTGGCTCCGGAAGCCTCGGAGAATTGTTGCTATGCACTGAACTATCTCCTCTCTTTTGATAAAACTAATAATGATTTAGGTTATATTTTTCCTGTGTATCGCTATTGTACAAAACGTAAATTATCGCTAATTCAACAGGATCGTGCGCCAAGGCGCACCACTAAATCTAGTGATTTATCAACTCACTTGTCCATGGAGCTAGTGTAGGGGTTCATAGCATGGAAAATTTCTACCGCATACAAACAAACAAGCCAAGATCTATCTACTAGATTGTAGCAACGAGTCGATAGAGTAACTCACCCTCGAAGATTCCAAAGCGGTTAACGAGAGCAGATTCTCGTGGGTGATGTAGTCGTACACTTGCCGATCTCAAGATCGCGTAGACGATCCTTCCGGCGCTGCGTTCCGGCAGCGCTTCCACGGTCGGTCACACGTTCGGTACTCGATGAAGACCTTCCTCTCCCTTGTTCCAGCAGGCAGCGGAGGTTGTAGCACTCTCCTCGCGATTCCGGCAGCACGACGACGTGGTACCGGAAGTAGAGGGGAGATCTCGCAGGGCTTCGCCTTAAGCCGGAGCGAGTATGGTGGACTATGAGAGAGCCCTCGACGATCTAGGGTTTAGACACGCCGAGGAAGAGGTGCTAGGGCGGCGGCTAGGTTTTGGGGCTTGCCCAAGTCGGCGCCAAGGGGAGCCCTAGGAGGTGGCGGCAGCTGTAGGAGGTGGCGGCACCAAATTAGGGTTTAGAGGAGAGGATCTTGTGTGTCTTGGAGGGGCAGCCCTGCCCCTCCCTTTATAGGTGGGAGGTGCGGCCAAGGGAGGAGTCCCTCCCAACTCGTCTTGGAGGTGGGCCGCCGGTTGGAGGAACTCCTCCCCAACTCGGTTTCAAACTTCCTCCTCCTCTTTCCAAAAACTGCTGTTTGACTTTTCAAACTAGCAGTTTGACTTTTCAAACTAGAATTTGAATAAACCCTTTATTTTGGACAGCGAAGACACCTAGTACATAATGCAATCATACCAACTTGATATAACACTTTCATGTACCCCTTCCCCTCCGGAGTGCCGGACATTCCGGAACCTTCTAGAGCATTCCCGATGAAAACACCGGAATCATTCTCCAACTCCGAAACGGGACTTTCCTTATATGAATCTTATTCTCCGGACCATTCCGGATCTCCTCGTGATATCCCGGATCCCATCCGAGACTCCGAACAACATTCGATCTCTTACTCATCATTCCATAACTACTCAACAACATTGAATCCTTAAGTGTGTCTCCCTACGGTTCGTGAATTATGCGGACATGATCGAGACACTTCTCCGATCAATAACCAATAGAGGAATCTGGAAATTCATATGGCTCCCACATATTTCTACGATTACTTTGCGATCGAATGAACCACTTACATACGATACCAATTTCCCTTTGTCTCACGATAGTTTACTTATCCGAGGTTTTGATACTCGGTATCTCTGCATACCTAGTTCAACCTCGTTACCGATAAGTACTATTTTCTCGTTCCCGTGGTATGTGATCCCTTTGTGAGCCAGTCACATGCTTGAAAGCTAATTGGATGACATTCCACCGAGAGGGCCCAGAGTATATCTATCCGTCATATGGATGGACAAATACCACTCTTGATCTATGTGCCTCAACACATACTTTCCGAACACGCAATGCCACCTTTATAGCCACCCAGTTACGGTGTGGTGTTTGATGTCATCAAAGCATCCTTCCGGTGATGGTGATTAACATGATCTTATGGTCGAAGGAATTAGATTACTATGTATCAGAAAGCTTATAGCAAATGAACTATATTAAATGACTTGATCTTTATGCTACGCTTACTATAGGAGTATGTCCATCACATCATTCTGCTAATGATATGACCCTGTTGTTAATAACATCTCTATGTTCATGACCAGGAAACCATGATCATATATTAACCAACAAGCTAGTTTAACAAGAGGCTTTACTAGGGACTCTTTTATGTTTACAAATCACACAAGTATTAATGTTTCCTGTTAATGCAATTATAGCATGGTATGTAAACATTTATCATAAGTATGAAGATATGATAATAACCACTTTATTATTGCCTCTTGGGCATATCTCCAACAGTCTCCCACTTGCACTAGAGTCAATAATCTAGTTTCAAACCTTTGTGTATTCAACACCTATGGCTTTCCGGTGTTGTATACGATTGCTAGTGGTCAACTGATCTCCGGATCTGACACTTCCAGGTCCGTGTGTAATTGCATGTCTTTTCGTCTCTACGCATCACTCATTCTCTAATGAGATGGCTTCGTACAAATTTGGTCCTTTGGTGTGATCTTTAGTTCTTTAGGGTTAAAAACATGTTGATAATATTGTCGTACAATATATCTTCATAGTATTATCCCACTGTGAACTACACCTAGTTTGATAACAAACTACTTGACAAAATGCCCTCTTTTGCTGCTAAAATAGCAGTCATACACTTAGCCTTTTGTTGTAGTATCTGTCACAATGTATTTAACTTTGGAACTCATCCAAATCCATTATGGAACTAACTTTCCATTATATTGTGCCACCCTTGGTTTATATTGAGATAAACTTAATTTGTACTTTGTGACAAAACTAGTATCAATGTAGTACTTTTAAAATGAACTAACCATCTATTTGTCACTTCTACAAATAATATACTCTTAGTTCTTCCAAAAGATCATAAGAATATTCTTACTATTGTCCAATGATCATCTTATGAATCATTCTGGTATATGCTCACAACATTTAGAGCATAGGACATATCTGGATTTGTACATATCACAGTATGATTGATATAAATACTCTTTGTGATCAAGTATCAATCTACACTTGAATTTTGTTTCACTTACCAAATGTCAATACATTTGAATATATCATCAATATTGAACTCATTCAATCCTTTCTGTGCGACAAGAAACTTTCTTGTAGTTTCTATATTGAACTCATTCAATATCTCATCTATGTACTTCTGGCACAACCATATTAGCGTCTATTCATGCCAAATATTTGGGTTTTGCCTAAGTCTTTCATCGGGATGAAATTCTTAATATGTGTTAATAAAAGATACATCATTTCCAATCAACAATATGTCTTCCACATAATGTATTAGAAACATGTCTTAGCGCCCCCACTTAATTTCTTGCAAATGCAAGCATCTTCATTGTCTCTGATGAATTTAAACTCTTTTAACATTTTCATCATAGTGAAGATTCCAACTCCGCGATGCTTACTTCAACCATTGAAGTTTGCATATACTTTTAGCATCCTTTGAATTAACAAAACCCCTATGGACCATGTTATTCACATGTCCTAGGTAACAATTCTATTATAAGAACTTGTTTTGTTTATTCAACTACCATATAACAAAATTATATGTAGTGGTTGCTACATTAATCCGTCTAGACTAAATATCACTATGAAAGATCAAATCTTGTCATAGTCAACCCTTGAACATTGTTGTGAACTCTCTCCCAACATGTCGACCATTTCATAGATGTGAAACATCCATGTCTATTTCTTTATAGATCCAAACACAACTGTAAGGTCTTACACCTTTCTCGAGGGTCCTTCAAGTTCAAAACTTGATTTATCGTGTATGGAACTATCACGGATTTTATGGCTTCAAGCCATTTGACGGAGTCAGGGCCCATCATCGCTTCTTTGCATGTAGTCGGATCATTATTGTCAAATAATGATTTAACTCTCAAATCTTGGCATTTGATTGTTTACCCGACCTACTTGTTTCAATAGGAACTTAGATCTCCGTGACCACAACCTTTGAGGCACGTGAGCCATGAGCATTGTTGCTGCCTCCGGAACACTTTTCGGCGCTGCGCAACTTTGATCATATATAGCTAAGGTTCTTTAAACCTTGTCAAAGTTCTATTGTCCTCCCACTTAACTTTTCACGAAAAATTCCTTCTCAAAGAAACTTGACGTTCTAAGTGACAAACATTTTTGTCTCCGATGTTATGGAGGAATACTTAACAGTTATTCGAAATAACATACAAAGACAGGTTCATCCGACTTTTGGTTGCAAACATCTTTCTTATGCATAGCATACCAATGTTTAAGAAAGGACAACTTGGGTTTTATCCCAAACCATAACTTTATATGGTGTCATTTCAACGGATTATGATGGAGCTCTTTTCAGTGGAAAAACGGTAGTCTCTAAAGCTTTTAATCTTTAAAATATAATGGCAGTTTTATGAATTATACCCTTGGTCTTACCATGTCAAACAAGGTTTAATTACATATCTCGAATGCTCCATACTCTTATGGTGTTTCGGGAAATGCAAATCCACGGAACGATTCCATAAATCTTAGGTATTATGCTAAACTTTGTAACTCAAATATCTTCCTTTATGATCTTTATCATAAACTGTTTATATTCTTGTTACAATGATTTTTCACTTCATCTTGAAAGTCTTTGAACTTTTCAAATGTTTCATACTTCATCCTTATTAAGTAAATATTCATATATTCACTCAAATTTTTGGAGAAAGCATATGAACTTGAAATTCATCGCTCTTGACTACACATAATGGACTTCGTACAACAATATGTACAAGTTCCAATAAGCTAGTCATTCGTTCCCTTTTGGCCTATGAACTAAGTTTTAATTATCTCTCGGAAAGTTTCACAAGCGTCATTTGATCAAAATCAAAAGACTCCAAAATTCCATGCACATGGAGTTTCTTCATGTTTTCTTTCCAATATAATTTAAACGGCGATATCACTTCCTAAGTGATCTTTCAATCAATTTGTCTTTCGACATTTTTAGCACTAGTTTTATGAATGTGATTTCTCCAACGAGATTTGTGAATCATCCATCTTTTATGGATTACGGTAATTATTTGAACAACCGTTTTGTTCTCATAATACCTGATAAAACAAATCTTGAATGCAAGCTTTGACGTTTAACGAGCAACACAAAAACCTTTTATTTGTTCTCGATGAACATCATCACATATTCTTTTGCTAGTTACTTAGGCCATTGTAGTTCATGAATTGTGTTGTTTCGTATGACGATTCACACCAACAAATTCAGTATCAAATACTTTAAGAACCACATTGTTTAATAAGCAAAGAATATAGCCATAACATGTATATCATCTATATACTTAAACTGAACAATTCTAGTCTTTTCTTTTCTGCCATATATTTATGAGATTCTCTTTCAGTATTTCCTTTTCTGTTTGAAAGAATCTATCAACATCAATAGTGGATTCATACATATGACACATAGTCCAAAGCGTGTATAATTAAATACCAATGTCTATGGACTTGCACTTTAAAGTAGATCACCATCATCAAATGTTTGGTGTGCTTTCAAATTCCATTCTTTAGTAATCTCTTGGTGTGGTAAATATTTTACCTACATCAAATATTCACCCTTATCATGGAATTATTCATGATCAAGCTACTTTTAGCTTATAAAGATGAATCGCGAGTATAATGTTGCTCTCCAAAACCTTTTGGTGGTTTAGGACAACTAGTGTCTCCAACCTTTGGCAACTTCTCATCAAATATGAGAACATGTCTTTTGCCATATTATACTCTATCATGTTGAAACCAATACTTTGTTTCAGATATCACAATATCTTCCACACATCATGGTTTCTGAAACAACTCTTTCAGATCCTAGATAACCTCGATATTAAGACAGTTCTTTGAATATCAAGAATCATGGAGACAAACATGATACTCATACACTAACTCTTGGAATTGTCACTCTTGTTTTAATACTAATTATTAAACTTCATGGAGTAACTGGAACTTACTGAAAGTTTGCAATAGGACTTTTAAACTTTAGATTAACACTTCAAAACAATACGATACCAGTTCGTAAAGTAACTAACCAGAATTCTATAGTTCTATCATCTCAATTAAAACTAAGCGCAAGGTGGTAAACGGATGCCAATGACTACAACAATTATGCAAATTCACTTTGATTTAATTTATGATAAATAGTGTTCAACTTTTAATCATATTGCCATTGAACTCCCACTCAAAACAATATCCCTCACATTGTTTTAGTGATCACACGAACCAAATCCACCATATCAAAACTGATCATCACGAGAGTTGATATAGCTTCAATGGCGAACAATCAACATGTTCATCATATCTAATGTATGACTCATGCTTTACCTTTCGGTGATCCGTGTTCCTGAGACCATGTCTGTACATGCTAGGCTCGTCAAGATCAAACCTTAGCTTCCGCATGAGCAAATCTGGCTTGCCCATGTTGTATACACTTGCGGAATCTAACACACCCGATCATCACGTGGTGCTTCGAAACAACAAGCTTTAGCAACGGTGCTAACTAAGGGTGAACACTTTATGACTTGAAATTCATGTGCATGAGGGATCATCTTATAATGCTACCGTCGTCTACTAAGCAATACAAGATGCATAAAGGATTAACATCACATGCAATTCATAATATGTGATATGATATGGCCTTTCTTCTTTGTGATTCCGATCTCCATCTTCTAGCACGAACATGATCTCCATCATCACCGACATGGCATCAAGGTCAATGATGCTTCTCCATGGTTGTCGTCCACCGGCTTCAACTATTAGAGCTACTTTGAATAGACACGCGGGTCTTAACAGAAATTAAAGACAACCATATGGCTCCTTCCGGTTGCCTACTTACAATAAGAAACATTGCATACATCATATATAATCACAATCATGGCCATATCACATCACTACACACCCCTGCAAAACAAAGTTAGACGCCTCTACTTTCTTTGCATATTTTATGTGGTTTGGGGCTTTAAATAAGTGTCGTTCTAACTTACGAACAAGAACCACACCATTGATACTAGTATTCTTAATCACCCGTTGTAAATTGGATCTTAACTATGCTAGGAGAAACAGGCACCCGCAAAGCCACTTATGCAATACAAGTTGCATGTCAAGCGTGGAGCAAGTCTCATGAACGATGTCATGTAAGGTTAGCCCGGGCCGCTTCATCCCAACATACCGCAAGATGCAAAGTACACAAGAAGCAATCGACAATAAAAGCATCAACGCCCACAATGACCATTGTGTTCTACTCGTGCAAACAGATCTACATAGAGACACGGCTCTGATACCACTGTAGGGGTTCGTAGCATGGAAAACAAAAATTTTCTACCGCATACAAACAAACAAGCCAAGATCTATCTACTAGATTGTAGCAACGAGTCGATAGAGGAACTCACCCTCGAAGATTCCAAAGCGGTTAACGAGAGCAGATTCTCGTGGGTGATGTAGTCGTACACTTGCCGATCTCAAGATCGTGACGATCCTTCCCAAGGCTGCGTTAAGCGCTTCCATGATCGGTCACGTTCGGTACTCGATGAAGACCTTCCTCTCCTTGTTCCAGGTGAGCGGAGGTTGTAGCACTCTCCTCGCGATTCCGGCAGCACGACGGCGTGGTACCGGAAGTAGAGGGGAGATCTCGCAGGGCTTCGCCTTAAGCCGGAGCGAGTATGGTGGACTATGAGAGAGCCCTCGACGATCTAGGGTTTAGACACGCCGAGGAAGAGGTGCTAGGGCGGCGGCTAGGGTTTGGGGCTTGCCCAAGTCGGCGCCAAGGGGAGCCCTAGGAGGTGGCGGCAGCTGCAGGAGGTGGCGGCACCAAATTAGGGTTTAGAGGAGAGGATCTTGTGTGTCTTGGAGGGGCAGCCCTGCCCCTCCCTTTATAGGTGGGAGGTGCGGCCAAGGGGAGGGGAGTCCCTCCCCAACTCGGCTTGGAGGTGGGCCGCCGGTTGGAGGAGGGAACTCCTCCCCAACTCGGTTTCAAACTTCCTCCTCCTCTTTCCAAAAACTGCCGTTTGACTTTTCAAACTAGCCGTTTGACTTTTCAAACTAGGATTTGAATAAACCCTTTATTTTGGACAGCGAAGACACCTAGTACATAATGCAATCATACCAACTTGATATAACACTTTCATGTACCCCTTCCCCTCCGGAGTGCCGGACATTCCGGAACCTTCTAGAACATTCCCGATGAAAACACCGGAATCATTCTCCAACTCCGAAACGGGACTTTCCTTATATGAATCTTATTCTCCTGACCATTCCGGATCTCCCCGTGATATCCCGGATCCCATCCGAGACTCCGAACAACATTCGGTCTCTTACTCATCATTCCATAACTACTCAACAACATCGAATCCTTAAGTGTGTCTCCCTACGGTTCGTGAATTATGCGGACATGATCGAGACATTTCTCCGATCAATAACCAATAGAGGAATCTGGAAATTCATATGGATCCCACATATTTCTACGATTACTTTGCGATCGAATGAACCACTTACATACGATACCAATTTCCCTTCGTCTCACGATAGTTTACTTATCCGAGGTTTTGATCGTCGGTATCTCTGCATACCTAGTTCAACCTCGTTACCGATAAGTACTCTTTTCTCGTTCCCGTGGTATGTGATCCCTTTGTGAGCCAGTCACATGCTTGCAAGCTAATTGGATGACATTCCACCGAGAGGGCCTAGAGTATATCTATCCGTCATATGGATGGACAAATCCCACTCTTGATCTATGTGCCTCAACACATACTTTCCGAACACTCAATGCCACCTTTATAGCCACCCAGTTACGGTGTGGTGTTTGATGTCATCAAAGCATCCTTCCGGTGATGGTGATTAACATGATCTCATGGTCGAAGGAATTAGGTTACTATGTATCAGAAAGCTTATAGCAAATGAACTATATTAAATGACTTGATATTTATGCTACGCTTACTATAGGAGTATGTCCATCACATCATTGTCCTAATGATATGACCCTGTTGTTAATAACATCTCTATGTTCATGACCAGGAAACCATGATCATATATTAACCAACAAGCTAGTTTAACAAGAGGCTTTACTAGGGACTCTTTTATGTTTACAAATCACACAAGTATTAATGTTTCCTGTTAATACAATTATAGCATGGTATGTAAACATTTATCATAAGTATGAAGATATGATAATAACCACTTTATTGTTGCCTCTTGGGCATATCTCCAACAGCTAGCCCCTCCATGCTCGCCCACATGGCCTCATGCTACCTCGCTCTTATCTCGCATCACCCTCATCTCGCGTGATGCACTACAGACACGCACCAAGGCGCGCGGCCCGGGAGTTCCACTACTGCATCTGCATGCAGCACCGCACCGCACTACACCGTTGCTAGGGAAGAGCGGGCGCACTCGTTAGTGACCTGGCACGCCAGGCTCGTGAGCTACACCGAGCTAGACCAAGTGACGAGGTTTAATCTCGTCAATGCCCATTGTTATGGACTTGGGTTTTGGAGAAGATGGGGATGCTGGAGATCGCGGAACGGTTAGCAAACAAGAAACACGGGGACACGAGCTTTACCCAGGTTCAGGCCCCCGGAGGGAAAACCCTACTCCTGCTTGTCTGCTCTGATTATGGTGGAACCGAAGGTTACAAGGGTGCACAGATGCAATCTGGCGTGGAGGTGTGTATGCGATGGTCTGCGAGAGATTGTAAGAGAGCCTCCTCGTCGTGCCCTCCTGGCCTTTATATAGAGGCAGGCAGGTCCCAGGCACAGATCGAGTCGGTTACAGGTTTTAGGGTTTGCCCCTTTGAATTTTCTATCTACTCTAGTCTTGCTCTCCAAGGATCCGAAGACGTCATGGGCCCTGGCCACCCGAAAGTCTTCATGGGCCGGCGTATATTTGTCATGGGCCTTCCTTGGGCTGGACCAGGTATGCTAAGGCCATGTGCCCGTAGGGTATAACCATGTCAGTAGCCCCCGAGTGTTCAGTCGAATCGTAGATTCGGCTGGGGACTCCTCATTTTTTTCGGGTGCGGCTATCTCTATTTGCTAGATAATGATTTGAGTGTGTAGGGATCGTTGATGCGTGTGCCTGACTCTCCTGACAGATCAGGGTCAGTTAACTGTCTTTGGACAAAGCAACACGATCTTCTTCAGATTCGAGTCCCTCGACTAGAATCCGGAACATATGCTGGTGCAATTCGACTCAGGGCGCGAAGGACTTACAGGAGTGGAATTCCATTAAATTTAATGATGTACCCAACGCGTCCGCCGGGATTTTCATCGCGCCTGCTGGCACGGGTTCTCACTAGCAGAGCGTAGTCGTGTGTGTTGCGAGGCCATCAGATGATATCTGTAGGTCTTATCTTTGTATCACAGACACAACATCCGAAATTTTATCACCGCGGAGGTGTTTCGGGTGGCCAAGGAGGATGTTTCACTTACTTAGCGTTGGCTGGGGCAGAGTTGCCGAAAAGGTTTTTGCATTCTGATCGAAGGACCACAGTCGAAGAATTCATAGGGTGCGCGACCAGCGCTCCCTATGGGAGTAGCCCCCGGGTGTCTGTTCGAGTCGTAGACTCGAGCGTAGACTTTAATTCAGTAGTTGTTGACTTTAGGTCCGTAGAACACAAATTTTTCGGATGCTTGAGTCCATCCTCGCTATGGGAGTAGTCCCCGAGTCCGTAGTGGAGTCGTAGACTCGACATAGGACTCGAAGAAATAGTTCAATGATGTAGTACTTTCACCGTTCTTCGGGTGCGCGGCCAGCGCTCCTGATAGGAGTAGCCCCCGAGTAATTAATCGAATCATAGATTCGAGTGATTACTCTTAGCTGTGTAGCCGAAGAATTGTAACCGTTGCTATTATAGCTTTTATGACGTCAGTGCTGACGATCGGTGACCTCAAGCATCTGCGGCGCCAGACATGACTTGACTGGACGAACATGGGTCCCACCTTCTGACTTTGAGTTGACTAGTCACGCGCGACGTGGAGATAACTACGGAGTCTCCTCGATTTCCGTGCGTAGTGGACGGCGTGTGAGCGACGGTTCGCTGCTATGCCGACACGTGGACGGCCAGATCTTGATGTTGGCTCTAGGTCTTCCCGATGGACGGTCGTCGTGCATCGTCCTCTTCCTTATAATCATTGGGGAAAAGATGAATTTGTTTTCACCGCAGCCATTCCTGTTTCACTTCTCCCATCTTCTCTAAGTGTTCTTACTGCGCACTGGAATTTCCTCGAGCTTTTCCTTCCTTGATTCTGCGTGCTCAATGTCGTCGCCGTCGCACTGCCATGGGGAAGCCCAAGAAGTCCTCCTCTGCAGTTGGAACCAGCTCCGCCGCTGGTGGCAAGAAGGGTTCTACCACCACCCGTGTCACCGATGGTGGCTGGCGGCGATCGGAGACGCGTGAGAGTGATCTCCACAAGCTCTGTGACCGGGGCCTGATCCCGCAAGATAGGGAAACCGTCAAACTTCCCGGCAACGAGGTAATTCCCCGTCCTCCCGCTGGGTTTCGGGTTATGTTCCTCGCCTTTGTCCTTCGCGGCTTTTCCTTCCCAGTACACAATTTCCTTCGTGGATTGCTTTTGCTTTATGGTATCCAGCTGCATCATCTTTCTCCCAACTCTCTTCTTCATGTCGCCTATTTCGTCACCTTCTGAGAGTGCTGGCTCGATATCGAGCCGCACTTTGGCCTCTTCCGGAAACTCTATTCCATGAAGAGGCAATCTGGCTCTAATGGTGTTTATCCCATTGGGGGTTGTATCATTTCCCTTCGATCCAATCTTCTTTTCTTTTCCTTCTCTATGTCCGAATATGTCCAGTACTGGCGGAGGCGATGGTTTTACATCCACGACTCCACGGTGGCTGGGCAGGATTTTGGTCTTGCTCCTTTCGACCCCTCCCAAAAAATCGAGCCGAAGAGGTCCTGGAAGAACGAGATCTTGGATGGCGAGGTGGCGGAGATAGAGGGACTCTATCGTCGGGTGGAGGATCTCGAATTGATTCCTAAGGAAGAGGTGAACGGTGTGGATATCATCCGCACCTTTCTCAAACATCGGGTGCAGCCACTCTAGGCTAGGGCGCACCCGATGTTTCTTTATTCTGGTCGCCGCGATCCGACTAGGGTTTCGGCTGAGGAGTTCTCGGGGGGGATCTCGACGGGGTTCTTCGCCCTCTGCTGAAATATAAGGCTGGAGAGGATATCGCGGGGAATTCGCTGACTCCTCCGTTCTCCGCTTCTCGTCCGGTCCCGCAGGTGTAGATCTTGGGATGTGCACGCAGTGCTATTTTCGACTGTGTTTTACCTACATATTTTTGTGCTGAGATTTTTGTTTTCTTCTTACGCAGGAATTCAAAGTGTCAGACATGTCGCCTCCATTGCCCGAAGTGTTTCCGGATGCACCGGACAACGAGGTAGTGGACTCCATGTATAAACTTCCATCGGCGCGATCGCCGGCTGAGGAGGCCAACGAGTCGAGCGAGGATCACACTCTTAAGCAGACACAGAGCTCCAGCGAATCGTCGGATGCCTCGAATCCGCCGACCCCTATGAATCTGCTATGCCTTGAGCGTTACAGCGGGGGTCATGGGGGCTCTTCCTCTCCTCTTCCGGCCGTTCCCGTGCGGGCTGTAGCGCCGTAGCCGCCGGCGAAGCGGAAGAAGGAAGAGAAGAAAGAATAGAAGAAGGAAGAAAATACGGGCAGGAGGACCCCACCTGTCTTTGACTTGAGCAATCTCGACTCGTAAGTTTGTCCAGTTGCCTTTTGCTTTCCTTTTATTTCGCTTGATTGTTCTTGTCTAATGTTTTCTGTTGCAGCCACTCTTCTGATAGCTCCTCTAGCGATGGCGCTCGGGAGATGGTGGGGGAGTCGAAGATTGATTCTCCTCCTCAGACGGTGGCCACCTCTAAGGGTGCTGCTCCGAGGTCTTCTCTGTAGGAGGCTCGGGTGGTTGTCCCTCAGAAGACTGCAGGCGAACCTCCGGAGTCGCCGTCTATCCATGTAAGTGCTTATGTTTTCTGCCGCAGCGGGAGCCCCCGAGCCTTTTCGGATGATCTGCTGATCATTGTTTCTTTCTACCTCGGGGGGAGCACCCGAGCATCTTTAGGATGATCTGTTGTTCGTTTTTTCTTCAAGTCTTGGGGGGAGCCCCCAAGCGTTTTTCTTATGTGTAACTTGTTTTGCTCATTCTTTGGGCGTAGCCCCCGAGCCGTTCTTTTGACGAGTAGTGCCTTTTGCAGCCTTTTGTGCAAGGCGCCAATCAGCTGGTGCAGCAGCACCTAGCATTGGAGGCTAGTTTCAAACAGCTTCAAGGTACATTCACGATTTGATATTTTTGCTGCTCTTTGTACTTCTTTACCCTGTGATCTGATAGTTGTTCTGCTGCTTGCAGAGGACAACAATACCACCCTCCGTGAGCTTGATACTCTCAAAAAGAGCCTTGGGCAAGCAGAGAAGAAGGTTGAGGACGCCGTTGGTGCGAAAGAGCACCTCGAGCTGGAGCTAGGCAACGCAGCCGCGGCCAAGGAGCGCCTGCAGCAGGAGGCTATGGACTGCGAGGAGCAACTCGCCACCGCTGCGGCTTCGCGCGAGAAGGTGGTAGCCGACAAGCTGATGGTGGCTGCCAAGGCTATTTCGGGTGAGTTTCTTCGTCTTCCTTTTTCGGCTTCTTTGTCTTTCCTCGCTGTGCTTTTATTTATGTTTCCCCTTCTCTTTCTTTAGTTGCCGCTGGCATCGAGTTTGACCGCGGTGTCCTGGAGCACGGAAGTGCTCTTTATGATGCCACTGTGGCGGTCGAAGACCGCTGTGGTACCGTGGTCGTCTCGCTTGCCAAGGCCAAGGAGGTTCTTGGGCGCTTCTATATGGAGCTCGTCCCCAAGGGCGTCACCCTCGAAGATGTCGATGCCTTGGCGGATGCACTGTCAGCCGAAGCACCTGCGGCGTACAAGCGCAAGCAGAAAGGAATTGGTGCGTCCGTCGGGCTGGCGATGGCCCTGGCTTCTAGAGCAGAGCTGGATCTTCATCAGGTCACCTCCCGGATGCCAGCAGATGCTGACGGGTCCGAGGTAGCCTTCACCATCTATGCTTCTCGTTGTAAGCGTTATATTCCGAAGTTGATTGACTTGCTGGCTGAGTACACGTTGAAGCAGCAGGGAGAGACCAAGGGGAGACAGTCTGGCTCTGAGGTTACTCACGATGCAGCTTCTTAGGTCTTGTAGTCGTAGGATAGCTTTTGTTTCCAGCTCATGTAATTATGTCTATTAACAGTCCTTGCGACATAATGAATTTTCCGAGTTCTGTGTTCATTCGTCTGTTTGTTCACATCCTTGTATTCTTTTACTCTAGGATCCTTCGGGTGATGATCCCGTTGACACTTCGTCTGCACCACAGCTGCAGCCATCCTTGGATGGTGCGTCGCAGCTTGTGTTTCTTCGAGATTGCATCTGTAGTCTTGAGAAGGAATTGCTTGGAGTGCGTGCCATGCTAATGTTTGGAAGTCGAAGGCGGAGCGAGGCGCTGCCCGAGAGGAATATTTGATGGGGGAGTTGCGTCGTCTGGCCGAACAGCTTGAATGTGAGTTTTTCGAGCTGCTGCTCATTGTTTCGGATGCGCCTGTTGGCCTTGCATCTTACTTTTGCAAGTATTGCAGGTGCTAACCTTGCTCCGAAGGAGGAAAATGAGCGTGTTGCTGTTCGGATTAACTGCTTGACCCAGTAGGACATGGAGGCCAGCGGGTTCTTCTGGATGGACCGTGATCGTGCCATGGTCCTTGACCCACCAGGTATCACGGGTGCTTCGTCAGGTGCAATCTTCGTTGGCGTCAGTTCTGCATTTGATGTTTCCGCTGGATGGGGCGCCGTCGACACTCTCTGGCCTGCTGGCGAAGTTTCGTAATGTTCATCGTGTCAAGGAACTGGTGCGACATCATCTTGTTGTGGGGGTGAAGGCCGCGCTTTCCCTTGTGCGGTTGCACCATCCCGATGTAGATCTGTCTGTTGTAGCAGATGGGCCGCCTCTTCGTCCTGATGGTGGTGAGTGGGATATGCGTCCACATTATGCGGCTGTAAGGCAGTATGCCGAACAGATTGTAGATCTGTTTGAGCAGCGTGCGCAGGCTATTCTTCAGAATAGGTAGGACCTGTAAAAGAGATAGATGTAAAATTTGTATATATTCGACTGGGCGTGTTGTGCCCTTTATTATTTGTAAAGGTTTATTGTTGTGTAGCACGTGGTGCTTTGTTTGTATACGTTTCCTTTTCGTTAGCCTGACGTGGTCAGCTACTCAGGTGTACACGCGCTATTCCCAGTCGACGAAGTCGTGAGATAGGGGGAGCCCCCGAGTGTGTTGTAATATGGAGTAAGATGCAGATAATAATCGAAAATATTTTTTGGGGCGAGACACTTAGCTTTATTCATATCATAAGGGGGAGGTACATTGTCTGGCTGAGTAGCCATGGCTGAATAGCCTTATTCAAAGTAAAAGAGGGAGGTAGCTCAGGGTAGAAGCGTCGCAGCTGTGCGACGTTCCATGGGTTGGAGTATGCGACTCCAGACTCCACGTGCTTGAGGCGATAGGCGCCACCTGGGATGACTTCGGTGATGATGTAGGGTCCTTCCCATGGTGACTCAAATTTCTTCGGTCGCTCTTGCTTGAGTCGCAAGACTAGGTCTCCTTCGACGAAGGACCTTGGGTGTAGCCGTCGGCTATGGTAGTTGCGGAGACTCTGTTGGTACACCGCTGATCGATCTGCTGCTATATCACGCACCTCGTCGAGTGTGTCGATGGCGTCTTCGAGTGCGGCCATCGATTTGGCTTCCCTGTAGGTGACGACCCGTGGGGCCTTGTGGCGTATCTCTGCTGGCAGCATGGCTTCGGCTCCGTGCACCTTCTCGACCTGCCCGTTCGTTTGCGGGTGCGCCACGGAGGCGTATGTGATGTTGATTCCAAGGTCTTCGCAGAAGTCCTGGAATTCTTTGGAGATGAAGATTGATCCATTGTCGGTGATGATGTTGTGCGGTACGCCGAACCTGTAGACAATGGATTCAAAGAACTTGACGGCAGTTTTTCCCTTTTGGTTAGTGATGGGCATGGCCTCAATCCATTTGGTGAATTTGTCGACTGCGATCAGGAGGTAGACGTGACCTCCTTTCGAGGACCTTGGAAGTTTGCCGATCATGTCGAGGCCCCATTGGTCGAAGGGCCAGGCCGAAGGTATGGGCCTGAGCTCTGATCCGGGTGCGTGTGGTTTATCTGCGAACCTTTGGCACCCGTTGCATCTTTGTACGATGTACTTGGCGTCGTTCATGGCCGTTGGCCTGTAGAATCCAGCTCGTAGAGCTTTGGCGACAAGGGCGCGGCTGCCCGCATGATGGCCGCAGATGCCCTAGTGGATGTCTTGGAGTATGGTTTTGCCGTCACCGATGGTGACACACCTTTGGAGTATACCCGAAATGTTGCGCTTGTACAGCTCACCATTGATGATGGTGAAGGCTTTTGAACGACGAGATATGCGCCGGGCATCTGTCGGGCTATCAGGCAGCTCGCCGTTTATCAGGTACCTGAGGTATGGCTGTGTCCAAGTTTCTTCGACTGCCATGACCTGCATTAGGTTGACCACTGCGACCTTTGTGTCGAGCTTTTTAGGTCCTTCCTGCCCTTCGGGTAGCGCAGCCCCCGAGTGTTCTGCTTCTTCGGGTGATCCCTTTGGGAATTTCCGTTTGATGGATGGCACGCAGATCTGTTCGAGGAACACACCTGGTGGCACCCATGCACAGGTGGAGCCGATGTTGGCAAGTCTGTCAGCCTCCTCGTTGCTTTCTCTCCCAACATGCCGAAGCTCGCAGCCGTCGAAGTCTCCTTCGAGTGAGTTGTAGAGTGCACGTTACGCGATCATGTTGGCGGCGTGTGCGTCGCACTCGTTCATCGTCTGCTAGACGACGAGGTTCGAGTCTCCGTAGATGACCAGACGCGTTGCGCCGCAGATCTTTGCCATCCTCATGCCGTGGATGGGGGCTTCGTATTCTGCCTCGTTGTTGGAAGCTCGAAATTTCATCCGGAGGACACACTTCATCTTGTCGCCCTGTGGGGAGGTCAGTATGACCCCGGCTCCTGCTCCGGCCTCGGCTTGGAGCCATCGAAGTGCATCGTCCATGACTGTGTCATGTCCGGTGTGTCTGGCAGCTGCAGCTCCATCCAGTGGACGAGGAAGTCCGGCAGGACCTGAGACTTGATCGCGTGGTGCTTCTCGTAGAGGATGTCTAGAGGTGACAGCTCTATGCCCCATAGGGCCACGCGTCCTGTGACCTCTGGGTTGTTCAGGATGTTGTTCAGTGGGGCCTCATTGACGACCATCACCTGGTGCTCCTGGAAGTAGTGGCTCAGCCGGCGAGCCGTCATGAACACGCCATAGGCGAGTTTCTGGTAGTGAGGTTACCTCTGCTTTGTCGGCGTTAATACCTCGCTGAGGTAGTAGATTGGGCGTTGGACCCCATGGGTCTTGCCTTCTTCAGGTCGCTCGACCACCAGTACGGTGCTTACCACTTGATGTGTGGCTGCTATGTACAACATTAAAGGCTCGCGCTCCTTTGGAGTGACCAAGACGGGCGAGGTAGAGAGCAGCCGCTTTAGATCTTCGAATGCGTCGTCCGCCTCGGGCGTCTACTCAAATTTGTCTGCCTTGCGCAGCAGCTGGTAGAACAGCAGGGCTTTTTCGCCCGTGCGGCTGATGAACCTGCTCAATTCCGCGATTCGCCCGGAAATCTGCTGCACGCCCTTGAGGTTCTTCGGCTTCTCCATGGCCATTATGGCCCGGATTTTCTTCGGGTTCGCCTCGATCCCTCGCTGGGAGATGAAGTAGCCTAGCAGCTGACCAGATGGGACGCCGAAGGCGCATTTTTCTGGGTTTAACTTGATCTTGTATCGATCAAGGTTATCGAACGTCTCACGGAGATCATCGATGAGCGTCTTGGCCTCCCTTGTTTTGACTTGTATATTGCGGACGATCTGGTCCTTTAGGCATGCCTGCATGCACCGTTGGTACGTGGCGCATACGTTCTTCAGCCCGAAGGGCATTGTGTTGTAGCAAAACACTTCGAACGGCGTGATGAATGTCGTTTTCTCCTGATCTTCGACCTTCAGTCAAATATGGTTGTAGCCTGAGTAGGCATTGAGGAAGGAGAGTTTTTCACATCCTGCAGTCGAATCGATGATCTGATCGATCCGAGGGAGAGGGAAGTGATCCTTCGGGCTGTGCTTGTTTAGCGATGTGAAGTCCGCGTACATCCGCAGGATCTCCGTGTCCTTTTTGGGGACCATCACGGTGTCCGTAGGACACCAGGCGAAGATTCCCTGGGAACTCCTGGCATGTCCGTAGGACACCAGGCGAAGATTTCCCAACGCTCACGGAGGAATTCACGGAGGCATCCGTCGGATGGACCTACACCTTCTTTGTGTTGATGGTGGAGTCGAAGGACATATCTGGTGCGTTCTGTCGTACGACTGGGGGTGCCCCGTTGTCTGTCACCTCGCGGAGCCTTACCAGCTCCTCCTGCATGCCAAATGACTAAGAGATTCTGTTGAAGTCCCTGTCGCAGTGGTCCGATCGGGTGAAGCTCCCGTGGACCGTGATGACGCCCCTGGGTCCTAGCATCTTGAATACCATTTACGCATAGTGCGGCACTGCCAGGAATCGTGCGAATGCTACACGTTCGAGGATGGCGTGGTATTGTGATGGCCAGTCAACCACCTCGAACTCGAGTCGCTCGCATCGAAAGTTTTCGGGTTTGCCGAAGATGACGTCGAGCCATATTTTTCCCAGGGGGAATATGCCCTTCCCTGGGACGATGCCGTGGAACGTTGTGTCGGATTGTTCCAGGCTGCACAGCGGGATCCGCATTGCTGCTAACATACGGGCGAACATCAGATTGATGCCGCTGCCGCCGTTCATGAAGACGCGGCTCATGTCGAACCCTCCGATCTGCGCCTCAAGCACCAGGGCAGCATGACCTGGGCGAGGGACCTGGCAAGGGTGATCCGAACGGCTGAACGTGATGCAGGACTCCGATCCGCTGAGGTACTCAGGGATGGCAGGTGGAGCGGTCACAGCCAGGTTGATCTGACGGGTGATTTTCTTCTACACCCTGTTCGTTGGGCGTCCAGTTTGGATCATCAGTGATCCTTTCGGCGCGGGGTATCCGTGCCCGCCATTATTCTGCGCGGGTGCGATTGGGTGGTTTGGAGGTCCCGCGGGTGGTGGTGGAGGAGCTCCATGTGCGATCTCGCCTGGTGCGGGTGCGTTCCCATATCAAGGGTTCGGGGCTTGCTGCCTGATATGGGCCATGCTTTCGCCGAGTTTCTGGAACTCGCGGTAGTCCTTGAGCATGTGGCTTGCCTTCTTCTTGCCATCCTGCTTGTCGATGTAGAAGTGGATGGTGCATGGACCCGATAGTTTGTCGTATGCTGAGGGTCCGTTATCACGGCCACGATGTTTCCATGACTGTGTTGGGCGTCCTCCGTCGCGGAAGTTACTTCCACGGTATCCGCCATTGCTACGGTTGTCATCGCTGCGGCGGTCGGCGTAGCCAGCCGCGACCATGTCGGGTCCATCATGATCGTCGTAGACGCGCGATCTTCTCTTGCTACGGCGTTCACATCACCGGCCGTAGTCTTCTTCCTCCTCCGAGTGCGCTGGGTGGACGGAGTCCTCGCTGTCGGCCCACCTGTTGGCGATGTCCATGAGGTGGTCGAGTGTCTTGGGCTTAACGCGCCCAAGCTCTTCCTTGAAGTCCTGGTGTTTGACGCCGTCCTTGAAGGAGTCTATATCTCTCTCCTCAGAGATGTGTGTCGTGGAGTTCTTGGTGTTGGACCAGCGCAGTATGTACGAGCGAATGGATTCGCCTGTTTGTTGGGTGTAGGCCCGCAACTCCTCGATCGAGGCATGCCTCTTGCTGGTGCCCTTGTTGTTTCAGACGAAACTGTACGCCAGCTCCTCCCAGCTCCGGATGGATCCCGAGGATAGGCTACTGAGCCAGATCCGGGCTGCGCCTGTCAGCTGCAGCTGAAGGCATTGCATGGTGGTTTCCTTGTTCCCGCCGTGTAGCTTGACAGACGATAGGTGGTCGCTGAGCCACGCCTTTGGGTCCTGCGTACCGTCGAGCTTGAAGTTCCGCGGCATCCGCGTCCGCCAAACGGATCTGCTGAAGCATCGGGCTCTGCAGATTTCTCCTTCATCGTCATCCTCTTCGGATTCGGACGAGCATACCCGCATAGCGCGCGCTTTGTCGATCTTGCACTAGGTTAGCTCGCTTCGAGCGTCGTAGTCGTGGCTGCGACGGCGCGAGCTCTTGTGCCTTCGAGGAAGGTCGTGCTCTTCGTCATCGGATGAGGGTGTGGGGCTGCGGTTGAACCTGACCGCAGCCTTCTTCTTTGGCTCAGCAGGAGCTTTTCCGTGGAGTGCGGCTAAACCGAGTCCGAGTCTGGTGAGTGCGGAGTTGTGCATGGCCCTTTTCGGGTCCCCCTCCGGAGGTGGATGGGACGGGAGGTACGCGGTGGATGCCATGATCGCAGCTTGCGGCGTCTTCGGGATGACGTTTCCGTCGGCATCCATCTCCATGAAGGACGCATTGAGGGCTCTAGTCACCTCACGACGTGCCTTGGGATCCATGTTCTCCATGCGAGAATGGTGCTTGTTGCCATGGTTTCCATGCGAGCTGGAGCCGATGCCCATAGCGGAGAGCGCAGCTCGCCGCGCACTGGACTCCGAGGCTGCTTGCTTGCGCTTGTCAAGCACCTCTTGCATCCTCACTTGCTTCTTGTGCTCCTCGATGAGGAGCATGTGGTATGCCATCAGCAGGTCCCGTGAGGCATCTGCGGGCAGGATCTTGTTGCCTGCTACGGCTTCGCATGCTTGAGCCCATCCTTCCTCGCTGAGGTGGATGACCCGATCCGTGTCGTTCCCGTTGGGTGGGGGACTGGCTTCTTCTGTTCCCGCCGTTTCTACCCTGCAGGTTGGGTGGCGGGTTGTGCTCCTGATCCACGTCACTCTGGATGACCGCGGCGCACTGGTAGCACTCGTAGATCGGATTGCTGCTGCCGTAGCTTTCGGATCTAGAACCGTAGGTCCCTTCATCCGATGGTGGATCACACAGATCTGAGTTACAGCTGCTACTGCTGTCACAGGACTCATCTGTCGATGGTGATGTGCGTAGCACGGGGTGTGGAGCCCACGAAGCAGGCATGATCGATGGCAGGGGCACCCACTCTGGGAGGCGAAGAGTGCCGGTCTGCCCCACCTGGAAGCAGAAGCTCCCGAACAGGATCTCGAGTCCGTCACCAACGGGCTCGAAGTTCTTTAGGTGGCTGTCGAGTGGGCGGTGAAGTCGAAGGCGCCGAAGAGGAGATGACTCTCCGTCGCTGTGGAGTTGTAGATCGCTTTGGTTGGGCCATCACGATCGCACAATCAGCGCCCTCAATTCCCAAAGACGACGCCAGTTGACGAGGTTTAATCTCGTCAATGCCCATTGTTATGGACTTGTGTTTTGGAGAAGATGGGGATGCTGGAGATCGCAGAACGGTTAGCAAACAAGCAACACGGGGACACGAGGTTTACCCTGGTTCAGGCCCCCGGAGGGAAAACCCTACTCCTGCTTGTCTGCTCTGATTATGGTGGAACTGAAGGTTACAAGGGTGCGCAGATGCAATCTGGCGTGGATGTGTGTATGCGGTGGTGTGAGAGAGATTGTAAGAGAGCCTCCTCGTCGTTCCCTCCCGGCCTTTATATAGAGGCAGGCAGGTCCCAGGCACATATCGAGTCGGTTACAGGTTTTAGGGTTTGCCCCTTTGAATTTTCTATCTACTCTAGTCTTGCTCTCCAAGGATCCGAAGATGTCATGGGCCCTGGCCACCCGAAAGTCTTCATGGGCTGGTGTATATTTGTCATGGGACTTCCTTGGGCTGGACCAGGTATGCTTAGGCCGTGTAACCGTAGGGTATAACCATGTCACCAAGCCACAAAGCTCGGCCCGAGCCCATTTTTCCTACTCGTCGGCCTATCGAGCGGACCCAGCCGAGCTCAATAAGGCTCACACTGAGCATGGACCGTGCCAAGCTCCTATTTGTAGTACATATTTAATCCATAGGTGGTTCTCAAAATAGTTCCGATATAGCGGGTTATATACAATTATGGTGCATGTGCACGGTCATATGTAATTTAAAAGGAGCCAAAAATCTGAAACTGAAAGATAAGTTTGGACATGTGCTATGATGTGACTATAGATGACATGTTTGTTAGAATCCCTTAGGATCATCTAGCTCAAGATTAAGCCACAAAATATAAGATCAGAACCTTGATCTGGAGGTCCAGCCATGGTCTCCTCTTTTGATTCTTCTTCTCCGGATGGTCTTGATCTTCAGCTCTTAGTGGTTCTTCCTAGTGCTTTAGGTACTTGCTTGATTATTGAGCTGGGGAGAGTGAGAGAGAGAGGAACAACTGAATGAGCAGCTCCACTCAGCCCTAACCCTAAGTCCCCGATGACCCACAAGTATAGGGGGTGTATCGTTGTACTTTTGAGAAATAGGAGTGTCAACCCCAACGAGGAGCAGAAGGTGTTGACTAGTGGTATGGAGCAGGAAATTGATGCGTGCACCCAGTGATGACGTGGAGCACTTCGTTGGAAACCCCAAGAGCAAGGTGTGATGAGCACAGCAGCAAGTTTCCCTCATTAGAGACCGAGGTTATCGAACCAGAAGGAGGAAGGAAACGTCACAAAGGTGTTGCAAGAAACACGGAGACCTACACAACACAAACTCAATACTTTGTCCCAACGAACAATGAGGTTGTCAAGCTCACCGGTTTGCTTTAACAAAGGATTAAACGTATGGTGTGGAAGGTAATGATTTGCAGCAAGTAAACAAGTAACGGCGGAGGATGTATCAATGGTAAAGATTGGACCGGGGTCCATAGTTCACTAGAGGTGCTCTCCTTAGATAAACAACATGGCATGAATGGTAAACAAATTACAGCAGGGCAACTGACAGGAACTGAGCAAGGCATAAAAATGCAATACTAGTCAGAAAGATCCTATGAGATTCGATTAGGCAATACAACAAGATACATAGACCGCCATCCAACTGCATCTATGATTAGAAGTCCACCTTCAGGTTATCATCCGAACCCCCTCCAGTATTAAGTTGCAAGCAACAGACAACAGCTTTAAGCAAAGTGTGTAAGGTAAACAATCCACTTGTTCTATGAACAAGAGACCGTTGTTTTCTCCCTAGTAGCAACAACACATCTACAACCGAAGAGATTTTTGTCACTTTCCTTAAAAACTAGACACATCAACCCACTATCGAGCATAAATACCCCCTCTTGGAGTCACTAGCAATTACTCGACCAAGATAGCTACTAACAACGGAGAGCATGCAAGATCACAAACAACACAGACATGATAGAATCATAAAGACAAAACCATTAACCAAACTGACATAATAATCTCAATATCCATCGGATCCCCGCAAACACAACATGCATGATTACAAATAGATTAGATCTTGATCATGAACGGAGCTCACAAGATCTATACATGAAAGCACAAAGGAGGAGATACAACCATCTAGCTACTACATGGACCCATAGTCCAAGGTGGAATGTCAAATCCCAAAATTTTCAAAATTTTGAAATGTGAAAAATAAATAAACAAATAAACAATTTGTTGAAATTTAGGGTGAGAAGAAACTTTTTGATTCCAAATGGAAACATCAAAACCTATTTTGATCAAATAAAATCCTAAAAGTATTTAAAAATATAAACAATTAACAAAGAAAGTTATAATAGTTGGAATCACTATTTTTCGATCTTTTAATAAAAATATTTGGTTTTCAAAAGAAAAGGAAGAATTATAAATAAGGATTATTTTATAGAGCCAAATTAAATCTTGGCCAAGCAAATGAAATAAAATATTTTGTTTGATAAAAATAGTAAAGGTTTATTTAAATAAAATAATAAGGATTTATTATATCCAAATTTTATTTAAGTAAAGAGTTTTCCATTTTAAATAAACACTAAAACTTGTTAAAGTATTTTAAATAAAATTCCAAGTGTTTTATATATTCAAATGAAACCTACTGAAAAGGTTTTGATATTATTTAGTTTTCAAATAGAGTTTTAAAAATAAATTAAATCCTAATTGAATTAAAGACTAAGGTCTTTTTATTTTAATTAATAATAGATCCTAAAAGAATAAAAATTAATTTACTTTAGACTTTGGATTAGGTTGTTAAACAGAATTCATCGATACCTAAAGTTTGGTGGTGGTTTGATTTGAATTGGTGTTTGAATTGTTTGAATGAAAATCAAATCAGAATATTCAAACAGAAAAAGTAAAAACATTTGGTAAAAAAATGAAAGAAACAGACCCAACCCAACAGGCCCAGCAAGCCCACTCGCAGCCCAACTTTCCCCCCTCAGCGAATCGTTTTTCACCCATGCGCGCACCCACTGAGTCACTGACCGCTGACCCCATCTTTCCCTCCCTCACTCTCGCTGACAGACGGACCCCACGCCACCTCATCGTCGTCTTCACCGCGACCGTTCCCCCTCGCCGTTGCTGCCCTTGATTGCGGCGATGAATACGAGTTATTGCCGGAGTTATTCCTCGTTGTGATCACGCGTACATAAACGCCTCTCCCTCCTCTCTCTTTCCCCAAATCTCCAGCCACCCTCTCCTACCGGGCTGCTCCAATTTCGAGCTCGACCACCTCTATCTCCGACGGTGTTCCCGGCCAATTCCGGCAAACCGCAGCCGCCCCTCTCCTCACAGAGCATGCAAGCTTTCTCCTCAGTTCCGTGCGCACCTGCCCGTGTGCTCCACTCGCTCGCGTGCGCTCCAAATCATCGGCAACGACCACACCCGAGCGCCACCGTCTTCGGCCGTTTCTCTGGCGAGTCCCCTGGGTAAGCCCAGACCACCCATGTCCCTCTAGATGACACTCCTGTGATCACCACGCTCGTATGCATCTAACGCCCCCTTCCGTTTTCCTTAGGGCGACCTGCAGCCTCGCCCCCGACAACCTCCAGAGGCACCCGTCGCCAGGAGCAACTCCGGTGAGCGATTGCCGTCCACCCCGAGCGCCCCTTCGACGGAGAAGACAACGTTGAGCTTCAGCATCACCCTGCGAACCCTGTGAGCATCTCATCTCCCTCCCTTCCTTCCTGCTTTGCCAGAATCACCGCGAGCAGAGCCCGCGCCGCCAGTCGCCGCCGCTCAGCGCCGCCAGTCCTTGACCAAGCAACCTCGTCCGTTGGATCTCGATCCGTTGGCTGAGATTAGAATTAGACGAAGGGTTATGAGTTGATCAGCACCGTGCGATTTAAGTGAAATCCTGCTGTCCAGAGAGGCTGATCCGCACGAAGCGGTACCGGCCAATAGAATCACGCCACATGGACATGGTTTAGTTTAAAACAGAAATTAGAATCTATTAGGATTGCAAACTTGTAAAATTCATAACTTTAATTCTACACGTCCAAAATTTGCAAATTTTATATCAATGGATTCAGCAGAACAAGTACTTTGAAACCATGCATTTTTTTTAATGTTTCGCTTCTGGAAAATTGGTTGAATTTGCAGAAACTTGTGTAGGCTTATTTTCAATATGAAAATTGTTCTAGATATATTTTTTGAGATGATATCTTTGCAAAATGGTTTTTTTTTGAACCTACTGACCATATGAACCAACTTGTGGATTTAAAAATATATTTTGTGAAGATAAGGAATAAATAATTGAATTAGCTCATTTCTAGTCAAATAAAACTATTGTTTATGGTTTAGAAATGATTTTTGGAGTGAAACCTTTGGGAAATGATTTGATTCAAACCTTCTGACCCTAAACACCAAGTTTTGAGAATTAAAATATATTTGGTGAACCCTTTAAAGAATATTGCTTTGCTAAAAGCATTTTCAACCACATAAAATATTGATTTGATTTAAAAATGGTTTATAGATAAAACCTTTTGCAAATGGTTTTACCACTTTTGTAAATGACCACTTTGAACTTTATAATGTTTAGAGCCTAGTAGAAACCACTTTTTCAAATAAAACTATCTTTTGCATGCTTGCATGCATGACCTTGTTGTTGTTATTTTATGTGTGTGAATTTGTTTGAATGTTGTTTTGAAAATGTGTTTGCTTGATTGATTTGTAGTGAAGTTAGAAGAGTGTGATATTTGTAAGATCAATAAGTGAACCAACATTCTCTACTAAAAAGGCAAGTGACACTATCATCCATGTCCTACTATTTTCATTACACATAGTGGATTTTTGTAACATGCATGATAAGGACTACTATATTTTATGCTATGCTAAATCCTAATAGGATACCCTTATATCTCCCTTAGTGGAAACATTGTAGTTGTAGTAATCTTAGCCCTGCTATATATTTGGGATGGGATACATGATATGATTATATGAAGTATTGAAAAGATATATGTTTTATATAATAAAACAAATACTCAATGAACCACCTGGGTGGACAAGGATACTCAAGTTTTGGACAAGGTGGCAACAAAGGGAACCATGTTTATATGGCTATCTTTTTGTATGTGCACTAGAAGAAACCACCCAGGGACTTAGAGATTGAACATGTTTCTCGTACAGTGCCTTCCATGTACAGCCACATGCTAAATAGGCTCAGGCTTAGTCAACTACATAGTGGAAGACTCATGCATTAGCATCTTCAGGTTAACTAGAATTGTGTAAGGGAAATTTATCCCTACATTGGTGCCTGGTAGACAAGCTAGCATTGTGTATTGAGAGGACTTGTAACATCCCTCCTTTATAAAGGAAAAAGGATCCCTGTGATTGCAATGCTAGTCCCTGGATCATTGCTAGCATCCACAGTTTAAGATGAAGTACACAGATACAAAGGTCTTTATTACAGTCATTCCAGAGATAAACATAGTCTTTACAACTCCAAGGCCACAGGCCTAGTACAAGAGTTTGAATAAGTAAATTAATAAAAGTCTTCATCTTCATGTGCCACAGGCAAACATGTTGAGTGTAGACTCATGACACCTAATCCTCATCAGAGTAACCTGCAACATCACAAGTTACAGCCACAGTGGGTCAATACTTAGGAATAGTATTGGCAAGTGATACCTTAGTAAAATTTTAAGTGGACTAGATACTATATGCAATTTGGCTAAGTGTAGCTTGGCTTGCCTTGCTCAAAATATGTTTTTCCTATTAGTTTAAATGACTAAGTTTTTCTTTGTCAAAACTTTTCCCAAGGAAACACCAATAGACATTGAGGTCCTTCACCCTTGTTCACCCACAAATTTTACTTAGAAATTGGGATGAGGAGATTCTTGATAGCTTCCATGTCTTGATGCTCAAGTTGTCCATTACCATGGACATGGCTAAGAGCTTAGATTTTTCCATCTGCAGAGGTTGTGCACTTTCCCCACCAGACTTGGTTTCACCAAGACAGGACCTTTCAGAAGCCTTCCCTTAGACCAAATGGACGCGTTCCAACCTATCATCCCACTACCACCATCTTTCCAAATGGCTAAGTTCTAGCAACCTATGTGATCCAGGCAGAGCCCATATTGCCAAGTGGCTGCACTAGAAGCTTCTTAACACTTGGCCTCTAAAATCTCTTTGTTCCTGGGTGGCTTACCACAAGTGAGATACACAAGGTAAACCATAGAAATGGGCCTTGTGTAACCACTCAACATAAACCTTTCCTTCCATTCCACCCAGGTGTTTCATTAACTTAGTTGTTTTATTAGGCAAAACACAAGTCCAAAGACTTAGAAAATATTTTCATCATAGCATGTGTATTTTCACCAACCCCTGTTTGCTACTAGCTAGGCTAATCATGGCATAGATAGTAACTTAACTTAGAGATTTCCCTAGCAATTCTACAACTATTAGGATTTCCCAACATGGCATAAGCAAAATAATAACATGCAAGTCTTAGCAAAATATTTCTAATGCTTAGTATAAAACATAGGATAAAAATATTCATGAAGTACCACTTGCCTTGGTAGTTTGGAGAGTAGCACTCCTCACAATCACAATCACTAGCACCAAAATCTACACAAAGATTCATAGACACAATCACATACAAAACATATACAATCAAAAATATATGCATGGATGCAAATGATATGTGATGATTTTTTAAAACTCAACCAAGCAATTAAACAGTACTGATTCATAAACAAGTTGAAAACTTGCCAAACAACATTTGTTTAAACCCTAAATCATTTCCTAAACATTTCATAAACTCAAATTATCCCTACACAAGTTTCTGCAAATAAAACCTTTTTAACAGAAGCTAAACATTAAACACATTGCATATTCAGAAAGATCTTGCTCTCCTGATTCCAACGGTATAAAATTTGTCAATTTCTAACGTGGGTATCAAAAGTTATAGCCCAATCAAATTTGAATAACAATCAGATTCAAATCTAGTTTTAAATCTAAACTCCAGCCACACGTCTATTTCTAATTGGCCCATACCGTTTCGCGTTGGATAGCGCTTCTGGGCCGTTGGATCTACTTAACCCGCACGGCTCAGATCTATTCATAACGGTTCGTTAAGTGAACTAATCCTACGCGCTGGATCTAGATCTGACGGCTACGAATCAATCGACCAAAACTGAGCGGTGCTAGCAGCGGCTACTGGCGGCGGCGAGCTCTGCCTACGGCGGCGCGACGCTACAGGTCGTCCTAGGGTCGTCGGAGGGTCTTACCAGAACCGTGGCGACGTGCTGATGCTCAACCTAGCGGCGACTTGGCAAGGGGCGCACGGAGTGGGCTGCTGGAGGTCGTCGGAGTTGCGGGAGGCGTCGGGTTCGAGTAGACGGCGACATTGGCGATGCTCCTGGTCTCCCTAGCACAAACAAACGGCATTAGATGATGCACAAGACAGTGGCGAACAACTTCGTGTGGGTCAGAGGTGAAAGGGCGCAAAGGGCTTACGGATTTTGGTCGCCGGAGTCGAGGTTGTCGTCGGGAGCTTGCGGTGTTGAACGGAATCGACGACCTGGGGTAGTACAGGACGAACCAGTGGGGTCAGGAGGTGCGCAAGGAAGCTTCGAAACGGCTCGGATGAACCTGAGGGGAAGGGGCGCAAGGGGCTCACCGAAATTGATCGCCGGAGTGAGCTCTGTCTGCGGCGGTGTGAGGTTGATTGCGGGCAGCCTGGTGGCGGAGAGGTGGAGCTAAGTGAGGGGAAATGGTCGCAGAGAGGTGGGGGTTAAGTAGGCGGAGCAGGGGCGAGAATCTCGCGAGCAATCAACGCCAATTAAGCGCATTTTCATCGGGGAAGAAACGGCCATGGCGAGCAGGTCTTCAGCGCGAGATTGACGACGAGCCTGACATGGCAGTGGGTCTACCTGTCAGCGAATAAAACAGAGAGGGGGTGGAGTCCTGGCGTCAGTCTCTCTGCGGGTTCGTCTGCGAGTGAGAAGGAGAGAGGGGGAACCCGGGTGGGCTAAATGGGCTGGTTTCTCTGCTGGGCTAGAATAGCAGCGCCGACCCTTTTCCTTTTCTTTATTCCTTTTCTATTTCTGTTTGCATTTTCAGAAATCATTTTCAAATTGTTTCAAAAGCTATTTGACTTCAAACCTTTTCAGGATTTTTGCAGGGTGCAACATTCATATTTCTGGGCATAAAAACATGTGGTCTCTCTGTTCAAGCTTGGTTCTTTTGAATAAACAAAATAAACAGTGCTATAGCACTTGATTTGGAAATGGTTTGAAAATGGTTTTGAAACCATATTTGTTCTGTGAATTTTTGTCCAAACTCCACATTCAATCCAATCAACAAGGAAGCAAACAAAACTTGGTTTAAAACACTTATGCTCTTAATTGAGGATAGTCATTTGATTTATGTTTGCTCACATAAAATAATAGCACTAAGTGCTTCTGTTTTCTTGAAAGAGTTGGAAAATGATCTCAAAGTATATATGCATGCATGAATGATTTGAAATATTTGAAATCATGATTTTAGGGATGTTACAAATCTAACCCCCTTAAGGTGAATCTCGCCCTCGAGATTCGGATTGGCTAGCAAATAGGTGAGGGTGGTCTTTCCGAAGATCATCTTCTCTTTCCCATGTTGCTTCCTCTTCGGAATGATGATTCCACTGCACTTTGCAAAACCTGATAGTCTTGGTCCGTGTGATTCTTTCTGAAGTCTCAAGAATCTTGACAGGTTTCTCTTCATAGGTGAGATCACTCTCCAACTGAACCTCCTCCAAAGGTATGGTATCCTTCAAAGAAGTTTCTTCCATTTCTAGATGACATTTCTTAAGTTGACTCACATGAAACACATTATGGACGGCTGATAAAGACTCTGGCAGTTCAATTTCATAGGTAACTTCTCCTTTACGACTCAGAATCTTGAATGGTCCAACATATCTTGGTGCCAATTTTCCTTTGACTCCGAACCTCTTCACTCCACGAAGTGGTGACACTCTAAGATAAGCTCTATCACCAACTTCGTAGGTGACTTCTCTACGCTTAGGATCTGCGTAGCTTTTCTATCGGGACTGTGCTATTTTCAAACAGTCCTTAACCAACTTGACCTTCTCTTCGGCTTCTTTGATAAGATCTGGCCCGAATAAACTTCTTTCTCCCACACCATTCCATAACAATGGGGTGGTACACTTTCTTCCGTAGAGAAACTCAAATGGTGCCATCTCAATGCTGGCTTGATAGCTGTTGTTATAAGAAAATTCTGCGTAAGACAGGCTTTCATCCCAACTGGCTCCATAGTCTAGGGCACATGCCCTCAACATGTCTTCAAGAAGTTGATTAGTCCTTTCGGTTTGTCCATCAGTTTGAGGATGAAAAGCAGTACTGAATTCCAACCTCGTTCCCAATGACTCATGTAACTGTCTCCAAAAATGGGAAGTGAATTGAGTTCCCCTATCAGACACAATACTCTTGGGCACTCCATGTAGACATACAATTCTACTCATGTAGATTTTGGCTAACTTAGCACTTGTATAGGTTGTCTTCACGGGTATGAAATGAGCCACTTTAGTTAGGCGATCCACTACTACCCAAATAGAATCGTATCCTGACCGGGTCCTTGGTAATCCGGTAATGAAATCCATACCAATCTTGTCCCACTTCCAATCAGGAATAGGTAGTGGTTGAAGCAAACCTGCTGGTTTCTGATGTTCCGCTTTCACTCTACTACACACATCACACAAAGCAATATGTTCGGCGATGTCCTTCTTGAGATTATTCCACCAAAATCTTTCTTTCATGTCCATGTACATTTTGGTGTTACCCGGATGAATGGAATACGGTGAGTTGTGTGCTTCCTGCAAAATCAGTTTCCGCAGCTCCGGATCTTGTGGAACACAGATACGTTTCCCATGCCATAAAGTACCATGTTCATCTTCATGGAACCCTTTGGCTTTTCCTTTTCCAATATTTTCTTTAATCTCTTCAATTTTCTTATCAATCTTCTGGGCTTCTTTGATCTTGTCCAACAAAGTGGGTTGAAAATCCAAAGACATGAGATGTCCTTCAGGCACAATCTCCAATCTGAGTTTTCTGAATTGGGCACACAAATCATGCGGCAATTCTCCTTTGGTAAGGCCATTCACAAAAACCTTACGACTTAGAGCATCTGCTACAACATTTTCTTTACCAGGGTGGTATTGCAAACTTAAGTCATAGTCCTTGATAAGTTCTAGCCATCTTCTTTGTCTCATATTAATTTCCTTCTGGGTGAAGATATACTTCAAACTCTTGTGATCTGTGAACACTTCACAACGCTTTCCTAAAAGATAGTGCCTCCATGTTTTGAGTGCATGGACGACAGAGGCTAACTCTAAATCATGAGTAGGGTAGTTCACTTCATGAGTTTTGAGTTGTCTCGAGGCATGCGCCATAACTTTTCCTTCTTGCATAAGTACTGCACCCAAACCATGATGAGATGCATCACAATATACTTGGAAATCTTTTTCCAAATCTGGCAGACACAAGACTGGTGCTGTCACAAGTCTCTTCTTCAATTCCTGAAAGCTGAGTTCACAACCTTCCGTCCAAGCAAATTTCTTGTCTTTCTTTAGCAATTCAGTCATAGGCTTATCTACCATGGAGAAATTTTTAATGAACCTTCTGTAGTAACCTGCTAAGACAAGGAAACTACGAACTTCCTTTACTAACTTGGGAGATTCCCGTTCTGTTACAGCTGAAACTTTAGCAGGATCAACTGCTACACCATCCTTTGTCATAAAATGTCCAAGAAATCCAACTTCATTCAACCATAATTCACACTTGCTGAATTTGGCATAAAGTTTATGCTCTCTTAACTTTTCAAGTATTAAACATAAATGTCCTTCATGCTCTTCTTTGCTCTTGGAGTAGACTAAAATGTCATCGATGAAAACGACAACAAACTTGTCAAGGAATTCCATGAACACCTTGTTCATCATATTCATGAAGTATGCTGGAGCATTGGTCAAACCAAATGGCATCACGGTATACTCATATAATCCGTACCTTGTGGTGAAAGCGGTCTTAGGTATGTCTTGTTCTCTTATCTTGAGTTGAAAATAACTTTGTGGGAGATCAATCTTTGAGAACACACAAGCTCCTTCTAGCTGATCAAACAAGTCATTGATTCTAGGCAAAGGATGTTTGTTCTTAATAGTCACCTCATTAAGTGAACGGTAATCTATGCATAACCTTTGACTTCTATCTTTCTTCTCCACGAATAAAACGGGGGCTCCCCAAGATGAAGAACTTGGTTGAATAAATCCTTTCTGCAACTGTTCTCCAAGTTGTTTCTTGAGTTCTTTCAGTTCATCAACTGACATCTTATATGGTCTCTTTGCTATTGGTCCAGATCCTGGTACCAAATCTATAAGAAACTCCACATCTCTATCTGGTGACATTCCTGGCAATTCTTCCGGAAACACATCCGGATACTCACTCACAATTGGCACACTGTCTATGATAACCCCCTTAAGAGAATTTAGCATACTCCTTCTTGCTTCAAAGTTGGTCTTGAATCTGATCCTTTTATTTTCTAGGGTTGTGAGTGAGACAGTATGGTTGGCACAATCTATCACTCCCTTGTGCTTAGCCATCCAGTCCATTCCCAAAATGACATCCAATCCTTGGGAGTTTAGAATTATCAGGTTAACGGGAAACTTATACTTCCCAAACTCTATGACTAGATCATGACATCCTGAATTCACTATCATTTCTCCACCAGGATAACTTACTTTTATAGGACACCCAATAGTTTCTACCGGCAGTTCATTTCTTTCAACAAATGCTCTTTATATGAATGAATGAGACGCACCAGTATCAAAGAGAACAAATGCTGGAACAGTATTGAGTTTGAACTTACCAGCAACAGCATCAGGCTCCTCATAGATATCCTCCACATTGATGTGGTTCACCTGTACCTTCTGAAAAGGGTTGGGCTTGTTGGGTCCTTCAACTTTCTTTTCTGGGCATTCATTTGCATAATGCCCCATCTTGTTGCACTTGAAGCATTCAACCTGACTAATGTCCTTCTTGACAGGCTGACTTCCACTTCCACTTCCATTACCACTGTGGTGGCTCTTGTATCCACCCTTGTGGTTCTTGTACTTGTCATTGTCATGACTACGGTGATGCTTGTTGTCATGACGGTTGTGGTTGTGGTTCTTGTTGAATTTCCCATGCTTGTGGGATCCTGAGCTTCCACTGTCATCATAATGGGAACGTTTGTGTGACGATCCCGAGCTGTGCTTGTCTGGGTGCTTTTTCTTTCTGCTTTCAACTTGTTTTATTTTGTTCTCCAAAATAGCAGCCTTATCACAAAGAGACTGGAATGTGGGAACATATGCTACAGCCAGTTGCAGGTTCAGCTCATCATTCAAGCCTTCAAGAAATTTTTCCTTTCTCTTAGCATCGGTGTCAACTTCATCCGGTGCATATCGCGCCAGATTGTTGAACTCCTCAATATATTCAGCCAGCCACGGTGGCGCTGCTTCAGGTTATGAAACTCCTTCTTTTTCAGACTCATCACTCCAGATGAGATATGAGCAGTACGAAAGCCATCCTCAAAGATAGCCCATGTCACATCTTCTATGGGAGTGGTGATCTGGAAGTTATCCCACCAAGTGGCGGCTGGTCTTTCCAGCAAATTTTCTGCAAATCTGACCTTTTCAGCATCAGTACAGCCCACGGTTACCAAGTCCTTGTTCACAGAGCATAGCCAATCATTGGCCACCATGGGATCAGTTGTCCCTGAGAACTTTGTATGCCTCAATCTCAAGAACCTGGTAAGCATATCAAAACCCGGTGGGTTGTTGTTGTTGTTATTGTTGTTATTGTTGTTGTTTTGGTTCTGGATGAACGTCGTCATCATCTGCATCAGCTGAGTTTGAGCGGTCATCATTTGCTGCATTTCTGGAGTGATGTTGTTGTTGTTGGGGTTGGGGTTTGCGCGACGGGGAGGCATCTGTGGTTTGTTCAATAGAGATAAGAATGAGATACCCATAGATGATTTCATGCACATTACATCACATAAACAAACACAAAGCATGCAACATAATGATAAAGGTTCAACAACAAGATAACAAGTTCGCAAAGTAAAACACACAAGTAGCAAGCCATCGACATGTCGGATGGTCAAATAACAAGTTCTCAAGCAACAAGTATGATAATAAATGATAAATGAGTAGTCAAATCTACTCCTCGACAAAGGTAAGACCTGCGTTCTCCATTGCGGTCTTGTATTCCTCGACACTAGTGGTCAAGGTCTCTATCTTGGCTTTGAGAGCCCTCTTCTGGGAACGAAGCCTCTCAATCACCGTCCGCTGATGCTCGAGCTCGAAGTCCTTGGCCTGCAGTTCTTCAGTCATGTCCCGGATCTTATTGTTCCTATCCTGGACTTGCTTCTCCTGACTCTTGAACTTCCTGTCCTGGCTCTCGAACGTCGCATCCATATCCTTGACTATCTCATCTTGCTCCGTAAATAGCTTGTCCTTCTCGCGAAGCTGCACCTGGAGTTCGTCGTTGCTGAGCATGACGTTGGTCCTATCGGAGTCCACGTGCCTAATGAGAGCCTCTAAGTCCTGGAGGTATATACGTATCAGCTCCGCTGTGTCCCTCGAATCGTCCTCGAAGTCAATGGACTCTCCATCCTCATCACGTCTACCGAAGACGTGGAAGTGAGTATCTCTAACCTGTCGGGAGTGTCTCCCCAGCAGATGTCCTATCAGATCCTGCATGACTACCTCAAGGCCTCTCTCCTTCTCATCGTGCATGAGCTTGAAGACAATGGCCTCCGTGGTAGGCTCAGTTTGGCGTCCGGGCTGGTTGACCTTGAAGCCCCAGAGGTCTTTCCTCTCAAACTTGGTGAGTGGAAGCACCATGATGGTAGGAAGAGGGAGATTGAGCAAAGTAGTAAGCTCAACAATACGAGGACCAAAGCGAGTAACCTGGAACTCCTCAACAGTGCTGATGGTAACAGTAGGCATCTATTTATAAGATAGAAAAGTTAGAACCACAATTCAAGACAAAACAAAAGATAAAACATCACATACATATCCTTGGAAAACAAAACACTCAAGTCATGCATACATGAAACCATTACAACAACCAAGGTTCAATCTTATTTTAAAGCAACATTTGGAAAATAAGGTGATAAGTGGTGGTCCAACTAACGAAGTACGCTTACAATCCTATCTCACTGGATCTGTTGGCTAACACAATGTTTCTAGAAGCAATCAGCCTATCTTGCTCACATGACTCCATCACTAAGTCTATAATGTCTCATCTTAAGGTTTGGTTGGTAGCTTCCAACTCTTGGGTATGTTTCTTCTCTTCCTTTAGATCATTTTGGAGGTTGAGCATTCTGCACTTGACTCTATCACGAAGTTCTTTGTTGGTCTTCCAAGCTGCATCCCTTGCTGATTCAAAGAATGTAGTGTGCACCATTGAATTTGTGAACATGCAGAATCCTTTTGCTTGATGGTTGTGTTCCTTGTTTTTATACAAGTGAGGTTGCACCCACCAGTATTCCACTTCATCCATCACAGGAAAACCCTTATACATAGCTGCACCTTGTATCGCTAATGCAACCATGAGGTCCTTGAGAGCCTTGGGGAATTCTGTCTCACACTCCAAAGTCATTGTCATGAGTGGTCCCTTCCTTACGGCTTCGTTGATGGAGTTCATCTACAAATAGAGATGAGAAAGAAGATTAGAAAAGTTTACGAGAAGAATAGACTAGTGTAGAAGTTGAAATTTTTTCCTTAGTGGTTTCCAATCCTAGGGTCATAATCCTACAGGCAACACAGTGCTCTGATACCATCTGTAAGATCCCTCCTTTATAAAGGAAAAAGGATCCCTGTGATTGCAATGCTAGTCCCTGGATCGTTGCTAGCATCCACAGTTTAAGATGAAGTACACAGATACAAAGGTCTTTATTACAGTCATTCCAGAGATAAACATAGTCTTTACAACTCCAAGGCCAAATGCCTAGTACAAGAGTTTGAATAAGTAAATTAATAAAAGTCTTCATCTTCATGTGCCACAGGCAAACATGTGGAGTGTAGACTCATGACACCTAATCCTCATCAGAATAACCTGCAACATCACAAGTTACAGCCACAGTGGGTCAATAATTTGGAATAATATTGGCAAGTGATACCTTAGTAAAATTTTAAGTGGACTAGATACTATATGCAATTTGGCTAAGTGTAGCTTGGCTTGCCTTGCTCAAAATAGGTTTTTCCTATTAGTTGAAATAACGAAGTTTTTCTTTGTCAAAACTTTTCCCAAGGAACCACCAATAGACATTGAGGTCCTTCAACCTTGTTCACCCACAAATTTTACTTAGAAATTGGGATGAGGAGATTCTTGATAGCTTCCATGTCTTGATGCTCAAGTTGTCCATTACCATGGACTTGGCTAAGTACTTAGATTTTTCCATCTGCAGAGGTTGTGCACTTTCCCCACCAGACTTGGTTTCACCAAGACAGGACCTTTCAGAAGCCTTCCCTTAGACCAAATGGACGCGTTCCAACCTATCATCCCACTACCACCATCTTTCCAAATGGCTAAGTTCTAGCAACCTATGTGATCCAGGCAGAGCCCATATTGCCAAGTGGCTGCACTAGAAGCTTCTTAACACTTGGCCTCTAAAATCTCTTTGTTCCTGGGTGGCTTACCACAAGTGAGATACACAAGGTAAACCATAGAAATGGGCCTTGTGTAACCACTCAACATAAACCTTTCCTTCCATTCCACCCAGGTGTTTCATTAACTTAGTTATTTTATTAGGCAAAACACAAGTCCAAATACTTAGAAAATATTTTCATCATAGCATGTGTATTTTCACCAACCCTTGTTTGCTACTAGCTAGGCTAAGCGTGGCATAGATAGTAACTTAGAGATTTCCCTAGCAATTCTACAACTATTAGGATTTCCCAACATGGCATAAGCAAAATAATAACATGCAAGTCTTAGCAAAATATTTCTAATGCTTAGTATAAAACATAGGATAAAAATATTCATGAAGTACCACTTGCCTTGGTAGTTTGGAGAGTAGCACTCCTCACAATCACAATCACTAGCACCAAAATCTACACAAAGATTCATAGCCACAATCACATACAAAACATATACAATCAAAAATATATGCATGCATGCAAATGATATGTGATGATTTTTTAAAACTCAACCAAGCAAGTAAACAGTACTGATTCATAAACAAGTTGAAAACTTGCCAAACAACATTTGTTTAAACCCTAAATCATTTCCTAAACATTTCATAAACTCAAATTATCCCTACACAAGTTTCTGGAAATAAAACCTTTTTAACAGAAGCTAAACAATAAACACATTGCATATTCAGAAAGATCTTGCTCTCCTGATTCCAACGGTATAAAATTTGTCAATTTCTAACGTGGGATCAAAAGTTATAGCCCAATCAAATTTGAATAACAATTAGATTCAAATCCAGTTTTAAATCAAAACTCTAGCCACGCGTCTGTTTCTAATTGGCCCATACCGTTTCGCGTTGGATCGCGCTTCTGGGCCGTTGGATCTACTTAACCCGCATGGCTTAGATCTATTCGTAACGGTTTGTTAACTGAACTAATCCTACGCGCTGGATCTAGATCTGACGGCTATGAATCAATCCACCAAAACTGAGCGGCGCTAGCGGCGCATCTTGGCGGCGATCTCGCCTCTGGCGGTGCTACAGGTCGTCCTAGGGTCGACGGAGGGGCTTACCATAACCGTGGCAAAGTGCTGATGCTCAACCTAGCGGCGGCTTGGCAAGGGGCGCACGGAGTGGGCTGCTGGAGCTCGTCGGAGTTGCGGGCGGCGTCGGGTTCGAGTAGACGGCGACGTTGGCGACGCTCCTGGTCTCCCTAGCACAAACAAATGGCACTAGATGATGCACAAGACAGTGGCGAACAACTTCGTGTGGGTCAGAGGTGGAGGGGCGCAAAGGGCTTACGGAATTTGGTCGCCGGAGTCGAGGTTGTCGTCGGGAGCTTGCGGTGTTGAACGGAATCAATGACCTGGGGCAGTACAGGACGAACCAGTGGGGTCAGGAGGTGCGCAAGGAAGCTGCGAAACGGCTCGTATGAACCAGAGGGGAAGGGGCGCACGGGGCTCACCGGAATCGATCGCCGGAGTGAGCTCTGTCTGCGGCGGTGTGAGGTTGATTGCAGGCAGCCTGGTGGCGGAGAGGTGGACCTAAGTGAGGGGAAATGGTCATAGAGAGGTGGGGGTTAAGTAGGCGGAGCAGGGGCGAGAATCTCGCGAGCAATCAACGCCAATTAAGCGCATTTGCGTCGGGGAAGAAACGGCCACGGCGAGCAGGTCTTCAGCGCGAGATTGACGACGAGCCTGACGTGGCAGTGGGTCTACCTGTCAGCTAATAAAACAGAGAGGGGGTGGGGTCCTGGCGTTAGTCTCTCTGCGGGTTCATCTGCGAGTGAGAAGGAGAGAGGGGGAACCCGGGTGGGCTAAATGGGTTGGTTTCTCTGCTGGGCTAGAATAGCAGCGCCAACCCTTTTCCTTTTCTTTTTTCCTTTTCTATTTCTGTTTGCATTTTGAGAAATCATTTTCAAATGGTTTCAAAAGCTATTTGAATTCAAACCTTTTTAGGATTTTTGCAGGGTGCAACATTCATATTTCTTGGCATAAAAACATGTGGTCTCTCTGTTCAAGCTTGGTTCTTTTGAATAAACAAAATAAACAGTGCTATAGCACTTGATTTGGAAATGTTTTGAAAATGGTTTTGAAACCATATTTGTTCTGTGAATTTTTTTCCAAACTCCACATTCAATCCAATCAACAAGGAAGCAAACAAAACTTGGTTTAAAACACTTATGCTCTTAATTGAGGATAGTCATTTGATTTATGTTTGCTCACATAAAATAATAGCACTAAGTTCTTCTGTTTTCTTGAAAGAGTTGGAAAATGATCTCAAAGTATATATGCATGCATGAATGATTTGAAATCTTTGAAATCATGATTTTAGGGATGTTACAGGACTCCTATGGAAAGACTTTGTCACATTCTCGATCTGCCAGTACTCCATTTTGGTGAGTACTTATCCAGCGGCCACTAATGGCAACAAGACGAGATTGTGTCATGTGGGTAAAGTGTACAACTTCTGCAGAAGATCAAAGATTCTAAGTACTTAGCAGTGTTCCCGGTTATGGACAACTCTGAGCAACTAAGGCCTGAAGCTATGGAAGATCTCGACATTCCAATTTCTCAAAGTAAAACTTGATGGTGACAACAAGGGATAGAAGCACTTGGAGTTTTCCAAGAAGTTCAGAAAGATTTGACAAAAGATCAAAAACTATTTTGAAAAGATAGGATAAAACTATATTGCTTTCTGCAAATGAGCCTAAACCCCACTTAGCCAAATATGCATGTAATGATAGGATCCACTTATTTCTACATAGTAGTGAAACTTGCCAATACAATTCAAATGTATTGACCCTTGTGGCTGCAACTTATTATGTTGCAGGTTTGTTTGATGTTAGTGAAGTGTGTTGAATAGGATTACAAGTTTACAACCAACATGATTGCCTGTGGCACTTTGAAGATGAAGGACTCCATGCTATATAGATATTCTGCTGCATTGTAATGTGATAGCCAAATGAGCTATATAAGATGTAATGAATTATTTTATTCCTGGTTAAAAAGTTTTATTATGACCTTTGTTTCTTGATATTACATCTTAACTGTGGATGCTAGCTATTGATCCAGGGACTAGCATTGTAAACACAGGGATCTCTACCTTATTAAAGGTTGCGAACTTTACAGATGGTATCAGAGCACTGTGTTGCCTATAGGATTTGTAACCCTAGGATTGGACAAAACCCCTTAGAAAAATAGGAGTTGTATTTGTTCCAAAACTTATTTACAAACAATATTGTAAACTCTTTCCTCAACCTTTTGGTTTTAATTCTACATCTCTTCCTTTTCAACTTGATGGACAAAGCCTTCACCATGACCAATGACTTCCACTCTTGTTCCACCAAAGATTTCAACTTAGACATCACTAAGGACTACAAGTGAAAACCAAGAGACATTAGATTGCCTACCAAAACATTGATATCATGTTAGTGTATGGGTCATATTGACCTATGAGGTATGACTACACTAAGTTATTTATTTCAAGAAAACTTTTTGTTTCTTTCAACTCATGAGTTAAGCTCATAAGTTGTTAAGTGAATAGTTGCTTGTTGATTGTTTGATTGTTTGATTGAACTTGGATGTTTTGAGTTGTGTGTTAGAACTTCTTAAAAACCTATCCATTATTACTTATCCCTATCAAACCAACAGATGCCTCCCCGTCGTGCCAACCCCAACCAAAACAACAACAACATCACTCCCGAGATGCAACAGTTGATGACAGGCCAAACTCAACTGATGCAGATGATGACCACACTCATACAGAATCAGAACAACAACAACAACAACAACAACAACAACAACAACAACAACAACAACAACAACGACAACAACAACAACAACAACAATCAGGATAATCCTCCAGCTCATGACATGCTCACCAGGTTTCTGAAACTTAGGCATGCAAGGTTCTCTGGAACAACTGATCCAATGGAAGCCAATGACTGGTTACGTTCAGGAATAAGGACTTAGTGACTGTTGGCTGCACCGATGAAGAAAAAGTTAGGTTTGCAGCATTTCTGCTTGAAGGACCAACAGCAACATGGTGGGACAACTTTCAGATCACCACTCCCCTTGAAGATGTAACTTGGGATATTTTTGAGGACGGTTTCCGTACAGCTCACATCTGACCTAGAGTGATGGACTTGAAGAAAAAAGAATTTCACAATCTGAAACAGCGTCACCTCAGTGTGGCTGAGTATATTGAAGAATTCAACAATCTGGCACGATATGCACCGGATGAAGTTGACACAAATGCTAAGAGAAAGGAGAAATTTCTTGAAGGATTTAATGATGAGTTGAACCTGCAGCTAGCTGTTGCCTATGTCCCAACTTATCAATCACTCTGTGACAAAGCCACTATTTTGGAAAACAAGATGAATCAAGTTGAGAACAGAAAGAGGAAGCATAAACTCAAGAATCACTCAGGATCGTCACAAAAGAAGCATTCATTCAAAAAGAGCAAGGAAGATTCCGAACCACATCAGTATCACCACAACAACAATGGAAGTGATAATAATGGAAATGATACTGACAATGGATATGACCTTGGTCAGAACCAACATGACACTTTCAGGAAGAAAGACATTAGCCAATTGCAGTGCTATAATTGTAAGGAGCTTGGACACTATGCATCAGACTGTCCTGAGAAGAAAAAGAAAAAGGATGCTAGAAGAGCCAATGGAAGTGACTCCAATGTGACCCAGAAAGGACATGTGAACCACATTGACATGGATGGAAACTTTGAAGAGATAGAAGAAGTGGATGTCAGGAACTAGTTAACTCAGAAGAGTCAAATAAGGATTCCTTGTCTGGATATTAAGTGTTGAACCCATAGTCAAGTGAACCATCAATGTAATCCTATGAGAATTTATTTTAAGGGTGGTAGTACCCTAGTTGCCTTGAAGCCAACTTGTAACCCTAGCCTTCCCAAATCTCGGGACGAGATTTCTTTTAAGGGTGGTAACCTGTCACATCCCAAAATTTTCCAAATTTTGAAATGTGAAAAATAAATAAACAAATAAACAATTTGTTGAAATTTAGGGTGAGAAGAAACTTTTTGATTCCAAATGGAAATATCAAAACCTATTTTGATCAAATAAAATCCTAAAAGGATTTAAAAAGATAAACAATTAATAAAGAAAGTTATAATAGTTGGAATCACTATTTTTGGATCTTTTAATAAAAAGATTTGGTTTTCAAAAGAAAAGGAAGAATTATAAATAAGGATTATTTTATAGAGCCAAATTAAATTTTGGCCAAGAAAATGAAATAAAATATTTTGTTTGATAAAAATAGTAAAGGTTTATTTAAATAAAATAATAAGGATCTATTATATCCAAATTTTATTTAAGTAAAGAGTTTTCCATTTTAAATAAACACTAAAACTTGTTAAAGTATTTTAAATAAAATTCCATGTATTTTATATTATCAAATGAAACCTACTGAAAAGGTTTTGATATTATTTAGTTTTCAAATAGAGTTTTAAAAATAAATTAAATCCTAATTGAATTAAAGACTAAGGTCTTTTTATTTTAATTAATAATAGATCCTAAAAGAATAAAAATTAATTTACTTTGGACTTTGGATTAGGTTGTTAAACAGAATTAATCTATACCTAAAGTTTGGTGGTGGTTTGATTTGAATTGGTGTCTGAATTGTTTGAATGAAAATCAAATCAGAATATTCAAACAGAAAAAGGAAAAACATTTGGTAAAAAAATGAAAGAAATAGACCCAACCCAACAGGCCCAGCAAGCCCACGCGCGCACCCGCTGAGTCAGTGACCACTGGCCCCATCTTTCCCTCCCTCACTCTCGCTGACAGACGGACCCCACGCCACCTCATCGTCGTCTTCACGGCGACCGTTCCCCCTCGCTGTTGCTTCCCTTGATTGCGGCGATGAATCCGAGTTATTGCCGGAGTTATTCCTCGTTGTGATCACGCGTACATAAACGCCTCTCCCTCCTCACTCTTTCCCCCAAATCTCCAGCGACCCTGTGCCACCGGGCTGCTCCAATTTCGAGCTCGACCACCTCTGTCTCCGACGGCGTTCCTGGCCAATTCCGGCAAACCGCAGCCGCCCCTCTCCTCACAGAGCACGCAAGCTTGCTCCTCAGTTCCGTGCGCACCTGCCCATGTGCTCCACTCGCTCGCGTGCGCTCCAAATCGTCGGCAACGACCACACCCGAGCGCCACCGTCTTCGGCCGTTTCTCCGGCGAGTCCCCCTGGTAAGCCCAGACCACCCCTGTCCCTCTAGATGACACTCCTGTGATCACCACGCTCGTGTGCATCTAACGCCCCCTCCCGTTTGCCTTAGGGCGACCTGCAGCCTCGCCCCCAACAACCTCCAGAGACACCCGTCGCCAGGAGCAACTCCGGCGAGCGATTGCCGTCCACCCCGAGCGCCCCTTCGACGGAGAAGACAACGTTGAGCTTCAGCATCACCCTGCGAACCCTGTGAGCATCTCATATCCCTCCCTTCCTTCCTGCTTCGCCAGAACCACTGCGAGCAGAGCCCGCGCTACCAGTCGCCGCCGCGCAGCGCCGCCAGTCCTTGACCAAACAACCTCGTCCGTTGGATGTCGATCCGTTGGCTGAGATTAGAATTAGACGAAGGGGTATGAGTTGATCAGCGTCGTGCGATTTAAGTGAAATCCTGCGGTCCAGAGAGACTGATCCGCACGAAGTGGTACCGGCCAATAGAATCACGCCACGTGGACATGGTTTAGTTTAAAACAGAAATTAGAATCTATTAGGATTGCAAACTTGTAAAATTCATAACTTTAATTCTACACGTCCAAATTTTGCAAATTTTATATCAATGGATTCAGCAGAACAAGTACTTTGCAACCATGCATTTTGTTTAATGTTTTGCTTCTGGAAAATTGGTTGAATTTGCAGAAACTTGTGTAGGCTTATTTTGAATATGAAAATTGTTCTAGATATATTTTTTGAGATGAAATCTTTGCAAAATAGTTTGTTTTGAACCTACTGACCATAGGAACCAACTTGTGGATTTTAAAATGTATTTTGTGAAGATAAGGAATAAATAATTGAATTAGCTCATTTCTAGTCAAATAAAAATATTGTTTATAGTTTAGAAATGATTTTTGGAGTGAAACCTTTGGGAAATGATTTGATTCAAACCTTCTGACCCTAAACACCAAGTTTTGAGAATTTAAAATATATTTGGTGAACCCTTTAAAGAATATTGCTTTGCTAAAAGCATTTTCAACCATATAAAATATTGATTTGATTTAAAAATGGTTTATAGATAAAACCTTTTGAAAATGGTTTTACCACTTTTGTAAATGACCACTTTGAACTTTATAATGTTTAGAGCCTAGTAGAAACCACTTTTGCAAATAAAACTATCTTTTCCATGCTTGCATGCATGACCTTTTTGTTGTTATTTTATGTGTGTGAATTTGTTTGAATGTTGTTTTGAAAATGTGTTTGCTTGATTGATTTGTAGTGAAGTTAGAAGAGTGTGATATTTGGAAGATCAAGAAGTGAACCAAAATTCTCTACTAAAAAGGCAAGTGACACTATCATCCATGTCCTACTATTTTCATTACACTTAGTGGATTTTTATAACATGCATGATAAGGACTACTATATTTTATGCTATGCTAAATCCTAATAGGATACCCTTATATCTCCCTTAGTGGAAACATTGTAGTTGTAGTAAGCTTAGCCCTGCTATATATTTGGGATGGGATACATGATATGATTATATGAAGTATTGAAAAGATATATGTTTTATATAATAAAACAAATACTCAATGAACCACCTGGGTGGACAAGGATACTCAAGTTTTGGACAAGGTGGCAACAAAGGGAACCATGTTTATATGGCTATCTTTTTGTATGTGCACTAGAAGAAACCACCCAGGGACTTAGAGATTGAACATGTTTCTCGTACAGTGGCTTCCATGTACAGCCACATGCTAAACGGGCTCTGACTTAGTCAACTACATAGTGGAAGACTCATGCATTGGCATCTTCAGGTTAACTAGAATTGTGTAAGGGAAATTTATCCCTACATTGGTGCCTGGTAGACAAGCTAGCATTGTGTATTGAGAGGACTCCTATGGAAAGACTTTGTCACATTCTCGATCTACCAGTACTCCATTTTGGTGAGTACTTATCCAGCGGCCACTGGTGGCAACAAGACGAGATTGTGTCATGTGGGTAAAGTGTACAACTTCTGTAGAAGATCAAAGATTCTAAGTACTTAGCCGTGTCCCCGGTTATGGACAACTCTGAGAAACTAAGGCCTGAAGCTATGGAAGATCTCAATATTCCAATTTCTCAAAGTAAAACTTGATGGTGACAACAAGCGTTAGAAGCACTTGGAGTTTTCCAAGAAGTTCAGAAAGATTTGACAAAAGATCAAAAACTATTTTGAAAAGATAGGATAAAACTATATTGCTTTCTACAAATGAGCCTAAACCCCACTTAGCCAAATATGCATGTAATGATAGGATCCACTTATTTCTACATAGTAGTGAAACTTGCCAATACAATTCAAATGTATTGACACTTCTGGCTGCAACTTATTATTGTCACATCCCAAGATTTTCCAAATCTTGTAATGTGAAAAATAAAGGAATAAAATAAAACTTTGTTGATTTTCAGAGCCAGAAGAAACTTTTGGAATTCAATTGGAACTTCAAACCCATTTGAATTAAATAAAACCTAAAGGGATTCATAAAGTTAAACATTTAATAAAGAAAATTAAAAATGTTTTGGAAGTACTATTTTGGATCCTTTAATAAAAGAGTTGGTTTTCAAAAGAAAAGATGGATTTATAAATAAAGATTATTTAATAAAGCCAAATTAACCCTTGACCAAACTATGGGAATTAAAACATTTGGTTTTGAATAAAAATAATAAAGGTTTATCTATAATAAAATAATAGGGAATTAATATCAAATTTTATTCAAATAAAAAGTTGTACCATTATAATTAAACATCAAAACCTATTAAATTATTTTAAATAGGTATTCCAAGTATTTTATATCCTCTAAATAAAACCTACTAAAGTGTTTTTGTTTTATTTTAGATTGCAAAATAAATATCTGAATAAAATAAATACTATTTGAATTAATAAATAAGGCCCATTTTATTTTTACTATTAATGGACCCTATAATAAAATATTATTTTAAACAAGTATTTCAAAGTATCTTATACTTTCAAATAAAACCTACTGATTTGGTTTTTGATAATATTTGGATTAAATGGGGATTTTATTAATTAAACCAAACCCTATTTTATTAATAAACCATAATCCATTATATTCAATCAATAAAGGGAACCTAAAAAGATTTAAAAATATTATTTATTTTGGGATTTGGTTTATGTGGTTAATCAGAACCAAAAATCAAGTGCAAAGAGTGTTGAATGTTTGAATTGTTTGAATGTATGAATGTTTGTTTGAATTTCAAAACAGAAAATAGTTTCAGAAAAAGAAAAAGACTACAGAATAAAAAAATGGAATCAGACTCGACCCACTAAATCTGGCCCAACTAACCCAGCAACAGCCCAGTCCAGCCCAGCTTCTTTTCTCCCCCGAACCGTTTTTCTCACTCTGTATCGCACCCGCTAAGCAGCTGACTGGTGGACCCAAACTCCTTTCCTTCTCTATCGCTGACAAGACGACCCCACTCCCCTGTTCTCCTTCCCCACCCGCGCGACCAGTTCTTCCCCTCCTCGTCGCCGTTTCCTGCTGTAACTTCGCGGCATCAATTCGCCTTAACGCCGCGTTAATTCCTCGTCGCGGCCACGCCCATTTAACCGCCTGCTCCTCCTCCTCCTCTTTCCCCAGACACCGCCTCCATTCCGCCCCTAGGCTGCCTCCAATTCTCTCTGTACCGCCGCCGCTCCGACGATGTTCCAGTGATGATTCCGACGAAACCCCACCGCCCCTTGCATTCCTAAGCACTCTAGCAACTTCTCCACTCTCAGGCGCATCCGATAGTGCATCCAACTCGACCGCGGGTACCCTGTAACCTCACCTTCGACAACGACCACCGTCGCCACCGTCTGCTTCATCTCCGGCGAAGCCCACAGGTAGTAACTGACCACCCCGACCCCTCTCGTTCATGCACACGTCATCTCCGTGGCCCCCTGCATCTGATCACGACCTTTTCTTGCCTCCTGGTGAACCACAGAGTCATCTTCGACCTCGACTGAGCGCGTCCGTCGCCAGAACCAACTCCGGCGAGGAATTCTGCCCGACCCCGTGCGCCCCTCGACGGACCAGTCCCACGTAGAGCATCAGCGCCTCTCCACTAACCTGGTGAGCACACTCCCCCTCTGCTTCGCTTCCTGTATCGAGCAATCTGTGCCGCACGACCCAACTTAAATCCAACGGTTCGCAACGTGATCCTCACTGAACCGGTATCAGCCAGTGAGATAGCGACGCGTGGCAGGATCTGTTTTAAAACAGGATTTGAAAAACAGATTTAAGTAACAATTTGAAAACCCTATAACTTTCAAACCACACGTCCAAATTTTGCAAATTTCATATCAATGAAATCAGGAGAACAAGCCCTAGCTAACCATGGCCTTAGTTTGACAAATAGTATCTGATTGCTTGTTTGAAATTACAGAAACATTTGTGTACTTGTTTAGAGTATAAAAATTGTTTAAAATTGATTTTAGGATTAAATCTTTAGCAAAATGGATATGTGTGACCTTACTGACCCTAGGAACCAACCAATAGTGTTAAAAATGATTTTTGTGAAATTTAAGTTGAATTAGTTAACTTAGTCATTTTCTAGCCAAATAAACTCATTAAATTTTATTATGGAAAAGTTTTTGCAAGGAAAACTTTGGGAAAATGTTATGGACCAAACTTACTGACCCAAAACACCAAGCCTTGCCAAAGGCAACTTACTTGGTGAAAAACATAAAGTTTTGCTTTGAAAAGAATAATTTTCACCACATGAAATGTTGAATGGATTTTAAAATGGACTTTGAGAAAAATCCTCTAACTAATGACTTTGCCATGTTGGTAAATGACCAATGTGGATCTTACAAAGTTTATAAACCTAGTAGAGACCAACCTTGCAATAGAACCCTCTTTTTACAAGACTTAGGATCCATTTCTTTGTGTATGTGAATTATTGTTTGAAAGTTGGTTTGGAATGCTACTTGATACTATGCTTGATTGATTGTAGTGAAAATTAGCAAAGTGTGAGACTAGAAAGATCAAGAAGTAACTATCATTCCCCAACAAAAAGGCAAGTTACACTATCATTCAAATGACCTACTATTTTCATTATACTTAGTGGATTATGAAAACATGCATGAAAAGATTTCTTTATACTTATGCTATGTTAAAATCCTAATAGGATTCCCTATACACTCCTTAGTAAAAATATTCAAGTTGTACATGCTTAGCCATGCTATGTTTTGAAAAGAGAGACATGTTGAGATTTTACAAAGGTTGAGAAAAGGACTTGGGTTTTTATATAATAAAACAAGGACTCAATGAGCCACCTAGGTGGTGGACACTTTATGTTTTGGAGAAGGTGGCAACAAAAGGGAACCATGTCTATGGCAATCACTTTGTGTTGTGCTCCAAATGAAAACCACCTAGGAAACTTAGAGATTGAACATGTTTCTACAATTGTGGCTTTCGTGTACAACCACATGCTATTATGGCTCTGGCTTAGTCAACTACATTAGGAAGATCCATACATTGTCTTTGGTTACCGGACATGGGGATCTGGAATGCTTCATGGGGGCTGAAGACAAGCTAGCAATGATGTATGGGAGGACCTTTTGGAAAGACTTCATCACATTCTCAGTCTGCCAGTACTCCATCTTGGTGAGCACTAATCCAGTAGGCCACTGGTGGCAACAAGATGGGATTGTGTCATGTGGGTAAAGTGTACTCCTTCTGCAGAAGTTAATAAAATCTAACTACTTAGCCGTGTCCCCGGTTATAGACAATACTGAGCAACTAAAGTTTGAACTATGGGAGATCTCGACATTCTAATTTCTAATATAAAAACTTGATGCACTTGGGGGTACCAAGGAATTCAAAGAGATTTTGTTAAGCTTGTTGCACTTGGGGTTACCAAGGTGCACAAGAGCATGATGTACTTGGGGTTACCAAGGAACTCATGATTTTTGATAAAACTTGTTGCACTTGGGGTTACCAAGGTGCTCAAGGATTTTTGACAAGGACTTGAACACTTGAGTGTTTACCAAGGATGTTCAAGGAACTTGGAAAAAGAGATTTGACAAAGGACCAAAACCATTTTTGAAAAGATAGGATAAATATTGCTTTATGCAAATAAGCCTCAAACTCTACTTAGCCAAATATGCATGTAATGATAGGATCCATTCTTATTATACATAAAAGTGAAACTTGCCAATACAATTCAAATGTATTGACCCTTGTGGCTGTAACTTGTAATGTTGCAGGTTGATTGTTTTAAAATGAAGATTGTTTGATTGACTAGGATTACAAAGTCTACAACCAACATCTGCCTGTGGCACTTTGAAGATGAAGGACCCATGACTATAGTTATTCCGCTGCAATGTAATGTAATAGCCAATGAGCTATGTATGATGTAATAGAATTATGTTATTCCTGGTTATAAAGTTATAATAAGACCTTTGTATCTTGATATTACATCTTAACTGTGGATGCTAGCTATTGATCCAGGGACTAGCATTGTAAAACACAGGAGGACTCTACCTTATTAGGTTGGAACCTCTACAGATGGTATCAGAGCATTGTGTTGCCTGTAGGATTTGTAAACCCTAGGATTGGACAAAAACCCTTAGAAAAATAGGAGTGTATTTGTTCCAAAAACTTATTTACAAAAACACTTGTAAACTCTTTCCTTAACCATTTTGGTTTCAACTCTACTTCTTTTCTACTTCAACTTGATGGAAAAGCCTAATCATGACCAAAGACTACATCATGTGCAAAGGACTTCTTCAACTTCTTCAACTCTAATGACTTCAACTTCTTCAACCTCTTCACCAAGGATTTCCAACATGGAAACAACTAAGGACCACAAGTGAGACAAGGAAATCTTACTTAAGAATTAGAGACTAAGGGAATGCAAAATAAGAAGAAACCATCAACAACTTTAAAGTATTGTAACCAAGAGTTTGTCTCAAGGAAGCCATGATCTCATGCAAAGGGAAGAAAGATCACAAGTGAACCATATAGATGGACCACCATAATTTAGTTAAGACAAAACACACTAACTTGTGTGGTGTAACAAAAATATTTTGTTGCCTAAGTATGTGCTTGAACCTTGTATGAGTGAAAATTTTGTTTGGTGATTGCATGCACATTGCCTATGTAAATTGTGATGTGTGTGATTAGAAATATTTCCTTAGAAAATATCTTGCCATTCTAATCTTCCTTCAAACCAAAACAGATGACTACTCCAAAGGACTCCAACATCAAGGTTGATGACACCAACACCAACCAAGCTGACAGCATGAGAGAGCTCATAGCAACCCAACCTCAGTTGAACCAACTGACAGCTCAGTTCCTAGCCAACAATAGTGATAAAGATCCAGCACTGCAAAAGTTTTTGGAGGAACAATCCCAACTGATGCTTAAGGTGACTAATCAAATGATTAGCATGGAAGAAAGCTATCCTAGAAGTGTGTATGATAACAAGGATGACAAAAATGTTGTTCTAGATGGAGCCCCAGCTTGCATTATTTGTGGAGACAAGGATCATACTTCCACAGAGCATGAAGGACAATGCCCCAATTGTGATGAAGACCATCCTGTTGGACAATGCCCCACCTCTCAAGCTACATGCTACCTTTGTGAAGGAAGTGATCATACTCCTGGTCTATGTCCCATCTATGCCATGGTAGAACAAAGGAAACAAGAAGGATCCAAGTCTACCAAAGGAAAAGGACCGCTTATACCTCCAAGCAAGACAACCCAATTCAAAGGATCAAGAAAAATAAAGAAGCCTAAGCAAGACATGAGCCTTGCATAATGTCGTAAATGTAAGGAAATGGGACACTACTCCAGTGGATGCCTAGAGAACAAGAAGAATAAAGGGATTGACCAAGTGTGGTGCAACAACTGCAACGAACCAGGTCATTATGTAGCAACTTGCCCACAAGAGCCACGTAAAGAACTCAATGACATTCATTGCTTCAACTGCAAGAACTCAGGACACTATGCAAGCAACTGTCCAGAAAGGATGAAGAACAAGTTGAACAAGCCTATGGAGAAACTCAACCTTGGTCCATGAGTCAATCATAGGAATAAAGCAAAGGTTTAACATAGAGAAATTCCAGGACGCCAGAAGGCCAATATGTAATTTTTGTTTGAAAAGTTTTTAAGGGTGGTAGTACCCTAGTTGTTTTGAACTTGCTTGTAACCCTAGCTTCCCCAAATCTCGGGACGAGATTTATTTTAAGGGTGGTAGCCTGTCACATCCCAAGATTTTCCAAATCTTGTAATGTGAAAAATAAAGGAATAAAATAAAACTTTGTTGATTTTCAGAGCCAGAAGAAACTTTTGGAATTCAATTGGAACTTCAAACCCATTTGAATTAAATAAAACCTAAAGGGATTCATAAAGTTAAACATTTAATAAAGAAAATTAAAAATGTTTTGGAAGTACTATTTTGGATCCTTTAATAAAAGAGTTGGTTTTCAAAAGAAAAGATGGATTTATAAATAAAGATTATTTAATAAAGCCAAATTAACCCTTGACCAAACTATGGGAATTAAAACATTTGGTTTTGAATAAAAATAATAAAGGTTTATCTAAAATAAAATAATAGGGAATTAATATCAAATTTTATTCAAATAAAAAGTTGTACCATTATAATTAAACATCAAAACCTATTAAATTATTTTAAATAGGTATTCCAAGTATTTTATATCCTCTAAATAAAACCTACTAAAGTGTTTTTGTTTTATTTTAGATTGCAAAATAAATATCTGAATAAAATAAATCCTATTTGAATTAATAAATAAGGCCCATTTTATTTTTACTATTAATGGACCCTATAATAAAATATTATTTTTAAACAAGTATTTCAAAGTATCTTATACTTTCAAATAAAACCTACTGATTTGGTTTTTGATAATATTTGGATTAAATGGGGATTTTATTAATTAAACCAAACCCTATTTTATTAATAAACCATAATCCATTATATTCAATCAATAAAGGGAACCTAAAAAGATTTAAAAATATTATTTATTTTGGGATTTGGTTTATGTGGTTAATCAGAACCAAAAATCAAGTGCAAAGAGTGTTGAATGTTTGAATTGTTTGAATGTATGAATGTTTGTTTGAATTTCAAAACAGAAAATAGTTTCAGAAAAAGAAAAAGACTACAGAATAAAAAAATGGAATCAGACTCGACCCACTAAATCTGGCCCAACTAACCCAGCAACAGCCCAGTCCAGCCCAGCTTCTTTTCTCCCCCGAACCGTTTTTCTCACTCTGAATCGCACCCGCTAAGCGGCTGACTGGTGGACCCAAACTCCTTTCCTTCTCTATCGCTGACAGGACGACCCCACTCCCCTGTTCTCCTTCCCCACCCGCGCGACCAGTTCTTCCCCTCCTCGTCGCCGTTTCCTGCTGTAACTTCGCGGCATCAATTCGCCTTAACGCCGCGTTAATCCCTCGTCGCGGCCACGCCCATTTAACCGCCTGCTCCTCCTCCTCCTCTTTCCCCAGACACCGCCTCCATTCCGCCCCTAGGCTGCCTCCAATTCTCTCTGTAGCGCCGCCGCTCCGACGATGTTCTAGTGATGATTCCGATGAAACCCCACCACCCCTTGCATTCCTAAGCACTCTAGCAACTTATCCACTCTCAGGCGCATCCGATAGTGCATCCAACTCGACCGCGGGTACCCTGTAACCTCACCTTCGACAACGACCACCATCGCCTTCGCTTCATCTCCGTGAAGCCCACGTAGTAATCGACCACCCGACCCTCTCGTTCATGCACACGTCATCTCCGTGGCCCCCTGCATCTGATCACGACCTTTTCTTGCCTCCTGGTGAACCACAGAGTCATCTTCGACCTCGACTGAGCGCGTCCGTCGCCAGAACCAACTCCGGCGAGGAATTCTGCCCGACCCCGTGCGCCCCTCGACGGACCAGTCCCACGTAGAGCATCAGCGCCTCTCCACTAACCCGGTGAGCACACTCCCCCTCTGCTTCGCTTCCTGTATCGCCGGCGCCGCCGTGAAACAGAGTCGCCGCCGCCAGCAGCCGTCGCAGCGCCGCCCGACTATGGTCGAGCACGCTAGCACCGTCCGATCTAGATCGCAGCGTCACGATAGATTCACTTAACCGAAGAGGTATCGAGCAATCTGTGCCGCACGACCCAACTTAAATCCAACGGTTCGCAACGTGATCCTCACTGAACCGGTATCAGACAGTGAGATAGCGACGCGTGGCAGGATCTGTTTTAAAACAGGATTTGAAAAACAGATTTAAGTAACAATTTGAAAACCCTGTAACTTTCAAACCACACGTCCAAATTTTGCAAATTTCATATCAATGAAATCAGGAGAACAAGCCCTAGCTAACCATGGCCTTAGTTTGACAAATAGTATCTGATTGCTTGTTTGAAATTAAAGAAACATTTGTGTACTTGTTTAGAGTATAAAAATTGTTTAAAATTGATTTTAGGATTAAATCTTTAGCAAAATGGATATGTGTGACCTTACTGACCCTAGTAACCAACCAATAGTGTTAAAAATGATTTTTGTGAAATTTAAGTTGAATTAGTTAACTTAGTCATTTTCTAGCCAAATAAACTCATTAAATTTTATTATGGAAAAGTTTTTGCAAGGAAAACTTTGGGAAAATGTTATGGACCAAACTTACTGACCCAAAACACCAAGCCTTGCCAAAGTTAACTTACTTGGTGAAAAACATAAAGTTTTGCTTTGAAAAGAATAATTTTCACCACATGAAATGTTGAATGGATTTTAAAATGGACTTTGAGCAAAACCCTCTAACTAATGACTTTGCCATGTTGGTAAATGACCAATGTGGATCTTACAAAGTTTATAAACCTAGTAGAGACCAACCTTGCAATAGAACCCTCTTTTTACAAGACTTAGGATCCATTGCTTTGTGTATGTGAATTATTGTTTGAAAGTTGGTTTGGAATGCTACTTGATACTATGCTTGATTGATTGTAGTGAAAATTAGCAAAGTGTGAGACTAGCAAGATCAAGAAGTAACTATCATTCCCCAACAAAAAGGAAAGTTACACTATCATTCAAATGACCTACTATTTTCATTATACTTAGTGGATTATGAAAACATGCATGAAAAGATTTCTTTATACTTATGCTATGCTAAAATCCTAATAGGATTCCCTATACACTCCTTAGTAAAAATATTGAAGTTGTACATACTTAGCCATGCTATGTTTTGAAAAGAGAGACATGTTGAGATTTTACAAAGGTTGAGAAAAGGACTTGGGTTTTTATATAATAAAACAAGGACTCGATGAACCACCTAGGTGGTGGACACTTTATGTTTTGGAGAAGGTGGCAACAAAAGGGAACCATGTCTATGGCAATCACTTTGTGTTGTGCTCCAAATGAAAACCACCTAGGAAACTTAGAGATTAAACATGTTTCTCCAATTGTGGCTTTCGTGTACAACCACATGCTATTATGGCTCTGGCTTAGTCAACTACATTAGGAAGATCCATACATTGTCTTTGGTTACCGGACATGGGGATCTGGAATGCTTCATGGGGGCTGAAGACAAGCTAGCAATGATGTATGGGAGGACCTTTTGGAAAGACTTCGTCACATTCTCAGTCTGCCAGTACTCCATCTTGGTGAGCACTAATCCATGAGCCCTGGTGGCAACAAGATGGGATTGTGTCATGTGGGTAAAGTGTACTCCTTCTGCAGAAGTTAATAAAATCTAAGTACTTAGCCGTGTCCCCGGTTATGGACAATACTGAGCAACTAAAGTTTGAACTATGGGAGATCTCGACATTCTAATTTCTAATATAAAAACTTGATGCACTTGGGGGGTACCAAGGAATTCAAAGATATTTTGTTAAGCTTGTTGCACTTGGGGTTACCAAGGTGCACAAGAGCATGATGTACTTGGGGTTACCAAGGTGCTCAAGGATTTTTGACAAGGACTTGAACACTTGAGTGTTTACCAAGGATGTTCAAGGAACTTGGAAAAGAGATTTGACAAAGGACCAAAACCATTTTTGAAAAGATAGGATAAATATTGCTTTATGCAAATAAGCCTCAAACTCTACTTAGCCAAATATACATGTAATGATAGGATCCATTCTTATTATACATAAAAGTGAAACTTGCCAATACAATTCAAATGTATTGATCCTTGTGGCTGTAACTTGTAATGTTGCAGGTTGATTGTTTTAAAATGAAGATTGTTTGATTGACTAGGATTACAAAGTCTACAACCAACATCTGCCTGTGGCACTTTGAAGATGAAGGACCCATGACTATAGTTATTCCGCTGCAATGTAATGTAATAGCCAATGAGCTATGTATGATGTAATAGAATTATGTTATTCCTGGTTATAAAGTTATAATAAGACCTTTGTATCTTGATATTACATCTTAACTGTGGATGCTAGCTATTGATCCAGGGACTAGCATTGTAAAACACAGGAGGACTCTACCTTATTAGGTTGGAACCTCTACAATTATGTTGCAGGTTTGTTTGATGTTAGTGAAGTGTGTTGAATAGTATTACAAGTTTACAACCAACATGATTGCCCGTGGCACTTTGAAGATGAAGGACTCCATGCTATATAGATATTTTGCTGCATTGTAATGTGATAGCCAAATGAGCTATGTAAGATGTAATGAATTATTTTATTCCTGGTTAAAAAGTTTTATTATGACCTTTGTTTCTTGATATTACATCTTAACTGTGGATGCTAGCTATTGATCCAGGGACTAGCATTGTAAACACAGGGATCTCTACCTTATTAAAGGTTGGGAACCTTACATGGAACTACTCACGCATCATACCAGAGAAGAAGGCCTCCGGGATGATCTCCCCTCCGGCAGGGTGCCGGGAAGAACTTCAGATCCCCCCGATCTAGGGATCAATGGTGGCGGCGGCTACAGACATTTCGTGGAGTTTGGATCGGGTGCCTAGGGTTTCTGCATCGGGGGCTTCTTCTAGGCGAAGAGGCGAGGCTGGGAGGCGACCAGGGGGCCGACACCTTGCCTAGGCGCGGGCCCACCCCTGGCTTGCCCCTCCGTCTCTCCTCTGGACTTCGTGTTCCCCACGGAAAGAAATTGACTTTGGCTTTTGTCCCGTCCAATTCGGAGAATATTGATTTTCTGCCTTTCTGGAACCAAAAAACAGAAGAAAATAGGCAACTGGCACTACGGCAACTTGTTAATAGGTTAGTTTCAGAAAAGATATAAAAACACCTCAAAGTGTAGATAAAGCGAAGCAAAGTAGATACTAAACAAGCATGGAACATCAAAAATTATAGATATGTTTCCAACGTATCAAGCATCCCCAAGCTTAACTCCTGCTCGTCCTCGAGTAGGTAACTAATAAAAAGAATAATTTTTGAGGTGACATGCACCGACAAAACCAAGATCAAACCATTTGCAAGCATTGAAAGCTGGGATCGAAGAATTCTAAACATGTGCATGAAAGCTGGAGTTCTAACAATAATACAAAGTAACTATGCATGCAACATGAAAGGCTACAAACAAAGATCATGAATAACATGCATTGAAAAATGTTTGTTTGTTTCACATACAAAAAACATAGCATAGTGGCAATCAGCTTGTCCCTCATAGAGTAGCAAATAGATGCATAGGACACCTTCAAAGTTGACAAGGGTGACTAAAAACAAATAGCAGAAGAACAATTAATATCACAATATGCATCAATCAATAAGCTTTGGGACACTGCACATAGAACTAAGAATGGCAACTATGCTCTCTTAATGGTGCCTAAAGGTAGAAGGTGGAGACTCAATAGTGGTGGAAGAAAGGCCTTTTATAAAGGAAGCAAGGATTTCAAGTTTCAAAAAGTGCTTCCAAAAATTATGGTACTTGTTAGCTTTCAGCCCTCATTGCCCCTATCATAACCATCTTGAAGTGATTAAGGTTAAAGTGAACAAACTATGGAGTATATGCTTGACAAAGTATAAGTTGGCAATCTCAAGTTCCTTGAATACGAGGGCCACACCACATGCTACTCAACTTTAGTCACCTGTAAGTTCTTGTCATTGTAAGTATTTGCATATCATAGAGAACCGCCAACGGGGTACCCCTTGCACATGGTACATGATCAATCCCATAACCAAAATGACAAGGCAAGCAGACAATGAGCATATCAACGATATTTTTATTTACTATGTGTATAGCTATTTATTGAGGATGCTTCATAGATAGCTCACTATGGTGATGTTGCAAGTTTCCACCATGATTAGGCATGTCTTAGGCTAGCGGCCCAGGCGTTTCTCTAACACAAAATACAAACTCCATGGACTTACAAGTTCCCTCTTTATTTCACACCGGTGACATCCATAGACAAAATAGCATGATATGTTGAAAACGTTCCCCATGACATCATGGTTCTGCTAATTCCAACGTATAAGTGCAAGCATATACAACACAGACGACACAATGTTTCAAGTTTATTAGGGGCAAAGAATATAAAGTGTGGCATCAAGTTTGTGAGGGCTTTAATCACTAAGTTTTCACATAACAAAATAGTTTTTAATTGGAAGATAGCTGAAAACAAGAATATACTTGGAATTGTGTAACACACCATGCATAGGAGTTTATAGTGGATACTTTGGAAAAACTTGGTTTCTTGGGAGTTGGAAGCATGAGTAGAGCTTACTCATACAAGTGGAGGCTAGCAAAAGACTGGGAGCAACCAACTAAGAGAGCAATAGCGGCCATAATCATGCAGAGCGACAAAACATTACTAATCAAAGAATATAGTTGTACTACAAGTCACAGTCAATGCAAGCTCCTCTTGCACTTTCAAGCAGGAACTTCCTACTCCTGTCCAACACCAAGCAACTTATTTGCAACAACACAGCAAGAACATGGGTCCAAACTACTTTATTCAAGCAAACTAAACAACCTAAGCAAAGCAAACGAAAACTAAGACGCTCGAAGAACAACACAACTATGCATGAAACAATAAAAACGAAGTGTCTAGACAGACCTGAGCTTTTTATTGATGAATAAGGGGATGCCTTGGGCATCCCCAATCTTTGACGCTTGTACCTCTTGGATATTTCTTGGGGTAAAACCGGGGTGGAATCCCCAAGATTGATCTTTTGTCCATTCTTCATCTCATTGCATCATTCTGTCTCCACACCTAAAATTTTTCCTTCATACAAAACTTCCACTACTAGAGAAAATGCTATAGGAGACATGCTTATAGGAGGCACAATTAGACCATATGCGCCTCCTATAAAATAGACGAGGCGCACTCCTTCTCCATGCGCCTCTATTATAAAAATAGGCGAGGCACATATGATAAAAATGTGCCTCCTATAATCCCTGTATGGACGAAATCAAGCAGCCCCAGATTATGCGAGGCGCATTTTAATCATATGCGCCTCCTATATATCAGATATGCGAGGCGCATATGGAAAAAATGCGCCTCGCATAAGCTGCGTAGACCCAAATAAAAATCGGTGGTCGAATATACGAGGCGCATATAGTCATATACGCCTCCTATACTTGACAATATGCGAGGCACGTATCGTCACATGCGCCTCCTATATGCTGCCGCCCCCACGCCATCTCCTACCACAGCCACAGGAGCCCACCCCGCGTGTCCACCTCGTCCCTCACCAACCGCGTTCGCGACCCCACCCTCGCTCCCTAATCCCTGCCGCCGCCAGGCTCCCTCGCCTTCCCTCGCTCGCTGTCCACCCTAGCCGCATCCTCATGGCCGCACCCGGAGCAAAGATCCCCCGTCCCGAGCTTCTCCCATGGCACCAAGGCAGGCCGGCCCACCGCGTTTTTTTCCTCCCTCCCTCCCTCCCTCACCTAAGATCGGGATCAGAGATCCTTCTCCTCGAATCAGGAGGCGGCAACCAGACCCGGCGGTGATCTGTCCAGCAGATCGGGAGGCGGAAGCCTGATCCCTAAGGTGAGAATTTGCAGAGGGTTTGGACAATCCCGTCGACGGACCAATCATGGTCGACTTTGCAGAGGTTTTGGCCAATCCCGTTGGTAAACCATTTGTGGTCGGCTTTGCAGAGGATGTGGGTGTCGTTTTTGTTGGCTCAGGTGTTGGCTTATTTACTATCAAACTGAGTTCTGGCCAGGTTAAGAAGGTTGATGGACCTGGAAAATACTTTAGCGTCCTACCCTACATGAGCTTCTACCTTCCAAGTATGATACTGGACCTTGTGTCTTTTCTATTGTCTTGTATTTTCATTACAACTTTTGTGAATAATTAGTCATAATGCAACCAATATGTGTTAGTTTTATTCACATATGGACCTTGCGAAGTTCAATTCTCTATGCTAGAGATAACTTAATATGTGGCGCTGGAAGAAAACATAACGTAGTTTATGTCATGAGATTTGATATGTTGGTCAATTACTAAATATATGCACATAAATATGTTGATCTGGTACTTTCCTGCCACATTGCTTCAGACTTTCTTATAGAAAAAACCCTGTTATTTTGTCGCATAGCTGAAGGCCACATCTCAAACCCAGTCTTGTAACCGTTTGAATTAGTGCCAGCACACAGCTAACCAAATGCTGACTTGGATTTGGTTATGAGTTTTGTACATGATATATTTTAGCTCATGGCACATCTTTATTGCTACCAAGGAATAACTTATCGAAGTCTGTTGCTGGTTTCTTTCAGAGCTGCTACTATTAAGTATCAATTCATTTTATTCTCTGTTTAGCAGTTTATATAAAAGTTGTGCAAGTTCTGATGATCTATTGTTGTTGTCTTATTGAATTCTTCGAGATCCCTATGAAATCCTTTGAATCAATGGGTTCATTTGGAAGCTTAGAGCTAGTTATAATTCTTTCATTCTGTATGATTATCTTTGCTAATCTTGTTAGCAATCTTAAAAGTAATGAATATTTTGTTTGTAATTTAGGAATAGTTGGTTATTCTATCACATTTAAGATAATGTGTTGCTAGTGGCAAGTACATTTGTACCTGGGAAAGCTAATAAATAGAGTTCATTTCATTTTAATGCTATAAATATTTGAAGATAACCTAGTCTGAAAGCTCATTACCACTTCTTGCGTGTTTTTTTTCTGATATGGCATGGAACAAGCTTAAGAATGGATAACTTGTCTCTTCTGACCAGCTAATAGTGTGCATGTTATTCATTTGTACGAGATTCATGAGTATATACTGTTTTGACATTTTCTTTAAATTTGATGGTGGTTTAGCTTATTTGTCTATTGTCACATCCCAAGATTTTCCAAATATTGTAATGTGAAAAATAAATGAATAAAATAAAACTTTGTTGATTTTCAGGGTGAGAAGAAACTTTTTTATCCAATTGGAAACCTTCAAAACCTATTTGGATCAAATAAAATCCTAAAGGGATTTAAAAAGTTAAATAAACAATAAAGTTAAAAATATTTGGAATTACTATTTTGGATCTTTTAATAAAAGATTTGGTTTTCAAAAGAAAAGGTAGATTTATAGATAAGGATTATTTTATAGAGCCAAATTAAACCTTGGCCAATCTTTTGAAATAAAATGTTTTGCTTTGATTAAAAGAGTAAAGGTTTATTTAAACAAAATAATGAGGATTTATTAATGTCCTTTATTATTAAAAATAAAGTTTTTACCATTTTAATTAAAACATCAAAACTTGTTAAATTATTTTAAACAAGTTTTCCAAGTATTTTGTATTTCAAATAAAACCTACTGATTTGGTTTTGATAATATTTAGATTTCAAATGGAGATTTTAAATAAAACAAATCCTATTTGAATTAATGAATAAGATCTATTTTATTTAATTATTAAATAGATCCTAAAAAGAATAAAAATATTATTTTATTTTGGGACTTGGATTTGTGTAGTTAAACAGAACCAAAACTCAATGCAAAGTTTGGAGGAGTTTTGAATTGATTTGTTATTTGAATGGTTTGATTGATTTTCAAAACAGAAATAAGAAATGGAAAAAGGAAAATGCATCTGAACAAAAAAAATAGGAAACGGACTCAACCCAACTAAGCCTGGCCCAACTAGGCCCAGCAGCCCATTTCCCTCTCTCCCCCGAAGCGTTTTTCTCTCACTCACCAGACGACCCGCGCAGTGAATGACAATCGGGACCCACTCTTCCTCTCTCCTTTTCACTGACACCCAGTCCCCACTGCCACCTCATCGTCGTTCTCACCCACGGTGACAGCGCCTTCCCTCCTCGAAGGTTTCTGGCGGAATTTATCAGCGTCAATTCGCGTTAACGCAGCAGTTAATCTCCCCTGCGACCATGCATTCTTAAACGCCTTGCCCTCCTCCTCATTTCCCCTCAGTCGCCAGCTCCTCTCCGCCCCAGGGATGCTCGAATTGCTCGTGGCAAACCCACTGGCTCCGACGAGGTCCCGTACAAATTCCGGCGACGCCTGACCATACCCTGCCCCCTTGTGCACCCGAGCTCACTCTCTAGTACCTTGCACACCTACCAGTGGCCCCAGCTAGTCCGCGCGCGCCTTAGAACGTCGCCTCCGACAAAGCCATCTCCCTAACGACGGCTAGCTCAACTCCGGCGACTCTTCTGGTAAGAACCTGACCGCGCCTTTCATTCCCCTTCACACACGCATCTTCGCCAGGACCGTGCGCATCTGACCCTGTCTTCCGTTTGTCCTAGTACGCGCTGTAGCATCACCGTTGACGATGCCCGAGCATACCCGTCGCCAGGAGCAACTCCGACGAGCCATTGTCCTCACCCCCGTGCGCCCCTCGACGAGATACTGCCACGTTGAGCACCAGCGAAGCACGACGATCTCGGTGAGCCCCTCCCCTGTATCTTTTGCTTCCTGCATCACCAGCTCCACCCTCGTCTGAGCACGCCGCCGCTCGCCGCCGCGCCAGCGCCGCCCATCTAAGGTTGAGCTGTTGTGAGCCACTGGATCCAGATCCGAGCGTCACGATAGAATCTTAGACGAAGGGGTAAGTAGCACCTGCGCGCTGTGCGATATGACTTAAACCCAACGTCCTGCGTCGCTTGATCCACGCGAAATGTTTTCGGCGAATAGGAATAGGACGCGTGTCCCAGTCTGTTTGATTTAAACAGAATTTGATCTATTAGTTTTCCAATTTTGTAAATTCTATAACTTTAGTTTTACACGTCCAAATTTTGCAAACTTTATATCAATGGAATTAGTGGAACAAGCCCTAGCCAACCATACCATTTGTTTAGTAAAAAGTTTCTGTTAAATTGCTTGTTTTTGCAGAAACTTGTGTATGCTTGTTTAGGTTATAAAAATTATTCCAAAATGATTTTTTAGGATAAAATCTTTTGAAAATGGAGTGTTTTGAACCTACTGACCATAGGAAACACTTTGTGGATTCAAAAATGTATGTAGAGAAACAAAAGAATGAATATTGGATTTAAAACCAATTCTAGTCAAATAAAAATATGGTTTATTTATTAAAAATGGTTTTGGAAGAAAACCTTTGGGAAATGTTTTGTTTTAAACTCTCTGACCCTAAACACAAAGTTTTATGGTTTGAACACATATTTTGTGAACCCTATAGATTAATGCCTTAGTAAAAACATTTCTACCCCACATAAAATGATACCTTGTTTTGAAAATGGTTTATGAAGTGAAACCTTTTGCAAATGACTTTACCACTTTACGAAATGACCATTAGGTGTTTTCAAATGTTTATGACCAATTAGGAACCACTTTTTCAAATAAAACAAAGCTTGGCATGCTTGCATGCATTACCTTGACTTTATCATTTTATGTGATGTTTTGCTTGATTGGTAGATTGAGATTATGCCTTGCTTGATTGAATTGTAGTGAATTGAAGAGTGTGATTGTTGGAAGGACAAGGAGTGAACTTATACTCTACCAAAAGGCAAGTGATGCTTCATACCTTTGTTCCAATACTTTCACTATGCATTAGTGATTTTTTCTAAGTAAAACTTGCATGGAATTTTTGCTAAGTATAAACCATGCTATGGGAAATCCTAGTAGATGAAACCTTAGTAGAAAATTTCCTAAGTTAAGATTCCTACTACTATCAAGCTCAACTTAGCTAATAGAAAATAAGGGTGGAATATACATTCATACTATGGAAAAATTTCTAAGTCTGAGGACTTGTGTTTTTGTTTAATAAAACAACTAAGTTAATGAATCACCTGGGTGGAATGGTAATTTCTTGGTGGTTTTTGGTCGAGTGGTTACACAAGGCCCATGGCTATGGTTTACCTTGTGTATCTCACTTGTGGATTTCCACCCAGGAACAAACAGATTTGAGATGTCAAATGTTGAGAAGCTTCAAGTGCAACCACTTGGCATTATGGGCTCTGCCTGGATCATATAGGTTGCTAGAACTTAGCCATTTGGAAAGTTGGTGGTAGTGGGATGATAGGTTGGAACACGTCCACTTGGTCTAAGGAAAGGCTTCTGAAAGATCTTGTCTTGGTGAAACCAAGTCTTGTGGGGAAAGTGCACCACCTCTACAGAGTGTTAAATCTAAGTACTTAGCCATGTCCCTGGTAAAGGACAATTTGAGCATCAAGACATGGAAGCAATCAAGAATCTCATCATCCCAATTTCTAAGTTAAAAACTTGTGGGTGAACAAAGGTTGAAAGGATCACCAATTTTTATTGGGAGATACCTTGGGAAAGATTATTTTGTCAAAGCAAAAACTTAGTGTTTTCAAAAGATAAGGAAAATCTATTGTGAGCAAAGCAAGCCTAAGATCCACTTAGCCAAATGCATGTAGATGATATTTACCACTATACTACCATAGTATCACTTGCCAATACAATTCAAATGTATTGACCCTTGTGGCTGTAACTTGTTATGTTGCAGGTTTGATTGATTTAGTGAAGTGTGTTGATTAGGATTACAAAGTCTACAACCAACATGTCTGCCTGTGGCACTTTGAAGATGAAGGACCCCATGCTTATAGATATTCTTCTGCAATGTAATTTAATAGCCAAATGAGCTATGTAAGATGTAATAACTTATTTTATTCCTGGTTATAAAGTTGTATTATGACCCTTGTTTCTTGATATTACATCTTAACTGTGGATGCTAGCTATTGATCCAGGCACTAGCATTGCAATCACAGGGATCCTTTTTCCTTTACAAAGGAGGGACCTTACAGATGGTATCAGAGCATTGTGTTGCCTGTAGGATTTGTAACCCTAGGATTGGAAAAAACCCCTTAAAAAAATAGGAGTTGTATTTGTTCCAAAACTTATTTACAAACAATCTTATAAGCTCTTTCCTCAACCATTTTGGTTTTTATTCTACATCTCTTCTATTTCAAACTTGATGGACAAACCTACCCCATGGCCAAAGACTTCATCATGAGCTAAGGACTTCATCAACTCTAATGACTTCAACTTCTTCAACACTAATGACTTCAACATCTTCAACTCTAATGACTTCAACATCTTCAGCATTTTCACCAAGGACTTCAACCTTGGATATCACTAACGACAAGTGAGACAAGAAATCTTCCTCAAGATTTGGATACTAAGGAAAACACAAATTAGAAGGAGCCATCATCACCTTTGAAGATTTTGTGACCAAGAATTTTCTCTAAGGATACAAAGATCTTGATCATGAAGAATCAACTAAGAAGGATGGAAAGAATTCAAGTGAACCATATAGATGGACCACCATATTTAGTTTAAGTCAAACCCACCAACTTATGTCGTGTAACAAAAATATTTTTGGTTGCCTAAAAATGTGCTTGAAACTTGTTGTTTGAAAGGAGTGTTTGTTTGTGATTGCTTGCACATTGTTTGTGTGAATTGTGATGTGTGTGATTAGAATCCTTAGAGATATTTTGCCTATTCTAATCCCAATCCAACCCAAACAGATGACTACTCCAAGAGACTCCAACATCAAGGATGATGATAACAACAACAACCAAGAGGATAACATGAGAGAACTTATAGCAACCCAAAACCAGTTGAGCCAAGTGACAACTCATTTTTTAGCCAACAACAAAGGACTAGACCCAGCCATACAAAGGATTTTGAAACTTCAATCCCAATTGTTGCAAGGATTGGTTACTCAAATGATCAACATGGGAGAAAACTTTTCCTAAAGTATTAATGACAACAAGGATGACAAAGATGTTATTCTAGAAGGAACCCAAGCATGCAATATTTGTGGAGACAAGGATCATACATGCAAGGAGCATGAAGATCAATGCCCCAATTGTGAAGAGAAACATCCAACTAATCAATGCCCCACATCTCAAGTGACTTGTTTCCTATGTGAAGGAAATGATCATGCCCCTATTCATTGCCCCATCTATTCCCTAGGTCAACAAAGGAAACAAGGTGGAGTGCATCAACAGTTTGTAAACCCTCATGAAGGAACAACTTCTACCAAGAAGGATGAGGACAAATGAAAATCTCCACTTGTACCTCCATGCAATATGACCCAATTTAAAGGACCAAAGAAGAGGCATATGAATTATCCAAGGAGCAATAGAAGGTCAAAGAAACCAGTAGACATTCCTACCTATGAGATAACATATGAAGAGCATGAACTAGAAGAACTCCTAGCTTTGAAGAGACCCAAAAAGAAGAAGAAAGTCAAAAGCCAGTTGCAATGTTACAATTGCAAAGAGATGGGACACTATGCCAGTGAATGCCCAGAAAAGAAGAAGAGCCAAGAAGACAAACAAAAGCTAGTGAAACCCAAGATAAGGAAGGATATTAGCCAAGTGATGTGCAACCACTGCCAAGAGTTAGGACATTATGCATCATATAGTCCATATAAGCCACCTCAAGACCTCAACCTTATAACATGTTTGGAATGCAAGGAGCTAGGCCACTATGCAAACTTCTGTCCAGGAAAGTTACATCAAGATCCCAAGCAAGCCAATATGTAATCTAGTTGGAAAATTTTCAAGGGTGGTAGTACCCTAGTTGTTTTGAACCTACTTGTAACCCTAGCCTTCCCAAATCTCGGGACGAGATTTAATTTTAAGGGTGGTAGCCTGTCACATCCCAAGATTTTCTAAATCTTGTAATGTGAAAAATAAATGAATAAAATAAAACTTTGTTGATTTTCAGGGTGAGAAGAAACTTTTTTATCCAATTGGAAACCTTCAAAACCTATTTGGATCAAATAAAATCCTAAAGGGATTTAAAAATTTAAATAAACAATAAAGTTAAAAATATTTGGAATTACTATTTTGGATCTTTTAATAAAAGATTTGGTTTTCAAAAGAAAAGGTAGATTTATAGATAAGGATTATTTTATAGAGCCAAATTAAACCTTGGCCAATCTTTTGAAATAAAATGTTTTGCTTTGATTAAAAGAGTAAAGATTTATTTAAACAAAATAATGAGGATTTATTAATGTCCTTTTTTTATTAAAAATAAAGGTTTTACCATTTTAATTAAAACATCAAAACTTGTTAAATTATTTTAAACAAGTTTTCCAAGTATTTTGTATTTCAAATAAAATCTACTGATTTGGTTTTGATAATATTTAGATTTCAAATGGAGATTTTAAATAAAACAAATCCTATTTGAATTAATGAATAAGATCTATTTTATTTAATTATTAAATAGATCCTAAAAAGAATAAAAATATTATTTTATTTTGGGACTTGGATTTGTGTAGTTAAACAGAACCAAAACTCAATGCAAAGTTCGGAGGAGTTTTGAATTGATTTGTTATTTGAATGGTTTGATTGATTTTCAAAACAGAAATAAGAAATGGAAAAAGGAAAATGTATCTGAACAAAAAAAATAGGAAACGGACTCGACCCAACTAAGCCTGACCCAACTAGGCCCAGCAGCCCATTTCCCTCTCTCCCCCGAAGCGTTTTTCTCTCACTCACCAGACGACCCGCGCAGTGAATGACAATCGGGACCCACTCTTCCTCTCTCCTTTTCACTGACACCCAGTCCCCACTGCCACCTCATCGTCGTTCTCACCCATGGTGACAGCGCCTTCCCTCCTCGACCGTTTCTGGCGGAATTTATCAGCGTCAATTCGCGTTAACGCAGCAGTTAATCTCCCCTGCGACCATGCATTCTTAAACGCCTCACCCTCCTCCTCATTTCCCCTCAGTCGCCAGCTCCTCTCCGCCCCAGGGCTGCTCGAATTGCTCGTGGCAAACCCACTGGCTCCGACGAGGTCCCGTACAAATTCCGGCGACGCCTGACCATACCCTGCCCCCTTGTGCACGCGAGCTCACTCTCCAGTACCTTGCACACCTACCAGTGGCCCCAGCTAGTCCGCGCGCCCCTTAGAACGTCGCCTCCGACAAAGCCATCTCGCCATCGACGGCTAGCTCAACTCCGGCGACTCTTCTGGTAAGAACCTGACCGCGCCTTTCATTCCCCTTCACACACGCATCTTCGCCAGGACCGTGCGCATCTGACCCTGTCTTCCGTTTGTCCTAGTACGCGCTGTAGCATCACCGTCGACGACGCCCGAGCATACCTGTCGCCGGGAGCAACTCCGGCGAGCCATTGTCCTCACCCCCGTGCGCCCCTCGACGAGATACTGCCACGTTGAGCACCAACGAAGCACGACGATCTCGGTGAGCCCCTCCCCTGTCTCTTTTGCTTCCTGCATCACCAGCGCCACCCTCGTCTGAGCACGCCGCCGCTCGCCGCCGCGCCAGCGCCGCCCATCTAAGGTCGAGCTGCTCTGAGCCACTGGATCCAGCTCCGAGCGTCACGATAGAATCTTAGACGAAGGGGTAAGTAGCACCTGCGCGTTGTGCGATATGACTTAAATCCAACGTCCTGCGTCGCTTGATCCACGCGAAACATTTTCGGCGAATAGGAATAGGACGCGTGTCCCAGTCTGTTTGATTTAAACAGAATTTGATCTATTAGTTTTCCAATTTTGTAAATTCTATAACTTTAGTTCTACACATCCGAATTTTGCAAACTTTATATCAATGGAATTAGTGGAACAAGCCCTAGCCAACCATACCATTTGTTTAGTAAAAAGTTTCTGTTAAATTGCTTGTTTTTGCAGAAACTTGTGTATGCTTGTTTAGGTTATAAAAATTATTCCAAAATGATTTTTTAGGATAAAATCTTTTGCAAATGGAGTGTTTTGAACCTACTGACCATAGGAAACACTTTTTGGATTCAAAAATGTATGTAGAGAAACAAAAGAATGAATATTGGATTTAAAACCAATTCTAGTCAAATAAAAATATGGTTTATTTATTAAAAATGGTTTTTGAAGAAAACCTTTGGGAAATGTTTTTTTTTTAAACTCTCTGACCCTAAACACAAAGTTTTATGGTTTGAAAACATATTTTGTGAACCCTATAGATTAATGCCTTAGTAAAAACATTTCTACCCCACATAAAATGATACCTTGTTTTGAAAATGGTTTATGAAGTGAAACCTTTTGCAAATGACTTTACCACTTTACGAAATGACCATTAGGTGTTTTCAAATGTTTATGACCAATTAGGAACCACTTTTACAAATAAAACAAAGCTTGGCATGCTTGCATGCATTACCTTGACTTTATCATTTTATGTGATGTTTTGCTTGATTGGTAGATTGAGATTGTGCCTTGCTTGATTGAATTGTAGTGAATTGAAGAGTGTGATTGTTGCAAGGACAAGGAGTGAACTTATACTCTACCAAAAGGAAAGTGATGCTTCATACCTTTGTTCCAATACTTTCACTATGCATTAGTGATTTTTTCTAAGTAAAACTTGCATGGAATTTTTGCTAAGTATAAACCATGCTATGGGAAATCCTAGTAGATGAAACCTTAGTAGAAAATTTCTTAAGTTAAGATTCCTACTACTATCAAGCTTAGCTTAGCTAATAGAAAATAAGGGTGGAATATACATTCATACTATGGAAAATTTCTAAGTCTGAGGACTTGTGTTTTTGTTTAATAAAACAACTAAGTTAATGAATCACCTGGGTGGAATGGTAATTGCTTGGTGGTTTTGGTTGAGTGGTTACACAAGGCCCATGGCTATGGTTTACCTTGTGTATCTCACTTGTGGATTGCCACCCAGGAACAAAGAGATTTGAGATGTCAACTGTTGAGAAGCTTCAAGTGCAACCACTTGGCATTATGGGCTCTGCCTGGATCATATAGGTTGCTAGAACTTAGCCATGTGGACAGTTGGTGGTAGTGGGATTATAGGTTGGAACGCGTCAACTTGGTCTAAGGAAAGGCTTCTGAAAGATCTTGTCTTGGTGAAACCAAGTCTTATGGGGAAAGTGCACCACCTCTGCGGAGTGTAAAATCTAAGTACTTAGCCATGTCCCTGGTAAAGGACAATTTTAGCATCAAGACATGGAAGAAATCAAGAATCTCATCATCCCAATTTCTAAGTTAAAAACTTGTGGGTGAACAAAGGTTGAAAGGATCACCAATTTTTATTGGGAGATACCTTGGGAAAGATTATTTTGTCAAAGCAAAAACTTAGTGTTTTCAAAAGATAAGGAAAATCTATTTTGAGCAAAGCAAGCCTAAGCTCCACTTAGCCAAATGCATGTAGATGATAGTTACCACTATACTACCATAGTATCACTTGCCAATACAATTCAAATGTATTGACCTTTGTGGCTGTATATGTTGCAGGTTTGATTGATTTAGTGAAGTGTGTTGATTAGGATTACAAAGTCTACAACCAACATGTCTGCCTGTGGCACTTTGAAGATGAAGGACCCCATGCTTATAGATATTCTGCTGCAATGTAATGTAATATCCAAATGAGCTATGTAAGATGTAATAACTTATTTTATTCCTCGTTATAAAGTTGTATTATGACCCTTGTTTCTTGATATTACATCTTAACTATGGATGCTAGCTATTGATCCAGGGACTAGCATTGCAATCACAGGGATCCTTTTTCCTTTACAAAGGAGGGACCTTACATCTATTCATAATGCTGAATCAAAACTGTTGCTTGTTCAAACTACAGATATGAGTTTGGCTTTGCGTTCGAATGTCGTTGGTTGTTTGACTTCTTATGCCTACAGAAACAGGCAATGGTGGTGGACATGATGCAACTGATCTTCCAAGCAATACTTAAGTGGATTGTCCTGTTAGATATGCTATTATGATGTGCTGGTTGAGAAAGTAAGTTTATCTTTGGCATGTCTGTTGAAGTTTATATTTTCTTCATGCTCTAAATCCCGCCAGATATGCTTCTACACACATTCGCGTAGCTACGACAGCAATGGGATGCTGTTCAATAGCGACCTCGCTCAATCACTATTAGTCCTTACAGGGAACACCCCGACCATTTTTCATGTTTTGGTTTTGCAGTAATTGTGGGTCTGCAAACAAACAGCCCATCCACTTTTCCCCACAGCGAAATGCTGCCTTCTTTAGAGAATAGACATTGTTCTTGCAGTTACTGTTCTTCGGTCGGTGCCTATCCTTATTGTTCAATCACACACTTCCTTGGATTTTTCAGATTGGAAGAAAAGAGTGAATGGCCTGCTCAAGTCATGTGAATAGAAATATATGGGGAATCACACAATAGTAACTGGAGTCAACAGCATCTTAGAGTACATCCAAGCAGAACAAAATCCATTATTTCTACACACGTACATAATGTATCAGGCACTGTAGTACCACTCCTGGTTTGATGTTTCCCTTTTTACAGTAGTCTACTATTTACAACTATACATGGTTTGATTACCACAACATTATAAATGTTTGTTACACGATGTTGCAATTAAATATCTTATCTTAGGAAATTAAATTAACTTTTTATAGGACTTGATTAAACCTGATTTTTCAATTATGTCTTAGTTATAGGACTTGATCACCAAGCTCACTAGGCTTTGAAATGCCTGATATATAAAAATTGTAGGACAATGTTTATTTAACTTGTTAAGTAGTTTTCCTATAGCATCCTTCACAAGGAAGATCCAAGTTTTGAATATAGTTCAGGTTCTTATCTTCATTGCTCGTGTCTACCTATCTTCAAGGTTTATGGTTTACTAAAGATTAATTTTGCTTTGCTATAAAATAGAAAACCTCTCTTCGTTGCTAAATAATGTTTTACATTTTTTGTAGCAGATTGTGATCAATCATGATAATATTATGGAGCGGGAGCAGCAGCTGCACCAGGTGACCCTCGCTAGGCTCCCGACGATGGCGCTGGAGCAAAGGTTCTTAGTGTGTTGTATCTTGAAGAATTTTTGTCTTAGAAGAATTTGTATTTCCTATCTTGCTGTGAACTTGTACTCGGAGGTGTGAACTTGTGGCACAAACACTTGGTGTTGTGTGAAAACTTGGCACTTGTTGATTTTATTTTATGTATGAACTCGTATGTCGCGATTGATGTGCAATGTCTTGTATTCATATTGGTTCTATTATGCTTTGGCCAATTGCAAGTTTCTGGAAAATTCTGTGCTATTTATACTGTATTTTGGAATGTATTGTATACTTGAATATCATTATACTGTTATTTATAGTGATCTGTAAAACTTGAATTTTGAAAATATTATAGGAGGCGCATGTAAGACACTATAGGAGGCGCATATACAATAAATATACGAGGCGCATTGTGAAACATATGCGAGGCGCATATGATATGCGCCTCCTATACTTCACACATGCGAGGCGCATATCGATATGCGCCTCACATATGTGAAGTATAGGAGGCGCATATCGATATGCGCCTCGCATAAAAAATAGGCGAGGCTCGAAGCTAGAGGCGCATACGATATGCGCCTTGCATATGCTTTTAGGTGCGCCTCGCATAAGGTTTTCTCTAGTAGTGTTCACACTATCTTCATTAGCAACATTAGTTTATTCAAAAGATAATAGACCTTTAGGCAAAGCTTTGGAACAGAAAACTTTTCAATAAAAACACAAGCTACTGTAGAAACTCCTTCAAAAAGCTCAATTCCCCAAAAGAGAACTCAAAAAGGAATCAATAAGAAGCAAATGCAAATAATGGCAGAAATCTGTCAAAACAGACCAGCAGGTAGAAACCGATGTTTTCGAAGACCTTCTATTTCTCAAATCAAAATGTGTTGAACTAACCGAAGTTAGCTAACATACTGGGGGATTTATTCGTAAATTATCAGCTCAATTTGAGTTACAGAGACTCCTCACGAATGTTTATGGTGGAGGACAGAAATCTGTTTCAGGACAGCAACTCCTCAAATCTTACTTTCCTCTCATTAGAGGTCATTCTGGCACAAAAAAGGAAACAAAAAGGATAGGGATAGGTCATTACTGAAGTAATAACTTCCAATACTCAAGGAAACTCTTGGGTTATCTCCCAACAAGTACTTTTCTTTAACGCCTTTAAGTTAGGCTTGATAGTTTGAGAAGATGCTCACATAAGAAATATGAATTGATGTAAAAGAGAGCATCAAGAACCTAGTTCCTATGCATAGGAATCTTGTAAGAAAATAAATCAAAGAAGCACATAGTAACAAGAATGGGTAGATAAAACAAGATACATAGATAGCCATCCAACTACATCTATGACTAGAAGTCCACCTTCAGGTTATCATCCGAACCCCCTCCAGTATTAAGTTGCAAGCAACAGACAACTGCTTTAAGCAAAGTGTGTAAGGTAAAAAATCCACTTGTTCTATGAATAAGAGACCGTTGTTTTCTCCCTAGTAGCAACAACACATCTACAACTGAAGAGATTTTTGTCACTTCCCTTGGAAACTAGAGGCATGAACCCACTAACGAGCATAAATACCCCCTCTAGGAGTCACTAGCAACTTCTCGGCCAAGATAGCTACTAACAATGGAGAGTATGCAAGATCACAAACAGCACAGACATGATAGAATCATAAATACAAAACCATTAACCAAACTGACATAATAATCTCAATATCCATCGGACCCCGCAAACACAACATGCATGATTACAAATAGATTAGATCTTGATCATGAATGGAGCTCACAATATCTATACATGAAAGCACAATGGAGGAGCTATAACCATCTAGCTACTACATGGACTCATAGTCCAAGGTGGAACTACTCACGCATCATACCGGAGAATAAGGACTCCGGGATGATTTCCCCTCCGGCAGGGTGCCGGGAAGAACTTTAGATCCCCCCGATCTAGGGATCGATGGTGGCAGCTACAAACAGTTTCATGGAGTTTTGATCGGGTTCCTAGGGTTTCTGCATCGGGGGCTTCTTATAGGCGAAGAGGCGAGGCTCGGAGGCGACCAGGGGGCCCACACCCTGCCTAAGCGCGGGCCCACCCCTGGCCGCGCCTAGGGGGGTGTGGAGGCCCTAGCTCGCCCCTCCGTCTCTCCTCTAGACTTCGTGTTCCCCACGGAAAGAAATTGACATTGGCTTTTGTCCCGTCCAATTCCGAGAATATTGTTTTCTGTCTTTCTGAAACCAAAAACAGAAAAAAACAGGCAACTGGCATTGTGGCAACTTGTTAATAGGTTAGTTCCAGAAAAGATATAAAAACACCTCAAAGTGTAGACAAAGCAAAGCAAAGTAGATACTAAACAAGCATGGAATATAAAAAATTATAGATACGTTTCGAACATATCAGAAATCTCTGTGAATACTTAGCAAACAGATTTTTAGGGGTTTTCTGATAAAGCAAAGAAATAAAGTGCAAGTAATAAAGACAGTAAAAAATTGCAGCAAGTCGCCCAATCCTTTCTTAGCAAAGGACAAGCCGGTTGAAATACTAATGAGGACCAAAAGTTCTCGAGGACACATGGGAATTCTGTCAAGTGCTTTTGATTCATATAGCTCAGTAGTCTTCTTTGGTTTTGTAAGTGTTGTGTGGGTGAACCTGTGATAATGTACCGACCTTACTTGTACTAATACATACTTGTGATTAAACCCCTTGCAAGCATCCGCAACTACAAGAAAGCAATTAAGGTATAAACCGAACCACAGCCTTAAACTCTGAGATCCTACGCTCCCTTGTACAATGGTGTCCTAACGGGGGTTTAGGTTTCTGTCACTCCGGCAACCCCACAATTAGTAGCCAAATACACAATGCATTCGCATAGGCCCATAAATGGTGAAGTATCATGTAGTCGATGTTCACATGACACCACTAGAAGAATAGCACCACAACTTAAATACTAAGCCATTGAATAATATCTCAACACAAATCCACTACTAACAACATGATTTCTCCCATGTCCTCAAGAACTAAACGAACTACTCACGAGACATCATATGAAAGTTCCCTCTAAGAACTATGCAAGATTCAACAAAATTGTTATAGCGGGATGGAGTGGTGATGATGGTGCTGGTGGAGATGATGGTGTGGATGATGATGATAATGATGATGATCCGGATGGAGTCTAGCTTGATGATGGTGTTGATGGCGACGATCTCCCCTCTCCGGGAAGGAATTTCCCCGGCAGAAATCTGTCTGTCGGAGAGCTCTTACTCTCTCGGTGTTTTCCACCCCGTAGAGGCGGCGGAATATTTCTGTGGTCGCCCCCAATGTATTAGGGTTTCGAGGAGAAGATATAGGAGAGAGGATGGAGCTAGAGGTGGGCCAGGTGGTCCACACCCCCTGTAGGCACGGCCTAGGGGTGGCCGTGCCTGGGGTGTGGGCCCCCTGTAGCCCATCTCCGCCTCCCCTTCTGTAATTCTTCGTCTTCTGGGAAAATAGGATTTTCCGTAGTTTTTTTGTATTTTTCTGATCTTCGCGAAATTGCATCAAAACACCGCTTTTTCCATCAGAATCCTGACTCTGGAAGTTCATCCTCCAAGAATCATCCAACATACAAAAACATATGAAAAGACATAAGTAACACCTCTTAATATGAAATATATCAATGAATAGTGGCAAATTAGGATATAGGATGGTGATGCAAATTGGACGTATCAACTCCACGCAATCTTAGACCTTCGCTTGTCCCCAAGCGAAAACTGAGCTTAGTAAACATGTCCATAGGTTTATGGAGTGAAGTGTCGATAAAAATAATAGAGACACGAAGCATCACACTTACCATTACACAACTCATGCAAGAAAGCAACTCACCATTATACAACTTAGCTTGCAACAAGTATATGAGTCACAATAGAGATGCATAAAGATAAATCATAATTGGAATTGGCAAACTTTGTTCTTGGTCAGAGAACGGCTGGCAAACAGTTTCACAAATAGAGCTTTTGTAGAAGTTTTACAACAAGAGTACTCTTTGCTCAAACATAAAAGGTTTTTCACAATGATGGATTTCAAAGTAATACTCAATAGATAAGAGTCTTGTGCAAACAAGGGAGATAAAGAACATGATTAAATAAATCATCATATGAATGCTTGAAACTCAACAACTCAAATGCTTGCTGGATATAGAGAGGAAGTAGGTTTACTGACTCAACTTAGAAGTAGAAGAAAGGCCCTTCATAGAGGAAAGCAGTGATTTCAAGTTCATAAAGAGCTTCCAAAAGATTATGGTACTTACTAGATTTGAGATCTCATTGCCCATATCTTAAGCATCTTGAGGTGATTAAGGCTAAAGTGAACAAAGATGGAGTATATGCTTGACGAAATATAAGTTGGAAATCTCATGTCCCTTGAGTACGAGGGCCACTCCTCATGCTACTCAATTTTAGTTACCGGTAAGTTCTTGTCATTGTAAGTACTCATGTATCATAAAGAACCGCCAACGGGGTACCCCTTGCACATGATACATGATCTATCCCATAATCAAAATGACAAGGCAAGCAGACAGTGAGCATCTTAGCGATCTTTTTATTTGATATTTGCATAGGTTTTTATTGAGGATGCTTCACAGATTGCTCACTATGGTTATGCTGCAAGTTTCCACCATGATTAGGAATGGCTTAGGCTAGCGGCACTGGCGTTTCTCTAACACACGTACATAACCCCATGGACTTACAAGCTCCCCTTTTATTTCACATCGACAACATCTGCAAACAAAAGAGCATGATATCAACTGGATATGTATCCATAAGTGTTGAAAGAGTTCCCCGTGATAGCACGGTTCTTCTAATCCCAACTTATAGATGCAAGCATATACAACTTCGATGACACAATGGTTCAAGTTTATTAGGGGCAAGAAAATAAGGTGTGCCATCAAGTTCGTGAGAGCTTTACTAACTAGTTTTCACATAACAAAATAATTTTTAATTTGAAAGGTAGATGAAGCTTGAGAATTTTCTTGGAATAGCAATTATGCTAATAGGTAGATATGGTGGACACAAATAGCACAGGTTTTGGTTCAAAGGATTGGATGCATGAGAAGTATGCCTTCTCAAAACAGGTTTTTGGCTAGCAAGGCTGGGTAGTAAGAAAAAGAGTTGAAGGAAACAAGCAAACCTACAAGTGATAAAGCCAAACATGCAATATTCCTTGAAGACACAAAAGATCTTAAATAAAGAATACTAAACTTATGAGCCAATCAAGAAAATAAATGATACAAAATACCTGTAAGCCTTTTCTCTTTTCCTTTCAAACTTCAAAAAGTGTTGCTACTGACCAGAGCTTGGTTTGCCAAAACGAATTTAGATCTACTTGATGCTCCCAAAGTGATGCCAATACTGATAAACAAGATCAATCATATAATAGAGATTGCAAACTAAAATAAGAAGTGCAAAAATTAAAAGATGAGACATTCTCATTAATATTCCATAAAGGCACTCACACCAAGGGATACATAGATAACCAACTAAAGGAGAGATACTTCCACAATGCAAACCAACCTATAAGATAACTTATCTACCCAAGATATGAATCTACTAAAAAGGTAAAAAGATAAAAGATAATGTTGTGATACCACGGCACTCCCCCAAGCTTGGAACAAGCCAAAGGGGATGCCAAACCTGATGACAAATTACTCCTTCGGTGGTGGTGGTCCCTTGTCTTTGTTGTTGGCGGAGACCATGGCGCTCTAAACTTGAGAAGATTTCCTGACAGAAATAGATCGAAACGAAACACGACGAGAACACGATACACGAACCTCGGGGGATCCGGGGGTTATATATTATGAAGTTTCAATGCATAAGGAAGGTACTGTGCGAAAATGAGGCGGAGACGGAGTTTAGGGGGGCTCACACCCCCTCCAGGCGCGGCCAGCTGGGGCCCGCGCCTAGGGTGGGTGTGGCCACCCTAGCCTCCGTTTCCTCCTCTGTTTCGTCTCGTAACCTTTCGTATGTAATAAAAACGTCAAAAATATAAAAAGATAGGGTTTTCACGATCCTTCAGTTTGCACCATTTTTTACCCATTCAAAGATGGACTCTGCAGATTCTTTTTCTCCATCTCCTAGAAATTCCTTTCATACAAGGCCTTACACAACCTTCAATGGCAACATTAGTCTATACAAAAACAATAGACCTTTAGGTTCAAACTTCAACTGAAATCTATCAAAACAAAAGCTACTGTAGCAAATCTTTTCCAAAAGCCCAAAAAGGGAACCTGAAAGGGAATCAATATAAGAGGCAAATGCTATTGATGGCAGAATCTGTCACAACAGACCAGCAGGTAAAGATTGATTTTTTAGAAAACCTTCTGTTGCTCAAATCAAAAAGTGCAAAACTAATGAAAGTTGGGTACAAACTTGGAGAACAAGCACATAAAATTACAGCTCCATCCAAAGTATTGAGCTCCTTCACGAATTTTTACAATGCATCACAAAAATCTATCCTAGGACAGCCACTTTTCACAACTCCTCTACTTCTCAAAAGTAGTTGATCTTCACACAAAAACCAAATCAAAAAGGATAAGGAGCGGTTATTACTGAGGTAATAACATCCAAGACTCAACAAAACTATTGGGTTATCTCCCAAGAAGTACTTTTCTTTATTGCCTTTAAGTTAGGCTTGATAATTTCAAAGATGCTCACATAGGGGATATGAATTTGAAGTGAAAGAGAGCATCAAGAAGCAAATATCCAACACATTTCTATGCAAAGGAGTCTCATGAGAAAACAAATTATTGAAACAATAGGCCATTAGCCTAGGAAGTCAAAATGAATGCAACTTCAAAGCTTTCAACACAAAACTGGGAAACTTAATATTATTGAGATGCATAAAACCATGTTTCCCTCTCTCATAATAAATTTTAATAGCACTTTGAATAAAGTTGACAATATAACTCTCACAGGAAACAACTTTATCATCAGAATGATCATACTTACAATCATCAAAAAGAGGTCCAAGGTCATAAACTGGATCAATAGAAGCAAGTTGTTCCATCGTGAAACCTTCATTAGGCAGGCTATTTTCACAAAGAGCTTTAGCAAATTTACAAAAGTTAAACTCATAAAAATCTCCATCAAACTTAGTTAAAACTTTCTTCTTTTTACAATCTATAATAGCTCCACAAGTCTTCAAGAAAGGTCTACAAAAAATGATAGGACAAGTTTTACTAGCTGTTGAATTAAGCACTAGAAAATCAGTAGGATACTTAGTCTACCGCAGGGAAACTCCACATCTCTTACCATACCAGTAGGGAAAATGGTTTCCTTATTAGCAAGGTGAATAACCACATCAATGTCCTCAAGCTCACAAGGACCAATTTCATGCATAATTTCCCTGTAAAGCTCATAAGGAATAGCACTAGAACTAGCACCAATATCACATAAACCATAATAGCAATGATCACCAATAAACCAGAAAGCACAGGGACACTAGCTTTTTTAGATTCTCTAGGATGAGAGATAATATTAGAAGTGTCTTCACAGAAGACAATGTGCTCATCCTCTATATTTCTAGTGACAAGATCTTTCACAATAGCTACCATAGGTTCAATGTTTATTTGCTCATCTGGTTCCACAGTTTTCTTTACACTTTTGCTAACCACATAAGCTATGATAGAATGTTCCTTTACCTTAGCAGGAAAAGGCATTTTCTCAACATAAGGTTCAGGCAAAATAGGATCGATAGTGCAAACTTCAATGCTAGCAGAAACATGGGTAACAATGTCTTTATAAGGAGCATGGTACTTATTCCACTTCTTTTTAGGAATTTCTATATAATAGGAAAAGGCCTTAAAATAGTTGGCAATAATTTGAGAATCAAGAACATATCAGTAATAATATCATGGAAATAATCAGTTCCCATAAAAGATTTGATGCATTCATAATCATAGTTTATACCTGACTTTCTTCCTTTATCATTCTCCCATGCTTCAGTGTTCTCTTGAATACGGTCTAGGAGATCCCATTTAGCTTCTTCCTTCATATGTGTGAATGATCCAGCACAAGAAGCATCTACTAAATCTTTATCATGAAGAGAAAGCCTAGCATAAAAGTTATTAATAATAATATTGTTAGGGAGTTCATGAATAGGACATTTAAGCATTAGTAACTTCAGTCTCCCCCAAGCTTGAGTTGTACTCTCTCCATCACGAGGCCAAAAGTTATATATCAGATTCCTATCCTTATGAATCTCACTGGGAGGATAGAATTTAGAATAAAAGAGAGGTACTATTTCTTCCCATTCCATGGATTGTCCATTCTTCAACAGCTTATACCATTCTTAAGCTCTTCCTTTCAACGATATAGAGAGTAACTTCTTCTTCACCTGTTTAGTTGTGATACATGCACACATAAACAACCCACATAATTCATGTATAAAAAGCAAGTGATCACCAGGATGGAAAGTTACATCCCCTAAATAATAATTATCCATAACACGATCAACAATACTTATAGGTATCTTAAAAGGATCTATCTCAACAGGCGGTGGTTCATCTACTACCCTAACAGTGGTAGTAGTTTTCCCAAACAGAAAACCAAGTGGGTTATCCATATTGGAAACAAAGTAACACACATAAATAAAAAAAATACTCATAGTAGAAGTTTCCTTTACCAGTTCCACTCTTCAATAGCGCTTCACTCCACCGCAACGGCGCCAGAAAATAGTCTTGATGACCCACAAGTATAGGGGGTGTATGGTAGTACTTCCGATAAATAGGAGTGTCGATCCCAACGAGGAGCAAAAGGTGTTGACTAGTGGTACGGAGCAGGAAATCTCTGTAAATACTTAGCAAACGGATTTTTAGGGGTTTTATGATAAAGCAAAGAAATAAAGTGCAAGTAATAAAGACAGTAAACAATTGTAGCAAGAGGCCCAATCCTTTCTTAGCAAAGGACAAGACGGTGGAAATACTAATGAGGACCAAACGTTCTCGAGGACACATGGGAATTCTGTCAAGTGCTTTCGCTTCATATAGCTGAATAGTCTTCTTTGGTTTTGTAAGTGTTCTGTGGGTAAACCTGTGATAATGTACCGACCTTACTTGGACTAATACATACATGTGATTAAACCCCTTGCAAGCATACTCAAACACAAGAAAGCAATTAAGGTATAAACCTAACCATAGCCTTAAACTCTGAGATCCTACGCTCCCTTGTGCAAAGGTGTACTAATGGGGGTTTATGTTTCTGTCACTCCGGCAACCCCACAATTAGTAGCCAATGCACAATAAATTCCCCTAGGCTCATAAATGGTGAAGTATCATGTAGTCGATGTTCACATGAAACCACTAGAAGAATATCACCACAACTTAAATACTAAGCCATTGAATAATATCTCAACACAAATCCACTACTAACAACATGACTTCTCCCATGTCCTCAAGACCTAAACGAACTACTCACGAGACATCATATTGATCAAGATCAAAGATGATATGGTGATGAATAACAATCTGAACATAAATAATAATCCAATGGTTCCACTCACAAGCATCAACTATAATAGTAATCAACATCGGGAAAGTTTCCCCTAAGAACTATGTAAGATTCAACACAATTGTTACAGCGGGATGGAGTGGTGATGATGGTGTTGGTGGAGATGATGGTGTGGATGATGATGATGATGATCCCGATGAAGTCTAGCTTGATCATGGCGTTGATGGCGATGATCTGCCCTCTCCAGGAAGGAATTTCCTGGAAATCACATGTCTTGAGAGCTCTTTCTCTCTCGGTGTTTTACGCTTGTGAGGCGAAATCTTTCTGTGGTCTCCCCCGTGTATTAGGGTTTCGAGGAGAAGATATAGGCGAGAGGGCGGAGCCAGAGGTGGGCCAGGTGGGCCACACCCCCTGTAGACGCGGACTAGGGGTGGCTCGCGCCTGGGGGGAGTGGGCCCCCTGTGGCCCATATCCGCCTCCCCTTCTGGCATTCTTCGTCTTCTAGGAAAATAGGATTTTCCATAGTTTTTCTGGTATTTTTCTGGTCTTCGCGAAATTGCATCAAACACCGCTTTTTTCCATCAGAATCCTGACTCCGGCAGTTCATCCTCCAAGAATCATCCAACATGCAAAAACAGATGAAAAGACATAAGTAACACCTCTTAATATGAAATATATCAATGAATAGAGGCAAATTATGATATAGGATGGTGATGCAAATTGGACATATCAGTCCCCTATTTATAGCACTTGCACTAGGAGAACCAGCACCTTAGGATGGATGGTCATGATGCCCCTGATTAGGGAATCTAATGGCTGTTATTAAACAACCCCTTAATCATCATTAATTTGACTTAGATTGAACACAACAATCTTTAGATCACTGCAGATCACGTATATCCAACATTCTCCCCCTTGATCGTAAGGATAAACTTATAAACTCATTTCTCAACAAAACTACATATGAGACAACAGAATTGCAACGGCTATAGAGTACCGCAGAACCCAGTTACTACAATATACCTCTTTATTTCAAAACAAAGATTCTTTAACTTACGAGCTCCATAAACTTATACTTATTACAAACTTATGAGCTCAACTCTTTGTTGAAACTTATACAGAGACAATAAATTGTAATGGTCAGTTCAGTATCATTGAACTAATTGACTATAGTTCATCATTACATCGAAGAGAAGAACCCTTCTTAGTTTATGGGGAGATGGTGTCATTACGGTCCCAATTCCAGGATCAAAAGCTTTCTAACAATCCCATTCTAGCAACATGCTCTTTAAACACACTGGGTGGCAAGCCTTTTGTAAGTGGATCCGCTAACACTTCTTTAGTCTTTATATGCTTAATACTTATTGTCTGATCCGGAATTCTATCTTTCGCAAAAAGATACTTAATGTCAATGTGTTTGGCAGCACCACTTGACTTTTTGTTACTCGAATAGATCACTGCAGGTTGATTATTGCAGAAAAGAGTGAGTGGCTCAGATATACTGTCAATAACCCTTAAGCCTGGAATGAAATTCTCCAGCCATACTGACTGCCCGGTTGCCTCATAACATGTCACAAACTACTTTTGCATTGTTGATGATGCGATAACACTTTGCTTGGTGCTTTTCCAAAAAAATAGCACCTTCTGCTAGGGTGAATATGTAACCTGATATGGATTTCTTAGTATCAACACACCCCGCAAAATCAGCATCTGAATAACCCACCACCTCAAGGTTATTAGTTCTCTTATATGTGAGCATGAGACCTTTAGTGCCTTGCAAATAACGCAAAGCTTTCTTAGCAGCCTTCCAGTGATCCAACCCTGGATTAGACTGATATCTGCCAAGCATCCTGGTTATGAATGCTAAGTCAGGGCCAGTGCACACTTGTGCATACATCATGCTTCCAATGATTGAAGCATAAGGAACTGACTTCATCTATGCAGATTCATAATCATTACTTGGGCACTAGAAATTCCCAAACTTGTCGCCCTTGACAATAAGAGCAGGCGAGGCTGAGAACTTATGCATATTGAACTTTTTGAGTACCTTCTCAATATATGCTCTTTTTGATAGCCCCATGAATTTGAATGCCCAAGACATAAGCGAATTCACCAAGATCTTTCATGTCAAATTTTGAAGAGAGAAACTGATACGTCAGAAACGTATCTATAATTTTTGATGTTCCATGCTTGTTTAGTATCTACTTTGCTTTGCTTTGTCTATCTTTGAGGTGTTTTTATATCTTTTCTGCAACTAACCTATTAACAAGTTGCCACAGTGCAGATTACTGTTTTCTTACATTTTTGGTTCGAAGGAAGAAAATCAATATTCTCGAATTGGATGGGACAAAAGCCAAAGTTATTATTTTCCCGAACACGGAACATAAAAGCGAGCGGAGGGGCACAGGTGGCTGCACCCCCTAGGAGCGGGCATGCCCTAGGGGCGCCTAGGGAGGGTGTGGGCCCCCTGGCTCCCCACCGACGTTGCCTCCTGCACCTATAAGAATCTCCCGACAGATAAACCCTAAAAAATCCATAAGAAATCCACGAAAACCTCCGTAGCACCACCACCACTGAACGGGAGATTTGGGGGACAGAGAGTTTCTGTTCCGGCACCCTGTCGGGACGGGGAAGTGCCCCCAGATCCATCTCCATCGATCTCCACCACCATCTCCATCACCGTTGCTGATTCCCATGACAAGGAGGGACTAGTTCTCCTTCGAGGCTAAGGGCTCTACCGATAGCTATGTGTTCATCTCTCTCTCTCTATGCATGACCTTGTGGTCATGAGGTTTTTTAATCAAGTAGATCCACCTTGCTACTCAAGTGCTTCATTAGAAATCTGCTCTCCCCATGTGTGTGAAAGTGACAGTGTGCACGCCATGGTGGCACTTAGGCTTGAGTCTACATAAATACTCTTTGTGCTTTAATAGATCTATGCTTTTCCCCACGTGTGTGAAAGTGACAGCGGGCATATCATGTGTGGCACTTTGGCTAGATTGAATATTTGTTATGAGTTATATTTGGAGTTGGATGTCTCTATGAAATTGTGGTGTTTGTTGGAACCATCTAGCGCTCAAGGTGACAGTGTGGGGTTATCTAGATTGGGGAAGGCAGACTTTATGGAGTGCTGTTATAGCCCTACCATGGATTAGAGTGTCCAACCGGAGAGTAGTTAAGAGTAGTATCATGAAGAGAGGATATTTATATGAGAGAGTGTTCACTAGTGAAAGTATGATCCCTAGGCCTTGTTTCTAAGCATTGAAACACAGTTTACTACTAGATCTGTTGTATGTTTGCTTGCTTCCTTGTTGTTGCCTTTAGTCTTTGCCTCACTGTCAAGCTATTTTCTAGCACCGTTACCACTTGTATTTCACTATCTCTTCGCCGAACTAGTGCAACTATATTGAGTGCGTTGGGGACACAAGAGACTTTTTGTATCTTGATTGCAGGGTTTCTTGAGAGGGATACCTTTGACCACTTCCTCCCTGAGTTCGATAAACCTTTGGTGATCCACTTAAGGGAAACTTTCTGCTGTTCTACAAACCTCTGCACTTGGAGGCCCAACAACTATCTACAAGAATAGTAGTGCGTAGACATCAAGCTCTTTTCTGGCACCGTTGCCGGGGAGGTAAGGTAAAAGGTACTCACATCCTCTTGGTGTGTGAGTGCTCGAAGTTATTTCCTTTTAGATTCTTCAGTTTTGTCTTTTTGTTTATTTTTTTCACTAGTTAGGCTTAATGGAAAACAACAAAAAATTAGAGAGCTTTATAGTATCTATCTTGAGTTAGGACATGAAGTGTTTGAAGAGAAAATTAAAAAACCTATGGAACTTTATTTTCATGCTAATAGCAATGTTATTAGTATGAATTCTTTGGAAACCATTATTGCTAATGCAATGGAAAATTCTAAGCTTGGGGAAGCTAGTTTTGATGAAAATGATCTTTTTACTCCCCCAAGCACGGAGGAGAAAATTTTCTTTGATGATACTTCACCTCCAATATATGATGATTACAATGATGAGTATGATATTTTTAGTCCACCTACTATTGAGGAGAAAGTTAATTGTGATTACAATCTGCCTCCTATATTTGATGATTATGGTGATGAGAATATTAATGATAGCTATATTGTTGAATTTGCTCCCACTACAACTAATAACAATGACTATGCTTATGTGGAGAGTAATAATTATATGCATGTGGCTCATGATAAGAATGTTTCATGTGATAGTTATATTGTTAATTTTATTCATGATGCTACTGAAAGTTATTATGAGAGAGGGAAACATGGTCTTATGCGACAATAATATTAAGTTTCCCTTCTTTATGTTGAAAGTCTTGAAGTTGCACTTGTTTTGCTTTCCTATGCTTGTTGCTTTTTGCTTTCAAGACTTGTTTATTTACTAGATTCCTATGCATAAGAAGTGGGTTAGAATTAAATGCGTTTTGAATTTGCTTCTTGATGCCCTCTTTTACTTCAATTGATATTTCTTATGAGAGCATCTTCTCAAACTATCAAGCCTAACTTAAAGGCGGTAAAAGCGTACTTGTTGGGAGATAACCCAAGAGTTTTCTTGAGTCTTGGAAGTTATTACTTATGTAATGACCTATTCTTATCCTTTTTGTTTGCTTTTGTGCCAAGAATAACCTCTAATGAGAGGAAGTAAGATTTGGGGAGTTGTTGTCTGAAACAGATTTCATCCTCCACCATAAAAATTCGTGAGGTCTACGTAACTAGGACTGAGCTGATAATTTATGAATAAATCCTCCAATATGTTAGATAACTTTCGTTAGTTCAACACATTTTGATTTCAGCAATAGAAGGTCTTCAAAAAATCGGTTTCTACCTTTGGTCTATTTTGACATTTCGCCATTATTTCCATTTGCTTCTTATTGATTCCTTTTTTAGTTCTCTTTTGGGGAATTGAGATTTTTGAAGGAGTTGACACAGTAGATTGTGTTTTTAGTGAAAAGTTTTTCTTTTCCAAAGCTTTGCCTAAAGGTCTATTATCTTTTGAATACACTAATGTTGCTAATGAAGATTGTGTGAAGTTTTGTATGAAGGAAAAATTTCAGGTGTGGAGATAGAATGATGTAATGAGATGAAGAATGGACAAAAGCTCAAGCTTGGGGATGCCACCATGGTGTCACCCCAGGAAATATCCAAGAGGTACAAGCGTCAAAGCTTGGGGATGCCCAAGGCATCCCCTTCTTCATCAATAAAAAGCTCAGGTCTGTCTGGACACTTCGTTTTTATTGTTTCATGCACAGTTGTGCTGTTCTTGGAGCGTTTTAGTTTTAGTTTTTGGTTTTTGTTTGCTTAGTTTGCTTGAGTAAGTTGGTTGGATCACAACACACTTCTTGTGGAGAGAGACACACTCTGTTTTCATTGCCTAGAACACTCTAGTTTTCATTCTTATTGTCTTGTGACTGTTCTCTTTTGCTAGCACTGTGTTTAGCCTTAGTTTTCTTGTGCTTTCAGCTTAGAACTTTTTAGTTCTTATTTGTGGATTTGTGATACAAGCTCACTGATCTTTGTTGATTATTATCTTTGTGAGTTTTTTCAAATAAGTCGATTGGTGTTGGAAAAGAGTAGAAAGCTTCATGCTTTAGTGGTACAAAAGGGAGCTTGTTTTCACTGTGGCTTAGACTTTAGCATGTCATGCTAGATCTTGTTTTGACCTTATGCTTAGGTTGCTGTAGCATGACTTTTTCCAAACAATTGAGATTGCTTAATGTGACTTGAAGGAACCATGTGTTGTTTTAGCATACAAAAGCATAGTATTGCGGTATTCTCCTTTGATGCTTTGTTTGGGTTGACTTGGCACATGGTCACACCATTATGCACAAGTCACCATAGCCTCTATGATCATCTAGTCCTTGACTTGTAGTACCACTCTATGCTTTGATTAGTAATGTTTTGTTGCTCTACATGATTATGGCCATTATTGCTCTCTTAGTTGGTTGCTCCTAGTCTTTTGCTAGCCTCCACTTGTATGAGTAAGCTCTACTCATGCTTCCAAATCCCAAGAAACCAAGTTATTCCATATTGTCCACTATAAACTCCTATGCATGGTGTGTTACACCATTCCAAGTATATTCTTGTTTTCAGCTATCTTCTAATTAAAAAATATTTTGTTATGTGAAAACTTAGTCATTAAAGCCCTCACAAACTTGACGGCACACTTTATATTATTTTCCCCTAATAAACTTGAACCATTGTGGTGTTATGTTGTATATGCTTGCACTTATCGTTGGAATTAGCAGAACCATCTTTATCACGGGAACATTTTCAACATTGCACTTGTACTTTGTACTCAGTTGATATCATGCTCTTTTGTGCATGGATGTCACCGTGTGAAATAAAAAGGAACTTGTAAGTCCATGGAGTTTTATTATGTGTTAGAAAGCGCTGTGACGCTAGCCTAAGCCATGCCTAATCATGGTGGAAACTTGCAGTATGACCATAGTGACATCTATGAAGCATTCTTCTTATAAAAAAAGAGACACATTGAGAAAAGAGGAAAGATAGAAAAAAGTAAAATATTCCCATGGTAAATAAGAATATTGCTGAGATGCTCATTGTCTGCTTGCCTTGTCATTTTGGTTATGGGATAGCTCCTGTACCATGTGCAAGGGGTACCCCATTGGCGGTTCTCAACGATATGCAAATACTTACAATGACAAGAACTTACAGTTGACTAAAGTTGAGTAGCATGAGGTGTGGCCCTCGTATTCAAGGTACTTGAGATTGTCAACTTATACTCCGTCAAGCATGTACTCCATCTTTGTTCACTTTAACCTTAATCACTTCAAGATGCTTATGATAGGGGCAATGAGGGCTGAAAGCTAACAAGTACCATAATTTTTGAAACTTGAAATCCACCTTCCTTTATAAAGGCTTTTCTTCCACCATTACTTGAGTATCCACCTTCTACCTTTAGGCACCATTAAGAGAGCATAGTTGTCACTCTGTGTGCAGTGTCCCAAAACTTATTGATTGATGCATATTGTTGATATTACTTGTTCTTGTGCTACTTGTTTCTAGTCACCCTTGTGAACTTTGAAGGTCTCCTATGCATCTATATTGCTACTCTTTGAGGGACAAGATGAATGCCACTATGCCATGTTTTCTATATGTGAAACAAACAAACGTTTTTCAATGCATATTATTCAAGATCTTTGTTTGTAGCCTTTCATGTTGCATGCATAGTTACTATGTCCTATTGTTAGAACTCCATCTTTCATGCACATGTTTAGAGTTCTTTGATCCTAGATTTCAATGCTTGCAAATGGTTTGATCTTGGTTTTGATGGTGCATGTCACCTCAAAAATTATTCTTTTATCACTTACCTACTCGAGGACGAGCAGGAGTTAAGCTTGGGGATGCTTGATACGTCGGAAACGTATCTATAATTTTTGATGTTCCTGTTGGAATTATGCCCTAGAGGCAATAATAAAGATGTTATTATCATAATTCTTGTTCATGATAAAGTTTATATTCCATGCTAGAATTGTATTAAGCGCAAACTTTAATACTTGTGTGGTTTGTGAACAACACTGTGTACCTAGTACGCCTCTATGGACTATCTCATTGATCAATGATGCTTAAGGTTTCCTAACCATAGACATGAGTTGTCAATTGATAATGAGATCATAACATTAGAGAATGATATGATGGACAGACCCAAACTAAGCAAAGCAATTAGATCGTATCATCGTGTTCATCTTTGCGAAGCTTTTCCTATGTCAAATATTGTATTCCTTATAACATCAGATAATACAACTCCACAGTATCGGAAGAAAGCTTTGAGGTCATCAAGCGTCATCCTATGAGAGGGTGATCATAAAGGTGTCTCTCGGTGATCGGAAAGTATTTGTTGGGTTGTATGTATCGATATGGAATTTGTCCTCCCAAGTCGGAGAGATATACTTGGGCCCACTTTCGGTGTCGATATCAACACCGCTTGCAAGCATGTGGTTAAGGAGTTAATCACAAAGTGATATCGGATTACGGAGCAGTAAAGTACTAACGTGAGCGAGATTGAACTAGGTATGACGGTACCGACGATCGAATCTCGGGCAAGTAAAATATCGCGAGACGAAGGGAATATATATATGGGATTGATTGAATCCTGGCATCGTGGTTCATCCGATATGATCATCGATGAATGTGTGGGAGTCAATATGGGTTTCCAGACCCCGCTGTTGATTATTGATAGAAGATCATGTCTGCATATTCTCGAACCCGCAGGGTCACACACTTAACGTGTCTTGACGCTAGGATAGATTGGATAATTGGTTTATGAGTTTTTGTTCGGAGTCTCGGATGGGATTCGGGACATCACGAGAGGTTCCGGAGAATAAGATTCATATAAGGCAGTGCAGTTTTTGGAGTTCGGGATTGTTCCGGGTTAATCGGTATTGTACCGGAAGCTTCTAGAACCTTCCGGAAGGGGACCAACGTGGCCCCACCTTCCGGGAGGGGGCATGGGCCTATGAGGGAGTGTCCTGGCCGCATTGGGCCAGGGGCACAAGGCCCCATAGGGCCCAGCCGATCCTATAGGGTTTAAATCGTTTAAACTAGAGATAGGGTTTCTAGAAGAGGGGAGAGTCCTTGCCCCCCACTCCTCCCTCCCTTGGCCGCCGGCCCAAGGCTTGGAGGAGGGGCAAGGGCTGGCCGCCCCCCCTCTATAAATAGAGGGCTGGTGCGCCCCCTCCCCCCTACACCTGGTCTCCAACCCTAGTTGCCTTGCTACCTTCCTCTCTCCCTCACGACTGTTTGTAGGCGAAGCCCTGCTGCAGAAATTCTCCACCATATACACCACGCCGTCGTGTTGTAGATCCAATCTATCTCTCCACCATACTTGCTGTTCCGAGGAAGGAGGAGACGTCGAGGTGCTGCACGTGTGCATCTCACGGAGGCACCGCCACTTGTGGTGCTAGATCAGATCGGATCGCGAGGAGGAGAAGCGAGTACGACTACATCACCCACATTCCGACGAACGTTCCGCTATGCGAATCTTCAAGGGTATGAAGATCTAATCCAATCTCTCTCGTTTATTGAATCTCCTAGATTAGATCTTGGCTTTCCCTCTGTTCGCATCCGTAGAAAATTTTGATTTACTATGCCGCGAAACCCTTCAGTTCCATGCTTGTTTAGTATCAACTTTGCTTTGATTTGTCTTTCTTTGAGATGTTTTTATATCTTTTATGGAACTAACCTATTAACAAGTTGCCACAGTTCCAGTTGCCTGTTTTCTATTGTTTTTAGTTCCAGAAAGGCAGAAAATCAATATTCTAGGAATTGGACGGGACAAAATCCAAAGTTATTATTTTTCCCGGAGCAACACAGAACCCAGCGAGTCGGGAGGGGCCACAGGAGGAGGCGCAGCCCCTAGGCGCGGGCAAGCCTGAGGCGCCTAGGAGGTGTGGGCCCCTCCCCCCACCAACCTTGCTTGGCGCCTATAAGACGCTCCTAACTTGGAAAACCTAAAAAATCTAGAAGAAATCCACGAAAACCTCTGCAGCACTGCCGCCAAAGTATTTGTTCCGGCACCCTGCCGGGACGGGGAAGTGCCCCCGGAGCTATCTCCATTGATCTCCACCACCATCTCCATCACCGTTGATTCCCATGATGAGGAGGAGTAGTTCTCCTTGAGGCTAAGGGCTCTACCAGTAGCTATGTGTTCATATCTCTCTATGCATGATCTTGTGGTCATGAGCTTTGTAATCAAGTAGATCTACCTTGCTACTCAAGTGCTTCATTAGATCTCTACTCCCCATGTGTGTGAAAGTGACGGCATACGCCATGGTGGCACTTAGGCTTGAGTCTACATAAATACTCTTTGTGCTTTAATAGATCTATGATTTTCCCCACGTGTGTGAAAGTGACAGCGGGCATACCATGTGTGGCCCTTCGGCTAGATTGAATATTTGTTATGAGTTATATTTGGAGTTGGATGTCTCTATGAAATTGTGGTGTTTGTTGGAACCATCTAGTGCTCAAGGTGACAGTGTGGGGTTATCTAGATTGGGAAGGCAGACTTTGAGGTCTTGTTATAGCCCTCCATGGATTAGAGTGTCTAACCGGAGAGTAGTTAAGAGTAGTATCATGAAGAGAGGATATTTATATGAGAGAGTGTTCACTAGTGAAAGTATGATCCCTAGGCCTTGTTTCTAAGCATTGAAACACCGTTTACTACTAGATACATTGTATGTTAAACTTGCTTCCTTCTTGTTGCCTTTAGTCTTTGCCTCACCGTCAAGATATTTTCTGGCACCGTTACCACTTGTATTTCACTATCTCTTCACCGAACTAGTGCACCTATATTGGGTGTGTTGGGGACACAAGAGACTTCTTGTATCTTGATTGTAGGGTTGCTTGAGAGGGATACCTTTAACCACTTCCTCCCTGAGTTCGATAAACCTTGGGTGATACACTTAAGGGAAACTTGATGCTGTTCTACAAACCTTTGCACTTGGAGGCCCAACAACTGTCTACAAGAATAGAAGTGCGTAGACATCAAAAACCTTTTAGTTTCCAGCAGCATATTCTTATCGCTACTGTCTAAGAGTATGTCATCAACATACAGTATCAGGAAGACAAAATTGCTTCCCCTGAACTTCACATAAATCCAATTTTCCAACTTCATTCTCTTTGAAACCAAAAAGCTTTATGACCTGATCAAAATTGAAGTACCATTGCCTTGAGGCTTGCTTCAATCCATAAATGGATTTCTTAAGTCGACATCATAAATGTTCTTTCCCTTCCATAACAAAACCTTACGGTTGAGCCATGTAAACATCCTCATGTAAGTCACCATTCAGAAATGCCATTCTGACATCCATCTAATGTAACTCTAGATCATAATGATCCACAAGTGTCATAATAATTCTAAACGAGTCCTTAGAAGAGACAGGTGAAAAAGGCTCATTATAATTAATACCTTCTCTTTGAGTGAAGCCCTTAGCCACAAGCCTTGCTTTGAACCTTTCGATATCACCTTTGGAGTCATGTTTGGTCATATAGACCCATTTGTTTCCCACAGTTTTGGCTCCTTTAGGAATTTCTACTAAGTCCCATACATCATTAATGCTCATGGAATTCATTTCATCTTTCATAGCATCAAGCCATTCTGACAAATGATCACTTTGTATGGCTTCCTTAAATGATGCAGGATCATCATCCAACATCGACTCATTTATATCCTCACTCATATAAGTCACATAATCATCAGGAATAACAGACTTTCTAGCCCGCTTTGACCTTCTAAGAGGTGCATTATTTGACCTCAATCACAATTTCAGGCTGCTGAGCATCTTCCATAGAAGTATCATTAGGTATGGACCCTGCCGGAGTCACATGTATCTCAGCAGGGGTAGGATTAGCAGTCCTCACAACTGGAGTCGAAAACTCAGCATGAACAGGAACCACTGGTTCTTGGATCATTGGTACCTAGACATATTCCCGTTTCTCCTCTAAAGTTATTTCGCTGCGAGTCATACTCCCCCTCAACATATCACTTTCCAAGAACACAACATGTCTTGTTTCAACAAACTTGGTGAATTGCTCTGGACAATAAAAACAATATGCCTTAGATTTTTTAGGTAACCAATGAAATGGCAGCTGACAGTCTTGGGGTCTAACTTTCCCATAATTGGATTGAAAACTCTTGCCTCGGCAGGACAGCCCCACACATGCAAGTAACTCAAGTTAGGTTTTCTCCCAGTCCATAATTCATATGGTGTTTTCGGCACCGATTTACTAGGGAACTTATTAAGAATATGTGCAGCTGTCTTTAGATCTTCTATCCATAAACCAAGCGGAAAAGTGGAGTGACTTAATATACTCCTTACCATATCCATAAAGTGCGATTCCGCTTTTCAGCGTCTCCATTTCTTTGAGGTTAGCAGTCTTTGAATCTTGAGCAACAATACCATTTTCCTGTAGGAACTTAGCAAAAGGTCTAGGAATTTGGCCATAAGAAGTGTGTCTTCCGTAGTACTCACCACCATGGTCAGACCTTACAAATTTGATCTTTTGACCAGCTTGATTCTCAACTTCAGCTTTAAATATCTTGAACTTTTCTAATGCCTCAAATCTTTCTTTGATAGGACAGATGTATCCAAAGCGGGAGAAGTCATCAGTGAATTTTATGAAGGAATCAAAACCATCCACTGATTCCACATTAAACAGACCACAGATATCATGTGAAAATTTCTAAAACTGCTGTGCTTCGTTTTGCACCTTTCTTAATTCTCTTAGGATATTTCCCTTTGATGCAATCAATAAAATGATCTAGATCCGCATCTGAGAAATCCAAAGGATGAAGAACTTGCTCCTTAATGAGATGCTCGATTCCCCCGTCGAAATATGGACCAGACGATAGTGCCATAGTTTTGAAGAAGTCTCATCATCATCGCACTTACGCTAGGTACTAACATTTACATTAGAGGAAGCATAAACTTCATTTATGGAATCACTTAAGGAAACAAGATAAAGGTTGTCTTGTCGAAAGGCAAGACCAACATCATTATTGTCAAACATAATTATACATCTCTTATTCCCAAAGTTTCGTCTCATAGACGGACACAAGGTTTTGTCTCATAGAGGGTACATAAAGTACATTATGTAAACGAAGCATCAAGCTGCTATAGAGCATAAGTGAGAACTCTCCAATAGCCTCAGCTTCAGCCTCAACACCATTAGCAACTCTAATGGTTCTTTTCCCTCTTCTTAGGGTCCTCTTCGTATCGAATCCCTGTAAGGAGTTTGCAACATGAATTGTTGCACCTGAGTCAACCCACCATGTATTGTTGGCATAATCAACATAAAGGGATTCTTCAACAAAGGTTATAACATTAGTACCTTTCTTATTGAGCCATTTCATGAACCCAATACAATCCCTCTGGACGTGTCCGCTTTTTCCACAAAAGCGACACCCATTAGGATCTTTACCATCATCATTAGGTGGTGCATCTGCATTAGGAGCTCTATTAGGGTTCTTTTGCTGAAAGAATTTAGAAGATTGCCCTTTATCTTTAAACTGAGTAGGCTTAGGCTTCATAAACTTTTTCTTCTTCTGAGAATGCTTGAACTGATTGACATGATCAACTCGTCCAGCTTCAAGTCTTTCCTCCTCTTGTACACATCTAGCCATCATTTCATACATGCCCATTTAGAATCCATTGCATTATAATTGATGGTGAACGGAGAGAACTCCGTGGGCAAGGATGCCATAATAAAATGGGCAAGGAAACCTTCAGAGATTTCCATTTCCATTGTCTTAAGTTTAGTGGCCATGTTAATTTTCCTCATGATATGCTGTCTCAGACTCCCAGTTGGATCATACCTTTCATCAATAAGCCTTCTAATGAGGCTTGTTGCATAAATTTTGGATGATCCCTTAAACTGGTCCTCAATCTTTCCAAGGTAACCCTTGGCAGTCTGAGAGTCTGAGAAGCTCCCTCATACTTTGAGTAATGGAGCCCTTAATAATCATGAGGCACTTACGATTTGAATCCTCCCACTTAGTTTTCTCATCATCATAAGACCTTTTCAGGGCATCATAATTCTCATCACCTTCAGTAGGTGCTATAGGAGGATCCTTAAGGAGAGCATAATCTATATTCAGTAAAGCTTAAGTGATCTCAAGCTTCTCCTTCCAAGTACCAAAATTTCTACCGGTCAACTATTCTATGCAATTTATAATACCAGCAATTTGAGAGGCATTAGATGCTGCAAAATAAAAAAATGCTTTAAATAAGCATCATAATTTTATACTCCTTTCATCAATCTAGTCTACATCAGCTTTGGCCAGAAATAGACATGATCAATAAAGCTTTGTGATCAAAACATCTTCCAATCAGCTATGGCCAAAATGACGGATATAAGCCACACTTAATTAAATCCTCTATGTAAGGAATTCTTTTACAATCTAGAACACATCAGCTTTGGCCAGAAGTGAACTAGACCAATTAAAATTTCATGATCAAAATAGCCGTCAATCGACTTTGGCGAATGATGGATATAAGCCATGCTTAATTTGAGGATTCACCAACTTAAAATTTGCAAAATGTTATTATTACAATTTGTTTGGAAAACAATCACCAAAGAACCAACTAAATATAATAAACACATTAAACCTTCTTAAGTGAGGTACATAATTGCATGACAAAAGAATAATTTGTCACATAATTATGTATCATAATTGACATAATAATATATGCCAAAAAACAAGCCCTAAAACTTATATATATATAGAAACCCTAACACTTATATCTTAAATGTTTAAAGAAAAGGGAGAAACATAAGTGAGCCCATAAAGTATTTGGCCTAGTCCCCTTTTTCTTTATTAATAAGGAAAAAACAAAACTTTCGGACTGGGCCGAAAATAGCCCAGCCCATCTCCCCTTAGTGGCCTGCTTGGCCCTTTAGGCAACCAACGTTGCGGGGCCGTAGGATATGATCCAACGGCAGAGAGCGCGCCCGGCCGGATCGAAACCAACCTACGACGGCCGCCCCTAGAACCCTAGCCCTCATTTTCCCCTCCCTCCTTTTCCTTTCTGCCTCCCGAGCGACACCGAATGAGAGAGAGAGCAAGGCGCAGCGGCGAAGCTATAGGGTTTCGTAGCATGGAAAACAAAAAATTTCTACCGCATACAAACAAACAAGCCAAGGTCTATCTACTAGATTGTAGCAACGAGTCTATAGAATAACTCACCCTCGAAGATTCCAAAGTGTTTAACGAGAGCGGATTCTCGTGGGTGATGTAGTCGTACTCTTTCCGATCTCAAGATCACGTAGACGATCCTTCCGGCGCTGCGTTCCGGCAGCGCTCCCATGATCGGTCACCGTTGGTGCTTTCGACGAAGACCTTCCTCTCCCTTGTTCCAGCAGGCAGCGGAGGTTGTAGCACTCTCCTCGCGATTCCGGCAGCACAACGACGTGGTACCGGAAGTAGAGGGGAGATCTCGCAAGGCTTCGCCTTAAGCCGGAGTGAGTATGGTGGAGTATGAGAGAGTCCCTCGATGATCTAGGGTTTAGACACGCCGAGGAGGAAGCTAGGCCGGCGGCTAGGGTTGCTAGGCGGCGGTGGCGGTTTGCCCTAGGGCGGCGGCGGCATCAGGTGGCGGCGCCGACAGCTTAGGGTTTGGAGGAGAGGATCTTGTGTGTCTCTAGGAGGGAGCCCTGCCCCTCCTTATATAGGTGGAGGGGCCGGCCGGCCAAGGGGAGGGATAGGATTCCCTCCCCAACTCGGCTTGGGTGGTGCGCCGCCGGTTGGAGGAGGGAACTCCTCCCCAACTCGGTTTCCCACTCCTCCTCTTTCCAAAAACTACCGTTTGACTTTCAAACTAGCCGTTTGACTTTTCAAACTAGGATTTGAATAAACCCTCTATTTTGAACAACGATGACACCGAGTATATGATGCAATCATACCAACTTGATATAACACATTCATATACCCTTCCCTCCCCCCCGGAGTGCCGGACATTCCGGAACCTTCTAGAATATTCCTGATGAAAACACCGGAACCATTCTCCAACTCCGAAACGGGACTTTCCTTATATGAATCTTATTCTCCGAACCATTCCAGATCTCCTCGTGATATCCCGAATCCCATTCGAAACTCCGAACAACATTCGGACTCTTTCTCATCATTCCATAACTACTCAAACAACGTCGAATCCTTAAGTGTGTCTCCCTACGGTTCGTGAATTACGCGGACATGATCGAGACACTTCTCCGATCAATAACCAATAGAGGAATCTGGAAATTCATATGGCTCCCACATATTTCTACGATTACTTTGCGATCGAATGAACCACTTACATACGATACCAATTTCCCTTTGTCTCACGATAGTTTACTTATCCGAAGTTTTGATCGTCGGTATCTCCGCATACCTAGTTCAACCTCGTTACCGATAAGTACTCTTTTCTCGTTCCCGTGATATGTGATCCCTTGTGAGCCAGTCACATGCTTGCAAGCTAATTGGATGACATTTCACCGAGAGGGCCCAGAGTATATCTATCTGTCATGTGGATGGACAAATCCCAATCTTAATCCATGTGTTTCAACCAATACTTTCCGAACACTCAATGCCACCTTTATAGCCACCCAGTTACGGTGTGGTGTTTGATGTCATCAAAGCATCCATCCGGTAAAGGTGATATGCATGATCTCATGGTCGAAGGAATTAGGTTACTATGTATCAGAAAGCATATAGCAATTGAACTATTAAAATAACTTGATCTTTATGCTACGCTTATCTATAGGAGTATGTCCACCATATCATTCTCCTAACGATATGATCTTGTTGTTAATAACATCTCAATGTTCATGATAGGGAAACCACAATCATCTATTAACCAACAAGCTAGTATTATATAGAGGCTTTACTAGGGACTCTTATTTTAGTTTACAAATCACACAAGTATCAATGTTTCCTTGTTAATACTATTATAGCATGAATGTAAACATTTATCATAAACACAAAGATATAATAATAACTACATTTATTATTGCCTCTAGGGCATATCTCCAACAGTCTCCCACTTGCACTAGAGTCATCTAATCTAGATTACATGGTAATATACCGAACACCCATGGCAGTTTGGTGCTGGTCATGTTTTGCCCTCGGGAGAGGTTTAGTCAACGGATCCGCCACATTCAGATCTGTGTGTACTTTGCAAATCTTTATATCCCCATCTTGGATATGTTCTCGAATAGCGTGAAAACGTAGCTTGATATGCTTCAACTTCTTGTGTGACCTTGGTTCTTGCGCATTGGCTATGGCGCCCATGTTATCACAGTAGATAGACATTGGGTCCAGCGCACTAGGAACCACACCCAGCTCTGTAATGAACTCTTTCATCCATATCGCTTCTTGTGAAGCCTCTGAAGCAGCCATGTATTCCAACTCAGTTGAAGATCTTGCCACAACACTTTGCTTTGCACTCCTCCAGCTAACTGCTGCACCATTCAAAATAAATGCGTATCCAGATTGTGATTTAGAATCATCTGGATCGGTGTTCCAACTAGCATCTGTGTAACCATTAACAACGAGTTGTTCATCACCTCCATAAGAAAGAACCATATCCTTAGTTCTTCTCAAGTACTTAAGGATGTTTTTGACCGCTGTCCAATGATCCACTCCTGGATCACTTTGATATCTGCTAGTTAAACTAACAGCATATGCAATGTCGGGTCTAGTACATAGCATGGCATACATTAGAGATCCTATGGCTGAGGCATAGGGAGTCTTAATCATCCTTTCTCTATCTTCTGCCGATGTCGGACTTTGAGTTTTACTCAAGGTCGATGAGCAACATGGGCAAGAACCCTTTCTTGCTATCTTCCATTCCAAACCTCTTTAGAACTTTGTCCAAATATGTACTTTGTGACAATGATATTTGGCGTCTTGATCTATCTCTATAAATCTTTATGCCTAATATGTAAGCTGCTTCGCCAAGATCCTTCATTGAAAAACTATTATTCAAATATTCCTTGACACTATTAAGAAGGTCTACATCATTCCCAATCAACAATATGTCATCTACATATAGTATTAAGAATGCTACAGAGCTCCCACTCACTTTCTTGTAAATACAAGCTTCTCCATAAGTCTGTATAAAACCAAAACTTTTGATTACCTTATCAAAACGTTGATTCCAACTCCGGGATGCTTGCTTCAATCCATAGATGGACCTTTGAAGTTTGCATACCTTGTTAGCACCTTTAGGATCGACAAAACCTTTGGGTTGCATCATATACAACTCTTCATCAATGTCTCCATTGAGGAATGTTGTTTAACATCCATCCGCCATATCTCATAATCATAATATGCAGCGATTGCTAACATAATCCTCACAGATTTTAGCCGCTCTGGTGAGAAAGTCTCATCGTAGTCAACTCCTTGAATTTGTCGAAACCCCTTTGCGACAAGCCGAGCTTTATAGACAGAACATTACCATCGGCATATGTTTTCTTCTTGAAAATCCATTTGTTCTCGATGACCTTCGCCATCCGTAAGTCCACCAAAGTCCATACTTGGTTTTCGTACATGGATCCAATCTCGGATTTCATGGCTTCTTGCCATTTATTGGAATCTGGGCTCATCATCGCTTCCTCATATGTCGCGGGTCATCGGTGTTGTCCACCAACATGACACTCATAACGGGATCATACCAATGGGGTGGTACGAGTTCTCGTTGACTGCGAGGCTCAGAGCAACTTCAACCAAAGTTTCATGATCATCATCATTAGCTTCCTCTCTTATTGGTGCACCACAGGAACTTCTTCCTGCTGCGCTACTCGCAATTTCGAGAGAAGGTTCGACAACCTCGTCGAGTTATACTTTCCTTCCAGTCACTTCTTTCGAGAGAAATTCCTTCTCTAGAAAGGATCCATTCTTAACGAAGATTTTGCCTTGAATCTATGATAGAAGGTATACCCAATAGTTTCCTTCGGGTATCCTATGAAGGCGCATTTTTCCGCTTTGGGTTCAAGCTTGTCCATTTGTAACTTCTTTACATAGGCTTCATCCCCAAACTTTAAGGAGCGACAATCTAGGTTTCTTCCCAAACCATAATTCATACGGTGTCGTTTCAGCGGATTTAGACGGTGCCCTATTTAAAGTGAATGCGGTGTTTCTAATGCATAACCCCAAAATGATAGCGTTAAATCGTAAGTGACATCATAGAGCGAACCATATCTATGAGAGTTCGACATGTCGGACACACCATTACGCTGTGGTGTTCCCGTGTCATCAATTGTGAAAGTATTCCGCATTTCTTCAAATGCTCGCCAAACTCGTAACTTAGATATTCACCTGCACGATCAGAACGTAGAAATTTAATCTTCTTGTTACGTTGATTCTCTACCTCACTTTGAAATTCCTTAAACTTCTCGAAAGTTTCGGACTTATGTTTCATGAAATAGATATACCCATATCTACTCAAATCATCCGTGAAGGTCAAGAACATAACGATAACCACCGCGCGATGCTACACTCATTGGACCACACACATCGGTATGTATGATTTCCAATAAGTCTGTAGCTCGCTCCATCATACCAGAAAATGGAGTCTTAGTCATTTTACCCATCAGACATGCTTCACATCTATCAAGTGATTCGAAATCAAGTGATTCAAGAAGTCCATCGGAATGGAGTTTCTTCATACGCTTCACTCCAATGTGACCAAGACGACAGTGCCACATATAGGTCGAATTATCGCTCGATTTCAAATGTTTAGCCTCAATGTTATTAATATGTGTATTTCCACTATCGAGATTCAATAAGAATAGACCATCTATCAAAGGTGCATGTGCATAAAACATATTACTCATATAAATCGAACAACCATTATTTTCGGACTTAAACAAGTAACCGTCTCGCAATAAACAAGATCCCGATATAATGTTCATGCTCAACGCAGGCACCAAATAACAATTATTTAAGTATAAAAATAATCCCGATGGTAGATGAAGGGGTAGCGTGCGGACCGCGATCACATCAACCTTTGATCCGTTTCCCACGCGCATCGTCACCTCGTTCTTTGCTAGCTTCCGTTTATTTTGCAGCACCTGTTTCGAGTTACAAATATGAGCAACCGAACCAGTATCAAATACCCAGGCACTACTACGAGTACTAGTGAGATACACATCAATAACATGTATATCAGATATACCTTTCTTCTTGATGTTGCCGTTCTTCAAATCTGCCAAGTACTTTGGGCAATTCCACTTCCAGTGACCTTCTCCCTTGCAGTAAAAGCACTCAGTATCAGGCTTAGGTCCAGCCTTGGTCTTCTTCGTCGGCGTGGTAACTTTCTTACCACCCTTCTTGAAGTGTCCTTACGCTAGACTTGCCTTTCTTGAATTTGGTGGTCTTATTGACCAACAACACTTGGTGCTCTTTCTTGATCTCCACTTCTGCAGATTTCAACATGGCAAAGAGTTCTGGCAACGTCTTGTTCATGTTTTGCATGTTGTAGTTCATCACAAAGTTATGCAAAGGAGTCTCATGAGAAAACAAATTATTGAAACAATAGGCCATTAGCATAGGAAGTCAAAATGAATGCAACTTCAAAGCTTTCAACACAAAACTGGGAAACTTAATATTATTGAGATGCATAAAACCATGTTTCCCTCTCTCATAATAAATTTTAGTAGCACTTTGAATAAAGTTGACAATATAACTCTCACAGGAAACAACTTTATCATCAGAATGATCATACTTACGATCATCAAAAAGAGGTCCAAGGTCATAAACTGGATCAATAGAAGCAAGTTGTTCCATCGTGAAACCTTCATTAGGCAGGCTATTTTCACAAAGAGCTTTAGCAAATTTACAAAAGTTAAACTCATAAAAATCTCCATCAAACTTAGTTAAAACTTTCTTCTTTTTACAATCTATAATAGCTCCACAAGTCTTCAAGAAAGGTCTACCAAAAATGATAGGACAAGTTTTACTAGCTGTTGAATTAAGCACTAGAAAATCAGTAGGATACTTAGTCTACCGCAGAGAAACTCCACATCTCTTACCATACCAGTAGGGAAAATGGTTTCCTTATTAGCAAGGTGAATAACCACATCAATGTCCTCAAGCTCACAAGGACCAATTTCATGCATAATTTCCCTGTAAAGCTCATAAGGAATAGCACTAGAACTAGCACCAATATCACATAAACCATAATAGCAATGATCACCAATAAACCAGAAAGCACAGGGACACTAGCTTTTTTAGATTCTCTAGGATGAGAGATAATATTAGAAGTGTCTTCACAGAAGACAATGTGCTCATCCTCTATATTTCTAGTGACAAGATCTTTCACAATAGCTACCATAGGTTCAATGTTTATTTGCTCATCTGGTTCCACAGTTTTCTTTACACTTTTGCTAACCACATAAGCTATGATAGAATGTTCCTTTACCTTAGCAGGAAAAGGGATTTTCTCAACATAAGGTTCAGGCAAAATAGGATCGATAGTGCAAACTTCAATGCTAGCAGAAACATGGGTAACAATGTCTTTATAAGGAGCATGGTACTTATTCCACTTCTTTTTAGGAATTTCTATATAAGAGGAAAAGGCCTTAAAACAGTTGGCAATAATTTGAGAATCAAGAACATATCAGTAATAATATCATGGAAATAATCAGTTCCCATAAAAGATTTGATGCATTCATAATCATAGTTTATACCTGACTTTCTTCCTTTATCATTCTCCCATGCTTTAGTGTTCTCTTGAATACGGTCTAGGAGATCCCATTTAGCTTCTTCCTTCATATGTGTGAATGATCCAGCACAAGAAGCATCTACTAAATCATTATCATGAAGAGAAAGCCTAGCATAAAAGTTATTAATAATAATATTGTTAGGGAGTTCATGAATAGGACATTTAAGCATTAGTAACTTCAGTCTCCCCCAAGCTTGAGTTGTACTCTCTCCATCACGAGGCCAAAAGTTATATATCAGATTCCTATCCTTATGAATCTCACTGGGAGGATAGAATTTAGAATAAAAGAGAGGTACTATTTCTTCCCATTCCATGGATTGTCCATTCTTCAACAGCTTATACCATTCTTAAGCTCTTCCTTTCAACGATATAGAGAGTAACTTCTTCTTCACCTGTTTAGTTGTGATACATGCACACATAAACAACCCACATAATTCATGTATAAAAAGCAAGTGATCACCAGGATGGAAAGTTACATCCCCTAAATAATAATTATCCATAACACGATCAACAATACTTATAGGTATCTTAAAAGTATCTATCTCAACAGGCGGTGGTTCATCTACTACCCTAACAGTGGTAGTAGTTTTCCCAAACAGAAAACCAAGTGGGTTATCCATATTGGAAACAAAGTAACACACATAAATAAAAAAAATACTCATAGTAGAAGTTTCCTTTACCAGTTCCACTCTTCAATAGCGCTTCACTCCACCGCAACGGCGCCAGAAAATAGTCTTGATGACCCACAAGTATAGGGGGTGTATGGTAGTACTTCCGATAAATAGTGTCGATCCCAACGAGGAGCAAAGGTGTTGACTAGTGGTGCGGGCAGAAATCTCTGTAAATACTTAGCAAGCAGTTTTAGGGTTTATGATAAAGCAAAGAAATAAAGTGCAAGTAATAAAGACAGTAAACAATTGTAGCAAGAGGCCCAATCCTTTCTTAGCAAAGGACAAGACGGTGGAAATACTAATGAGGACCAAACGTTCTCGAGGACACATGGGAATTCTGTCAAGTGCTTTCGCTTCATATAGTGAATAGTCTTCTTTGGTTTTGTAAGTGTTACGTGGGTAAACCTGTGATAATGTACCGACCTTACTTGGACTAATACATACATGTGATTAAACCCCTTGCAAGCATACTCAAACACAAGAAAGCAATTAAGGTATAAACCTAACCATAGCCTTAAACTCTGAGATCCTACGCTCCCTTGTGCAATGGTGTACTAATGGGGGTTTATGTTTCTGTCACTCCGGCAACCCCACAATTAGTAGCCAATGCACAATAAATTCCCCTAGGCTCATAAATGGTGAAGTATCATGTAGTCGATGTTCACATGACACCACTAGAAGAATATCACCACAACTTAAATACTAAGCCATTGAATAATATCTCAACACAAATCCACTACTAACAACATGACTTCTCCCATGTCCTCAAGACCTAAACGAACTACTCACGAGACATCATATTGATCAAGATCAAAGATGATATGGTGATGAATAACAATCTGAACATAAATAATAATCCAATGGTTCCACTCACAAGCATCAACTATAATAGTAATCAACATCGGGAAAGTTTCCCCTAAGAACTATGTAAGATTCAACACAATTGTTACAGCGGGATGGAGTGGTGATGATGGTGTTGGTGGAGATGATGGTGTGGATGATGATGATGATGATCCCGATGAAGTCTAGCTTGATCATGGCGTTGATGGCGATGATCTGCCCTCTCCGGAAGAATTTCCTGGCGAAATCTGTATCTTGAGAGCTCTTTCTCTCGGTGTTTTCGCTTGTGAGGCGAAATCTTTCTGTGGTCTCCCGTGTATTAGGGTTTCGAGGAAGATATAGGCGAGAGGAGCCAGAGAGGTGGGCAGTGGGCCACACCCCTGTGAGCGCGGACTAGGGGTGGCTCGCTTTGGGAGGGCCCGTGGCCCATATCCGCCTCCACTTCTGGCATTCTTCGTCTTCTAGGAAAATAGGATTTTCCATAGTTGTTCTGGTATTTTTCTGGTCTTCGCGAAATTGCATCAAACACCGCTTTTTTCCATCAGAATCCTGACTCCGGCAGTTCATCCTCCAAGAATCATCCAACATGCAAAAACAGATGAAAAGACATAAGTAACACCTCTTAATATGAAATATATCAATGAATAGAGGCAAATTATGATATAGGATGGTGATGCAAATTGGACATATCAGTCCCCTATTTATAGCACTTGCACTAGGAGAACCAGCACCTTAGGATGGATGGTCATGATGCCCCTGATTAGGGAATCTAATGGCTGTTATTAAACAACCCCTTAATCATCATTAATTTGACTTAGATTGAACACAACAATCTTTAGATCACTGCAGATCACGTATCCAACATTCTCCCCTTGATCGTGAGATAAACTTATAAACTCATTTCTCAACAAAACTACATATGAGACAACGATGTAACGGCTATAGAGTACCGCAGAACCCGATTACTACAATATACCTCTTTATTTCAAAACAAAGATTCTTTAACTTACGAGCTCCATAAACTTATACTTATTACAAACTTATGAGCTCAACTCTTTGTTGAAACTTATACAGAGACAATAAATTGTAATGGTCAGTTCAGTATCATTGAACTAATTGACTATAGTTCATCATTACATCGAAGAGAAGAACCCTTCTTAGTTTATGGGGAGATGGTGTCATTACGGTCCCAATTCCAGGATCAAAAGCTTTCTAACAATCCCATTCTAGCAACATGCTCTTTAAACACACTGGGTGGCAAGCCTTTTGTAAGTGGATCCGCTAACACTTCTTTAGTCTTTATATGCTTAATACTTATTGTCTGATCCTGAATTCTATCTTTCACAAAAAGATACTTAATGTCAATGTGTTGGCAGCACCACTTGACTTTTTGTTACTCGAATAGATCACTGCAGGTTGATTATTGCAGAAAAGAGTGAGTGGCTCAGATATACTGTCAATAACCCTTAAGCCTGGAATGAAATTCTCCAGCCATACTGACTGCCCGGTTGCCTCATAACATGTCACAAACTCTGCCTGCATTGTTGATGATGCAGTAACACTTTGCTTGGTGCTTTTCCAAAAAAATAGCACCTTCTGCTAGGGTGAATATGTAACCTGATATGGATTTCTTAGTATCAACACCCGCAAAATCAGCATCGAATAACCCACCACCTCAAGGTTATTAGTTCTCTTATATGTGAGCATGAGACCTTTAGTGCCTTGCAAATAGCATAAAGCTTTCTTAGCGACCTTCGGTGATCCAACCTGGATTAGGTGATATCGCCAAGCATCCTGGTTATGAATGCTAAGTCAGGGCCAGTGCACACTTGTGCATACATCATGCTTCCAATGATTGAAGCATAAGGAACTGACTTCATCTATGCAGATTCATAATCATTACTTGGGCACTAGAAATTCCCAAACTTGTCGCCCTTGACAATAAGAGCAGGCGAGGCTGAGAACTTATGCATATTGAACTTTTTGAGTACCTTCTCAATATATGCTCTTTTTGATAGCCCCGTGAATTTGAATGCCCAAGACATAAGCGAATTCACCAAGATCTTTCATGTCAAATTTTGAAGAGAGAAACTGATACGTCAGAAACGTATCTATAATTTTTGATGTTCCATGCTTGTTTAGTATCTACTTTGCTTTGCTTTGTCTATCTTTGAGGTGTTTTTATATCTTTTCTGCAACTAACCTATTAACAAGTTGCCACGATTGCCGATTACTGTTTTCTTACATTTTGGTTCGAAGGAAGAAAATCAATATTCTCGGAATTGGATGGGACAAAAGCCAAAGTTATTATTTTCCCGGAGCAACACGGAACATAAAAGCAGAGCCGGAGGGGGGGCACAGGGTGGCTGCACCCCCTAGGAGCGGGCATGCCCTAGGGGCGCCTAGGGAGGGTGTGGGCCCCCTGGCTCCCCACCGACGTTGCCTCCTGCACCTATAAGAATCTCCCGACAGATAAACCCTAAAAAATCCATAAGAAATCCACGAAAACCTCCGTAGCACCGCCACCACTGAACGGGAGATTTGGGGGACAGAGAGTTTCTGTTCCGGCACCCTGTCGGGACGGGGAAGTGCCCCCAGATCCATCTCCATCGATCTCCATCACCGTTGCTGATTCCCATGACAAGGAGGGACTAGTTCTCCTTCGAGGCTAAGGGCTCTACCGATAGCTATGTGTTCATCTCTCTCTCTCTATGCATGACCTTGTGGTCATGAGGTTTTTTAATCAAGTAGATCCACCTTGCTACTCAAGTGCTTCATTAGAAATCTGCTCTCCCCATGTGTGTGAAAGTGACAGCGTGCACGCCATGGTGGCACTTAGGCTTGAGTCTACATAAATACTCTTTGTGCTTTAATAGATCTATGCTTTTCCCCACGTGTGTGAAAGTGACAGCGGGCATATCATGTGTGGCACTTTGGCTAGATTGAATATTTGTTATGAGTTATATTTGGAGTTGGATGTCTCTATGAAATTGTGGTGTTTGTTGGAACCATCTAGCGCTCAAGGTGACAGTGTGGGGTTATCTAGATTGGGGAAGGCAGACTTTATGGAGTGCTGTTATAGCCCTACCATGGATTAGAGTGTCCAACCGGAGAGTAGTTAAGAGTAGTATCATGAAGAGAGGATATTTATATGAGAGAGTGTTCACTAGTGAAAGTATGATCCCTAGGCCTTGTTTCTAAGCATTGAAACACAGTTTACTACTAGATCTATTGTATGTTTGCTTGCTTCCTTGTTGTTGCCTTTAGTCTTTGCCTCACTGTCAAGCTATTTTCTAGCACCGTTACCACTTGTATTTCACTATCTCTTCGCCGAACTAGTGCAACTATATTGAGTGCGTTGGGGACACAAGAGACTTTTTGTATCTTGATTGCAGGGTTTCTTGAGAGGGATACCTTTGACCACTTCCTCCCTGAGTTCGATAAACCTTTGGTGATCCACTTAAGGGAAACTTTCTGCTGTTCTACAAACCTCTCAGACTTGGAGGCCCAACAACTATCTACAAGAATAGTAGTGCGTAGACATCAAGCTCTTTTACTCGGCACTTCTTGGGAGGTAAGGTAAAAGGTACTCACATCCTCTTGGTGTGTGAGTGCTCAGTTATTTCCTTTAGATTCTTGCTTTTGTCTTTTGTTTATTGTTTTCACTAGTTAGGCTTAATGGAAAACAACAAAAAATTAGAGAGCTTTATAGTATCTATCTTGAGTTAGGACATGAAGTGTTTGAAGAGAAAATTAAAAAACCTATGGAACTTTATTTTCATGCTAATAGCAATGTTATTAGTATGAATTCTTTGGAAACCATTATTGCTAATGCAATGGAAAATTCTAAGCTTGGGGAAGCTAGTTTTGATGAAAATGATCTTTTTACTCCCCCAAGCACGGAGGAGAAAATTTTCTTTGATGATACTTCACCTCCAATATATGATGATTACAATGATGAGTATGATATTTTTAGTCCACCTACTATTGAGGAGAAAGTTAATTGTGATTACAATCTGCCTCCTATATTTGATGATTATGGTGATGAGAATATTAATGATAGCTATATTGTTGAATTTGCTCCCACTACAACTAATAACAATGACTATGCTTATGTGGAGAGTAATAATTATATGCATGTGGCTCATGATAAGAATGTTTCATGTGATAGTTATATTGTTAATTTTATTCATGATGCTACTGAAAGTTATTATGAGAGAGGGAAACATGGTCTTATGCAGCTTAATAATATTAAGTTTCCCTTCTTTATGTTGAAAGTCTTGAAGTTGCACTTGTTTTGCTTTCCTATGCTTGTTGCTTTGTGCTTTCAAGACTTGTTTATTTACTAGATTCCTATGCATAAGAAGTGGGTTAGAATTAAATGCGTTTTGAATTTGCTTCTTGATGCCCTCTTTTACTTCAATTGATATTTCTTATGAGAGCATCTTCTCAAACTATCAAGCCTAACTTAAAGGCGGTAAAAAGTACTTGTTGGGAGATAACCCAAGAGTTTTCTTGAGTCTTGGAAGTTATTACTTATGTAATGACCTATTCTTATCCTTTTGTTTGCTTTTGTGCCAAGAATAACCTCTAATGAGAGGAAGTAAGATTTGGGGAGTTGTTGTCCTGAAACAGATTTCTGTCCTCCACCATAAAAATTCGTGAGAGGTCTCTGTAACTAGGACTGAGCTGATAATTTATGAATAAATCCTCCAATATGTTAGATAACTTTCGTTAGTTCAACACATTTTGATTTCAGCAATAGAAGGTCTTCAAAAAAATCGGTTTCTACCTGCTGGTCTATTTTGACAGATTTCTGCCATTATTTCCATTTGCTTCTTATTGATTCCTTTTTTAGTTCTCTTTTGGGGAATTGAGATTTTTGAAGGAGTTGATACAGTAGATTGTGTTTTTAGTGAAAAGTTTTTCTTTTCCAAAGCTTTGCCTAAAGGTCTATTATCTTTTGAATACACTAATGTTGCTAATGAAGATTGTGTGAAGTTTTGTATGAAGGAAAAATTTCAGGTGTGGAGATAGAATGATGTAATGAGATGAAGAATGGACAAAAGCTCAAGCTTGGGGATGCCACCATGGTGTCACCCCAGGAAATATCCAAGAGGTACAAGCGTCAAAGCTTGGGGATGCCCAAGGCATCCCCTTCTTCATCAATAAAAAGCTCAGTGCATCGACACTTCGTTTTTATTGTTTCATGCACAGTTGTGCTGTTCTTGGAGCGTTTTAGTTTTAGTTTTTGGTTTTTGTTTGCTTAGTTTGCTTGAGTAAGTTGGTTGGATCACAACACACTTCTTGTGGAGAGAGACACACTCTGTTTTCATTGCCTAGAACACTCTAGTTTTCATTCTTATTGTCTTGTATTTGTTCTCTTTGCTAGCACTTGTGTTTAGCCTTAGTTTTCTTGTGCTTTCAGCTTAGAACTTTTTAGTTCTTATTTGTGGATTTGTGATACAAGCTCACTGATCTTTGTTGATTATTATCTTTGTGAGTTTTTCAAATAAGTCGATTGGTGTTGGAAAAGAGTAGAAAGCTTCATGCTTTAGTGGTACAAAGGAGCTTGTTTTCACTGTGGCTTAGACTTTAGCATGTCATGCTAGATCTTGTTTTGACCTTATGCTTAGGTTGCTGTAGCATGACTTTTCCAAACAATTGAGATTGCTTAATGTGACTTGAAGGAACCATGTGTTGTTTAGCATACAAAAGCATAGTATTGCGGTATTCTCCTTTGATGCTTTGTTTGGGTTGACTTGGCACATGGTCACACCATTATGCACAAGTCACCATAGCCTCTATGATCATCTAGTCCTTGACTTGTAGTACCACTCTATGCTTTGATTAGTAATGTTTTGTTGCTCTACATGATTATGGCCATTATTGCTCTCTTAGTTGGTTGCTCCTAGTCTTTTGCTAGCCTCCACTTGTATGAGTAAGCTCTACTCATGCTTCCAAATCCCAAGAAACCAAGTTATTCCATATTGTCCACTATAAACTCCTATGCATGGTGTGTTACACCATTCCAAGTATATTCTTGTTTTCAGCTATCTTCTAATTAAAAAATATTTTGTTATGTGAAAACTTAGTCATTAAAGCCCTCACAAACTTGACGGCACACTTTATATTATTTTCCCCTAATAAACTTGAACCATTGTGGTGTTATGTTGTATATGCTTGCACTTATACGTTGGAATTAGCAGAACCATGCTGTCACGGGGAACATTTTCAACATTGCACTTGTACTTTGTACTCAGTTGATATCATGCTCTTTTGTGCATGGATGTCACGTGTGAAATAAAAAGAGAACTTGTAAGTCCATGGAGTTTTTATTATGTGTTAGAGAAACGCCTGTGACGCTAGCCTAAGCCATGCCTAATCATGGTGGAAACTTGCAGTATGACCATAGTGACATCTATGAAGCATTCTTCTTATAAAAAAAAGAGACACATTGAGAAAAGAGGAAAGATAGAAAAAAGTAAAATATTCCCATGGTAAATAAGAATATTCTGAGATGCTCATTGTACACTTGCCTTGTCATTTTGGTTATGGGATAGCTCTGTACCATGTGCAAGGGTACCCCATTGGCGGTTCTCAACGATATGCAAATACTTACAATGACAAGAACTTACAGTTGACTAAAGTTGAGTAGCATGAGGTGTGGCCCTCGTATTCAAGGTACTTGAGATTGTCAACTTATACTCCGTCAAGCATGTACTCCATCTTTGTTCACTTTAACCTTAATCACTTCAAGATGCTTATGATAGGGGCAATGAGGGCTGAAAGCTAACAAGTACCATAATTTTTGAAACTTGAAATCCCTGCTTCCTTTATAAAAGGCTTTTCTTCCACCATTACTTGAGTATCCACCTTCTACCTTTAGGCACCATTAAGAGAGCATAGTTGTCACTCTGTGTGCAGTGTCCCAAAACTTATTGATTGATGCATATTGTTGATATTACTTGTTCTTGTGCTACTTGTTTCTAGTCACCCTTGTGAACTTTGAAGGTCTCCTATGCATCTATATTGCTACTCTTTGAGGGACAAGATGAATGCCACTATGCCATGTTTTCTATATGTGAAACAAACAAACGTTTTTCAATGCATATTATTCAAGATCTTTGTTTGTAGCCTTTCATGTTGCATGCATAGTTACTATGTCCTATTGTTAGAACTCCATCTTTCATGCACATGTTTAGAGTTCTTTGATCCTAGATTTCAATGCTTGCAAATGGTTTGATCTTGGTTTTGATGGTGCATGTCACCTCAAAATTATTCTTTTATCACTTACCTACTAGAGGACGAGCAGGAGTTAAGCTTGGGGATGCTTGATCGTCGGAAGCGTATCTATAATTTTGATGTTCTGTTGGAATTATGCCTAGAGGCAATAATAAAGATGTTATTATCATAATTCTTGTTCATGATAAAGTTTATATTCCATGCTAGAATTGTATTAGCGGAAACTTTAATACTTGTGTGGTTTGTGAACAACCTGTGTCCCTAATCGCCTCTATGGACTATCTCATTGATCAATGATGCTTAAGGTTTCCTAACCATAGACATGAGTTGTCAATTGATAATGAGATCATAACATTGGAGAATGATATGATGGATGACCCAAACTAAGCAAAGCAATTAGATCGTATCATCGTGTTCATCTTTGAAGCTTTTCCTATGTCAAATATTGTATTCCTTAGACCATGAGATAATACAACTCCTGGTATCGGAAGAAAGCTTTGAGGTCATCAAGCGTCATCCTATGAGAGGGTGATCATAAAGGTGTCTCTCGGTGATCGGAAAGTATTTGTTGGGTTGTATGTATCGATATGGAATTTGTCCCTCCCAAGTCGGAGAGATATACTTGGCCCACTCGTGTCGATATCAACACCGCTTGCAAGCATGTGGTTAAGGAGTTAATCACAAAGTGATATCGGATTACGGAACGAGTAAAGTACTTTTGTGAGCGAGATTGAACTAGGTATGGCCATGCCGACGATCGAATCTCGGGCAAGTAAAATATCGCGAGACGAAGGAATATATATATGGGATTCATTGAATCCTGGCATCGTGGTTCATCCGATATGATCATCGATGAATGTGTGGGAGTCAATATGGGTGCCCAGACCCTGTTGATTATTGATAGAAGATCATGCATATTCTCGAACCCGAGGTCACACTTAACGTGTCTTGACGCTAGGATAGATTGGATAATTGGTTTATGAGTTTTTGTTCGGAGTCTCGGATGGGATTCGGGACATCACGAGAGGTTCCGGAGAATAAGATTCATATAAGGCAGTGCAGTTTTTGGAGTTCGGGATTGTTCCGGGTTAATCGGTATTGTACCGGAAGCTTCTAGAACCTTCCGGAAGGGGACCAACGTGGCCCCACCTTCCGGGAGGGGGCATGGGCCTATGAGGGAGTGTCCTGGCCGCATTGGGCCAGGGGCACAAGGCCCCATAGGGCCCAGCCGATCCTATAGGGTTTAAATCGTTTAAACTAGAGATAGGGTTTCTAGAAGAGGGGAGAGTCCTTGCCCCTCCTCCCCTCCCTTGGCCTAGGCCCAAGGCTTGGAGGAGGGCAAGGCTGGCCGCCCCTCTATAAATAGAGGGCTGGTCGCCCCTCCCCTACACCTGGTCTCCAACCCTAGTTGCCTTGCTACCTTCCTCTCCCTCACATTTGTTTGTAGGCGAAGCCTGCTGAAATTCTCCACCATATACACCACGCCGTGTGTTGTAGATCCAATCTATCTCTCCACCATACTTGCTGTTCCGAGGAAGGAGGAGGCGTCGAGTCTTTGCGTGTGCATCTCACGGAGGCACCGCCACTTGTGGTGCTAGATCGATCGGATCGCGAGGAGGAGAAGCGTGCGACTACATCACCCACATTCCGACGAACGTTCCGCTATGCGAATCTTCAAGGGTATGAAGATCTAATCCAATCTCTCTCGTTTATTGAATCTCCTAGATTAGATCTTGGCTTTCCCTCTGTTCGCATCCGTAGAAAATTTTGATTTACTATGCCGCGAAACCCTTCAGTTCCATGCTTGTTTAGTATCAACTTTGCTTTGATTTGTCTTTCTTTGAGATGTTTTATATCTTTTATGGAACTAACCTATTAACAAGTTGCCACAGTTCCAGTTGCCTGTTTTCTATTGTTTTTAGTTCCAGAAAGGCAGAAAATCAATATTCTAGGAATTGGACGGGACAAAATCCAAAGTTATTATTTTTCCCGGAGCAACACAGAACCACGAAGCAGAGTCGGAGGGGGGCCACAGGGAGGACGCAGCCCCTAGGCGCGGGCAAGCCCTGGGGGCGCCTAGGGAGGGTGTGGGCCCCCTGGCTCCCCACCAACCTTGCTTCGAGCGCCTATAAGAAGCTCCTAACTTGGAAAACCTAAAAAATCCAGAAGAAATCCACGAAAACCTCTGCAGCACTTTGCCTTAAAGTATTTGTTAGGCACCACGACGGGAAGTGCCCCCGGAGCTATCTCCATCGATCTCCACCACCATCTCCATCACCTTTGCTAATTCCCATGATGAGGAGGGAGTAGTTCTTCCTCGAGGCTAAGGGCTCTACCGGTAGCTATGTGTTCATATCTCTCTCTATGCATGATCTTGTGGTCATGAGCTTTGTAATCAAGTAGATCTACCTTGCTACTCAAGTGCTTCATTAGATCTCTACTCTTCCCATGTGTGTGAAAGTGACAGCGTGCACGCCATGGTGGCACTTAGGTTTGAGTCTATATAAAATACTCTTTGTGCTTTAATAGATCTATGCTTTTCCCCACGTGTGTGAAAGTGACAATGGCATACCATGTGTGGCCCTTGACTAGATTGAATATTTGTTATGAGTTATATTTGGAGTTGGATGTCTCTATGAAATTGTGGTGTTTGTTGGAACCATCTAGTGCTCAAGGTGACAGTGTGGGGTTATCTAGATTGGGGAAGGCAGACTTTGAGGAGTGCTGTTATAGCCCTCCATGGATTAGAGTGTCTAACCGGAGAGTAGTTAAGAGTAGTATCATGAAGAGAGGATATTTATATGAGAGAGTGTTCACTAGTGAAAGTATGATCCCTAGGCCTTGTTTCTAAGCATTGAAACACCGTTTACTACTAGATCTGTTGTATGTTCGCTTGCTTCCTTCTTGTTGCCTTTAGTCTTTGCCTCACCGTCAAGATATTTTCTGGCACCGTTACCACTTGTATTTCACTATCTCTTCACCGAACTAGTGCACCTATATTGGGTGTGTTGGGGACACAAGAGACTTCTTGTATCTTGATTGTAGGGTTGCTTGAGAGGGATACCTTTAACCACTTCCTCCCTGAGTTCGATAAACCTTGGGTGATACACTTAAGGGAAACTTGATGCTGTTCTACAAACCTTTGCACTTGGAGGCCCAACAACTGTCTACAAGAATAGAAGTGCGTGAACATCAAAACCTTTAGTTTCCAGCAGCATATTCTTATCGCTCGCTCAAGAGTAGAGTATGTCATCAACATCTGATGTCGAAGACAAAATTGCTTCCCCGAACTTCACATAAATCCAATTTTCCAACTTCATTCTCTTTGAAACCAAAAGCTTTATGACCTGATCAAAATTGAAGTACCATTGCCTTGAGGCTTGCTTCAATCCATAAATGGATTTCTTAAGTCGACATCATAAATGTTCTTTCCCTTCCATAACAAAACCTTACGGTTGAGCCATGTAAACATCCTCATGTAAGTCACCATTCAGAAATGCCATTCTGACATCCATCTAATGTAACTCTAGATCATAATGATCCACAAGTGTCATAATAATTCTAAACGAGTCCTTAGAAGAGACAATTGAAAAGGCTCATTATAATTAATACCTTCTCTTTGAGTGAAGCCCTTAGCCACAAGCCTAGCTTTGAACCTTTCGATATCACCTTTGGAGTCATGTTTGGTCATATAGACCCATTTGTTTCCCACAGTTTTGGCTCCTTTAGGAATTTCTACTAAGTCCCATACATCATTAATGCTCATGGAATTCATTTCATCTTTCATAGCATCAAGCCATTCTGACAAATGATCACTTTGTATGGCTTCCTTAAATGATGCAGGATCATCATCCAACATCGACTCATTTATATCCTCACTCATATAAGTCACATAATCATCAGGAATAACAGACTTTCTAGCCCGCTTTGACCTTCTAAGAGGTGCATTATTTGACCTCAATCACAATTTCAGGCTGCTGAGCATCTTCCATAGAAGTATCATTAGGTATGGACCCTGCCGGAGTCACATGTATCTCAGCAGGGGTAGGATTAGCAGTCCTCACAACTGGAGTCGAAAACTTCGGCATGAGCAGAACCACTTGGTTCTTGGATCATTGGTACCTAGACATATTCCCGTTTCTCCTCTAAAGTTATTTCGCTGCGAGTCATACTCCCCCTCAACATATCACTTTCCAAGAACACAACATGTCTTGTTTCAACAAACTTGGTGAATTGCTCTGGACAATAAAAACAATATGCCTTAGATTTTTTAGGTAACCAATGAAATGGCAGCTGACAGTCTTGGGGTCTAACTTTCCCATAATTGGATTGAAAACTCTTGCCTCGGCAGGACAGCCCCACACATGCAAGTAACTCAAGTTAGGTTTTCTCCCAGTCCATAATTCATATGGTGTTTTCGGCACCGATTTACTAGGGAACTTATTAAGAATATGTGCAGCTGTCTTTAGATCTTCTATCCATAAACCAAGCGGAAAAGTGGAGTGACTTAATATACTCCTTACCATATCCATAAGGGTACGATTCCGCTTTTTCAGTCTCCATTTCTTTGAGGTTCGGTCTTTGAATCTTGAGCAACAATACCATTTTCCTGTAGGAACTTAGCAAAAGGTCTAGGAATTTAGCCATAAGAAGTGTGTCTTCCATAGTACTCACCACCATGGTCAGACCTTACAAATTTGATCTTTTGACCAGCTTGATTCTCAACTTCAGCTTTAAATATCTTGAACTTTTCTAATGCCTCAAATCTTTCTTTGATAGGACAGATGTATCCAAAGCGGGAGAAGTCATCAGTGAATTTTATGAAGGAATCAAAACCATCCACTGATTCCACATTAAACAGACCACAGATATCTGTGTGAAAAATTTCTAAAACTGCTGTGCTTCGGTTTGCACCTTTCTTAATTCTCTTAGGATATTTCCCTTTGATGCAATCAATAAAATGATCTAGATCCGCATCTGAGAAATCCAAAGGATGAAGAACTTGCTCCTTAATGAGATGCTCGATTCCCCCGTCGAAATATGGACCAGACGATAGTGCCATAGTTTTGAAGAAGTCTCATCATCATCGCACTTACGCTAGGTACTAACATTTACATTAGAGGAAGCATAAACTTCATTTATGGAATCACTTAAGGAAACAAGATAAAGGTTGTCTTGTCGAAAGGCAAGACCAACATCATTATTGTCAAACATAATTATACATCTCTTATTCCCAAAGTTTCGTCTCATAGACGGACACAAGGTTTTGTCTCATAGAGGGTACATAAAGTACATTATGTAAACGAAGCATCAAGCTGCTATAGAGCATAAGTGAGAACTCTCCAATAGCCTCAGCTTCAGCCTCAACACCATTAGCAACTCTAATGGTTCTTTTCCCTCTTCTTAGGGTCCTCTTCGTATCGAATCCCTGTAAGGAGTTTGCAACATGAATTGTTGCACCTGAGTCAACCCACCATGTATTGTTGGCATAATCAACATAAAGGGATTCTTCAACAAAGGTTATAACATTAGTACCTTTCTTATTGAGCCATTTCATGAACCCAATACAATCCCTCGGGCGTCCGCTTTTTCCACAAAAGCGACACCCATTAGGATCTTTACCATCATCATTAGGTGGTGCATCTGCATTAGGAGCTCTATTAGGGTTCTTTTGCTGAAAGAATTTAGAAGATTGCCCTTTATCTTTAAACTGAGTAGGCTTAGGCTTCATAAACTTTTTCTTCTTCTGAGAATGCTTGAACTGATTGACATGATCAACTCGTCCAGCTTCAAGTCTTTCCTCCTCTTGTACACATCTAGCCATCATTTCATACATGCCCATTTAGAATCCATTGCATTATAATTGATGGTGAACGGAGAGAACTCCGTGGGCAAGGATGCCATAATAAAATGGGCAAGGAAACCTTCAGAGATTTCCATTTCCATTGTCTTAAGTTTAGTGGCCATGTTAATTTTCCTCATGATATGCTGTCTCAGACTCCCAGTTGGATCATACCTTTCATCAATAAGCCTTCTAATGAGGCTTGTTGCATAAATTTTGGATGATCCCTTAAACTGGTCCTCAATCTTTCCAAGGTAACCCTTGCGGTCGAGAGTAGAAGCTCCCTCATACTTTGAGTAATGGAGCCCTTAATAATCATGAGGCACTTACGATTTGAATCCTCCCACTTAGTTTTCTCATCATCATAAGACCTTTTCAGGGCATCATAATTCTCATCACCTTCAGTAGGTGCTATAGGAGGATCCTTAAGGAGAGCATAATCTATATTCAGTAAAGCTTAAGTGATCTCAAGCTTCTCCTTCCAAGTACCAAAATTTCTACCGGTCAACTATTCTATGCAATTTATAATACCAGCAATTTGAGAGGCATTAGATGCTGCAAAATAAAAAAATGCTTTAAATAAGCATCATAATTTTATACTCCTTTCATCAATCTAGTCTACATCAGCTTTGGCCAGAAATAGACATGATCAATAAAGCTTTGTGATCAAAACATCTTCCAATCAGCTATGGCCAAAATGACGGATATAAGCCACACTTAATTAAATCCTCTATGTAAGGAATTCTTTTACAATCTAGAACACATCAGCTTTGGCCAGAAGTGAACTAGACCAATTAAAATTTCATGATCAAAAATAGCCGTCAATCAGCTTTGGCCAGAATGATGGATATAAGCCATGCTTAATTTGAGGATTCACCAACTTAAAATTTGCAGCAAAATGTTATTATTACAATTTGTTTGGAAAACAATCACCAAAGAACCAACTAAATATAATAAACACATTAAACCTTCTTAAGTGAGGTACATAATTGCATGACAAAAGAATAATTTGTCACATAATTATGTATCATAATTGACATAATAATATATGCCAAAAAACAAGCCCTAAAACTTATATATATATAGAAACCCTAACACTTATATCTTAAATGTTTAAAGAAAAGGGAGAAACATAAGTGAGCCCATAAAGTATTTGGCCTAGTCCCCTTTTTCTTTATTAATAAGGAAAAAACAAAACTTTCGGACTGGGCCGAAAATAGCCCAGCCCATCTCCCCTTAGTGGCCTGCTTGGCCCTTTAGGCAACCAACGTTGCGGGGCCGTAGGATATGATCCAACGGCAGAGAGCGCGCCCGGCCGGATCGAAACCAACCTACGACGGCCGCCCCTAGAACCCTAGCCCTCATTTTCCCCTCCCTCCTTTTCCTTTCTGCCTCCCGAGCGACACCGAATGAGAGAGAGAGCAAGGCGCAGCGGCGAAGCTATAGGGTTTAAGCATGGAAAACAAAAATTTCTACCGCATACAAACAAACAAGCCAAGGTCTATCTACTAGATTGTAGCGAGTCTATAGAATAACTCACCTCGAAGATTCCAAAGTGTTTAACGAGGCGGATTCTCGTGGGTGATGTAGTCGTACTCTTCCGATCTCAAGATCACGTGAGCGATCCTTCGGCGCTGCGTTCGGCGCTCATGATCGGTCCTGCGTTAAATTTTCGGCGAAGACCTTCCTCTCCCTTGTTCCGGCAGCGGAGGTTGTAGCACTCTCCTCGCGATTCCGTGACAACGACGTGGTACCGGAAGTAGAGGGAGATCTCAAGGCCGCCTTAAGCGAGTGAGTATGGTGGAGTATGAGAGAGTCCCTCGATGATCTAGGGTTTAGACACCGAGGAGGAAGCTAGGCGTGGCTAGGGTTGCTAGGCGTGGGCGGTTGCCCTAGGCGGCGGCATCGGTGGCGGCGCGGCGGCTAGGGTTTGGAGGAGAGGATCTTGTGTGTCTCTAGGAGGGAGCCCTGCCCCTCCTTATATAGGTGGAGGGGCCGGCCGGCCAAGGGGAGGGATAGGATTCCCTCCCCAACTCGGCTTGGGTGGTGCGCCGCCGGTTGGAGGAGGGAACTCCTCCCCAACTCGGTTTCCCACTCCTCCTCTTTCCAAAAACTACCGTTTGACTTTCAAACTAGCCGTTTGACTTTTCAAACTAGGATTTGAATAAACCCTCTATTTTGATCAGCGATGACACCGAGTACATGATGCAATCATACCAACTTGATATAACACATTCATGTACCCTTCCCCCCGGAGTGCCGGACATTCCGGAACCTTCTAGAACATTCCCGATGAAAACACCGGAACCATTCTCCAACTCCGAAACGGGACTTTCCTTATATGAATCTTATTCTCCGGACCATTCCAGATCTCCTCGTGATATCCCGAATCCCATTCGAGACTCCGAACAACATTCGGACTCTTTCTCATCATTCCATAACTACTCAAACAACGTCGAATCCTTAAGTGTGTCTCCCTACGGTTCGTGAATTACGCGGACATGATCGAGACACTTCTCTGATCAATAACCAATAGAGGAATCTGGAAATTCATATGGCTCCCTCATATTTCTACGATTACTTTGCGATCGAATGAACCACTTACATACGATACCAATTTCCCTTTGTCTCACGATAGTTTACTTATCCGAAGTTTTGATCGTCGGTATCTCCGCATACCTAGTTCAACCTCGTTACCGATAAGTACTCTTTTCTCGTTCCGTGATATGTGATCCCTTGCCAGTCACATGCTTGCAAGCTAATTGGATGACATTTCACCGAGAGGGCCCAGAGTATATCTATCTGTCATGTGGATGGACAAATCCCAATCTTAATCCATGTGTTTCAACCAATACTTTCCGAACACTCAATGCCACCTTTATAGCCACCCAGTTACGGTGTGGTGTTTGATGTCATCAAAGCATCCATCCGGTAAAGGTGATATGCATGATCTCATGGTCGAAGGAATTAGGTTACTATGTATCAGAAAGCATATAGCAATTGAACTATTAAAATAACTTGATCTTTATGCTACGCTTATCTATAGGAGTATGTCCACCATATCATTCTCCTAACGATATGATCTTGTTGTTAATAACATCTCAATGTTCATGATAGGGAAACCACAATCATCTATTAACCAACAAGCTAGTATTATATAGAGGCTTTACTAGGGACTCTTATTTTAGTTTACAAATCACACAAGTATCAATGTTTCCTTGTTAATACTATTATAGCATGAATGTAAACATTTATCATAAACACAAAGATATAATAATAACTACATTTATTATTGCCTCTAGGGCATATCTCCAACAGTCTCCCACTTGCACTAGAGTCATCTAATCTAGATTACATGGTAATATACGAACACCCATGGCAGTTTGGTGCTGGTCATGTTTTGCCCTCGGAGAGGTTTAGTCAACGGATCCGCCACATTCAGATCTGTGTACTTTGCAAATCTTTATATCCCCATCTTGGATATGTTCTCGAATAGCGTGAAAACGTGGCTTGATATGCTTCAACTTCTTGTGTGACCTTGGTTCTTGCGCATTGGCTATGGCCCATGTTATCACTGATAGATAGACATTGGGTCCAGCGCACTAGGAACCACACCACTCGTAATGAACTCTTTCATCCATATCGCTTCTTGTGAAGCCTCAAGCAACCATGTATTCCAACTCAGTTGAAGATCTTGCCACAACACTTTGCTTTGCACTCCTCCAGCTAACTGCTGCACCATTCAAAATAAATGCGTATCCAGATTGTGATTTAGAATCATCCGGATCGGTGTTCCAACTAGCATCTGTGTAACCATTAACAACGAGTTGTTCATCACCTCCATAAGAAAGAACCATATCCTTAGTTCTTCTCAAGTACTTAAGGATGTTTTTGACCGCTGTCCAATGATCCACTCCTGGATCACTTTGATATCTGCTAGTTAAACTAACAAAGATATGCAATGTCGGGTCTAGTACATAGCATGGCATACATTAGAGATCCTATGGCTGAGGCATAGGGGTCTTAATCATCCTTTCTCTATCTTACGCCGATGTCGGACTTTGAGTTTTACTCAAGGTCGTATTAGCAACATGGGCAAGAACCCTTTCTTGCTATCTTCCATTCCAAACCTCTTTAGAACTTTGTCCAAATATGTACTTTGTGACAATGATATTTGGCGTCTTGATCTATCTCTATAAATCTTTATGCCTAATATGTAGCTTCGCCAAGATCCTTCATTGAAAAACTATTATTCAAATATTCCTTGACACTATTAAGAAGGTCTACATCATTCCCAATCAACAATATGTCATCTACATATAGTATTAAGAATGCTACAGAGCTCCCACTCACTTTCTTGTAAATACAAGCTTCTCCATAAGTCTGTATAAAACCAAAACTTTTGATTACCTTATCAAAACGTTGATTCCAACTCCGGGATGCTTGCTTCAATCCATAGATGGACCTTTGAAGTTTGCATACCTTGTTAGCACCTTTAGGATCGACAAAACCTTTGGGTTGCATCATATACAACTCTTCATCAATGTCTCCATTGAGGAATGTTGTTTTAACATCCATCTGCCATATCTCATAATCATAATATGCAGCGATTGCTAACATAATCCTCACAGATTTTAGCTTCGCTACTGGTGAGAAAGTCTCATCGTAGTCAACTCCTTGAATTTGTCGAAACCCCTTTGCGACAAGTCGAGCTTTATAGACAGTAACATTACCATCAGCATATGTTTTCTTCTTGAAAATCCATTTGTTCTCGACAGCCTTCCGGCCATCCGGTAAGTCCACCAAAGTCCATACTTGGTTTTCGTACATGGATCCAATCTCGGATTTCATGGCTTCTTGCCATTTATTGGAATCTGGGCTCATCATCGCTTCCTCATATGTCGCAGGGTCATCGGTGTTGTCCACCAACATGACACTCATAACGGGATCATACCAATCAGGAGTGGTACGAGTTCTCGTTGACCTGCGAGGCTCTGTAGCAACTTCAACCAAAGTTTCATGATCATCATCATTAGCTTCCTCTCTTATTGGTGCAGGCACCACAGGAACTTCTTCCGGTGCTGCGCTACTCGCAAGTTCGAGAGAAGGTTCGACAACCTCGTCGAGTTCTACTTTCCTTCCAGTCACTTCTTTCGAGAGAAATTCCTTCTCTAGAAAGGATCCATTCTTAACAGCGAAGATTTTGCCTTGAATCTATGATAGAAGGTATACCCAATAGTTTCCTTGGGTATCCTATGAAGGCGCATTTTTCGCTTTGGGTTCAAGCTTGTCAAACAGTAACTTCTTTACATAGGCTTCAGATCCCCAAACTTTAAGCGACAATCTAGGTTTCTTCCCAAACCATAATTCATACGGTGTCGTTTCAGCGGTTTAGACGGTGCCCTATTTAAAGTGAATGCGGTTGTTTCTAATGCATAACCCCAAAATGATAGCGTTAAATCTGTAAGTGACATCATAGAGCGAACCATATCTAAGAGAGTTCGATTACGACGTTCGGACACACCATTACTGTGTGGTGTTCCGGCGGTGTCAATGTGAAAGTATTCCGCATTTCTTCAAATGCTCGCCAAACTCGTAACTTAGATATTCACCGCACGATCGAGCGTAGAAATTTAATCTTCTTGTTACGTTGATTCTCTACCTCACTTTGAAATTCCTTAAACTTCTCGAAAGTTTCGGACTTATGTTTCATGAAATAGATATACCCATATCTACTCAAATCATCCGTGAAGGTCAAGAACATAACGATAACCACCGCGATGCTACACTCATTGGACCACACACATCGGTATGTATGATTTCCAATAAGTCCGTAGCTCGCTCCATCATACCAGAAAATGGAGTCTTAGTCATTTTACCCATCAGACATGCTTCACATCTATCAAGTGATTCAAAATCAAGTGATTCAAGAAGTCCATCGGAATGGAGTTTCTTCATCGCTTCACTCCAATGTGACCAAGGCAGCGATTGCCACATATAGGTCGAATTATCGCTCGATTTCAAATGTTTAGCCTCAATGTTATTAATATGTGTATTTCCACTATCGAGATTCAATAAGAATAGACCATCTATCAAAGGTGCATGTGCATAAAACATATTACTCATATAAATCGAACAACCATTATTTTCGGACTTAAACAAGTAACCGTCTACAATAAACAAGATCCCGATATAATGTTCATGCTCAACGAGCACCAAATAACAATTATTTAAGTATAAAAATAATCCCGATGGTAGATGAAGGGGTAGCGTGCGGACGCGATCACATCAACCTTTGATCCGTTTCCCAGCGCATCGTCACCTCGTTCTTTGCTAGCTTCCGTTTATTTTGCAAGACTTTTTTGAGTTACAAATATGAGCAACGAACCAGTATCAAATACCCGGGCACTACTACAGTACTAGTGAGATACACATCAATAACATGTATATCGGATATACCTTTCTTCTTGATGTTGCCGTTCTTCAAATCGCCAAGTACTTTGGGCAATTCCACTTCCATGACCTTCTCCTTGCGTAAAAGCACTCGATGTCGGGCTTAGGTCCAGCCTTGGTCTTCTTCGGCGTGGTAACTTTCTTACCACCCTTCTTGAAGTGTCCCTTACCTTAGACTTGCCTTTCTTGAATTTGGTGGTCTTATTGACCAACAACACTTGGTGCTCTTTCTTGATCTCCACTTCGCAGATTTCAACATGGCAAGAGTTACGCAGCGTCTTGTTCATGTTTTGCATGTTGTAGTTCATCACAAAGTTCTTGTAACTTGGTGGTAGTGATTGGAGGACACGGTAAATCCCCAAAGCATTAGGAATCACAATACCCAAGCTTTGAAGTTTGTTTGCGTGCCCGGACATCTTAAGCACATGCTCACTAACGAGCTGCCCTCTTCCATCTTGCGTTAAAGAACTTTCGAAGCCTCATAGCTTTCAATTGCATGAGTCTCAAAGATCAATTTGAGATCCTTGACAATATCATATGGGTCTGAATTCTCAAACCTTTTACGAAGCTCCGCTTCTAAACCATACAAGATAGCACACTGAACTTGGATCTGAGTCTTGAGTGAGGTAAATATTCTTTACTTCATCGGGAGCATCATGCGGTGGGTCACCAGGTGCATCCAAAGACATAGGTCAAATTACCAGCTGTGAGGACAATCCTCAAATTTCAGAACCAATCCGTGAAGTTGCTTCCATTGTTTTTCAACTTTTCTTTCTCTAGGAACGCATTAAAATTGATGGTAGGGGCTGCCATTGATCTACAACATATTTGCAATAGTTTAGACTAAGTTTATGACAAATTGAGTTCAAATTAATAATAAAATTAATCTAGGTGAACTCCCACTCAAAACAATATCCCTCACATTGTTTTAGTGATCACACGAACCAAATCCACCACATCAACACCGATCATCACGAGAGTTGATATAGTTTCAATGGCGAACAATTGATATGTTCATCATATCTACTATATGATTCATGCTTTACCTTTCGGTGATCCGTGTTCCGAGACCATGTATGTACATTCTAGGCTCGTCAAGATCAAACCTTAGTTTCCGCATGAGCAAATCTGTCTTGCTCACGTTGTATACACTTGCGGAATCTAACACACCCGATCATCACGTGGTGCTTCGAAACAACAAGCTTTAGCAACGGTGCTAACTAAGGGTGAACACTTTATGACTTGAAATTCATGTGCATGAGGGATCATCTTATAATGCTACCGTCGTCTACTAAGCAATACAAGATGCATAAAGGATTAACATCAAATGCAATTCATAATATGTGATATGATATGGCCTTTCTTCTTTGTGCTTCCGATCTCCATCTTCTAGCACGAACATGATCTCCATCATCACCGACATTGCATCAAGGTCAATGACGCTTCTCCATGGTTGTCGTCCACCGGCTTCAACTATTACAACTACTTTGAATAGACATGCGGGTCTTAACATAAATTAAAGACAACCATATGGATCCTGCCGGTTGCCAACTTACAATAAGGAACATTGCATACATCAAATATAATCACAATCATGGCCATATCACATCACAGCACACCCCTACAAAACAAAGTTAGACGCCTCTACTTTCTTTGCATATTTTACGTGGTTTGGGGCTTTCAATAAGTGTCGTTCTAACTTACGAACATGAACCACAACATTGATACTAGTATTGTTAATCACCCGTTGTAAATTGGATCTTAACTATGCTAGGAGAAACAGGCACCCGCAAAGCCACTTATGCAATACAAGTTGCATGTCAAGCGTGGAGAAAGTCTCATGAACGATGTCATGTAAGGTTAGCCGGGCGCTTCATCCCAACATACCGCAAGATGCAAAGTACACAGAAGCAATCGACAATAAAAGCATCAACGCCCACAATGACCATTGTGTTCTACTCGCTGCAGATCTACATATAGACACGGCTCGATACCCTTTGTAGGGTTTCGTAGCATGGAAAACAAAAATTTCTACCGCATACAAACAAACAAGCCAAGATCTATCTACTAGATTGTAGCAACGAGTCGATAGAATAACTCACCCTCCAAGATTCCAAAGTGTTTAACGAGGCGGATTCTCGTGGGTGATGTAGTCGTACTCTTTCCGATCTCAAGATCGCGAGACGATCCTTCGTATTGCGTTAGCGCTCCCGCAATCGGTCACACGTTCGGTACTGACGAAGACTTTCCTCTCCTTGTTCCAGCGGCGTGGAGGTTGTAGCACTCTACTCGCGATTCGGCAACTGTGGCGTGGTACCGGAAGTAGAGGGGAGATCTCGCAGGGCTTCGCCTTAAGCCGGAGCGAGTATGGTGGAGTATGAGAGAGTCCCTCGACGATCTAGGGTCTAGACACGCCGAGGAGGAGGCTAGGCCGGCGGCTAGGGTTGCTAGGCGGCGGTGGCGGTTTGCCCTAGGGCGGCGGTGGCGGCAGCAGGTGGCGGCGCCGACGGCTTAGGGTTTGGAGGAGAGGATCTTGTGTGTCTCTAGGAGGGATCCCTGCCCCTCCTTATATAGGTGGAGGGGCCGTCCGGCCAAGGGGAGGGAGAGGATTCCCTCCCCAACTCGGCTTGGGTGGTGCGCCGCCGGTTGGAGGAGGGAACTCCGCCCCAAGTCGGTTTCCCACTCCTCCTCCTCTTTCCAAAAACTGCCGTTTGACTTTCAAACTAGCCGTTTGAGTTTTCAAACTAGGATTTGAATAAACCCTCTATTTTGATCAGCGATGACACCGAGTACATGATGCAATCATACCAACTTGATATAACACATTCATGTACCCTTCCTCCCGGAGTGTCGGACATTCCGGAACCTTCTAGAACATTCCTGATGAAAACACCGGAACCATTCTCCAACTCCGAAACGGGACTTTTCTTATATGAATCTTATTATCCGGACCATTCCGGATATCCTTGTGATATCCCGAATCACATTCGAGACTCCGAACAACATTCGGCCTCTTTCTCATCATTCCATAACTACTCAAACAACGTCGAATCCTTAAGTGTGTCTCCCTACGGTTCGTGAATTACGCGGACATGATCGAGACACTTCTCCGATCAATAACCAATAGAGGAATCTGGAAATTCATATGGCTCCCACATATTTCTACGATTACTTTGTGATCGAATGAACCACTTACATACGATACCAATTTCCCTTTGTCTCACGATAGTTTACTTATCCGAAGTTTTGATCGTCGGTATCTCCGCATACCTAGTTCAACCTCGTTACCGATAAGTACTCTTTTCTCGTTCCCGTGATATGTGATCCCTTGTGAGCGGTCACATGCTTGCAAGCTAATTGGATGACATTTCACGAGAGGGCCCAGTATATCTATCCGTCATGTGGATGGACAAATCCCAATCTTAATCCATGTGTTTCAACCAATACTTTCCGAACACTCAATGCCACCTTTATAGCCACCCAGTTACGGTGTGCTGTTTGATGTCATCAAAGCATCCATCCGGTAAAGGTGATATGCATGATCTCATGGTCGAAGGAATTAGGTTACTATGTATCAGAAAGCATATAGCAATTGAACTATTAAAATGACTTGATCTTTATGCTACTCTTATCTATAGGAGTGTGTCCACCATATCATTCTCCTAACGATATGATCTTGTTGTTAATAACATCTCAATGTTCATGATAGGTAAACCACAATCATCTATTAACCAACAAGCTAGTATTATATAGAGGCTTTACTAGGGACTCTTATTTTAGTTTACAAATCACACAAGTATCAATGTTTCCTTGTTAATACTATTATAGCATGAATGTAAACATTTATCATAAACACAAAGATATAATAATAACTACATTTATTATTGCCTCTAGGGCATATCTCCAACAGAAGCCAGCCGCAAAGGAGGAACAAGATTAGCGTCGGTGAGCGCCTCTCGCGGGATTTGCGTGCAGTAGTGTGCGGCTCCATCGAGTGGTGCTTGCCGGTGCCTGTTTGCGTTACGACAGCGAGCATATGGGCGTCCCCGCAACGACATCGATGACGCAACGCCAAGTCCAGCGCCGTGGTGGGCTCTATGCAACGACAAGAGCGCGAGAAGACATCACCACGGACCGGTGTGGTGGACGATGAGGCCGCGCGGGCACGAGCCCGGGCGTTACTGCTGGCTTAGAAGGTCGGCTCCGGCGCCGCCATGGCCAGCAACGGTGACGAGGCCCTTAAGGTACACGTCCACCGCCTCCTTATCATTAGATTAGGGTTAGAATTCGTCCAATTTGGGAATTAGGGTTAGGGTTCATCAGTAATTGGGGAATTAGGGTTAGGGTTCTTTGATTCGATGAACTAGGGTTAGGGTTCGTCAGGAATTGGGGATTAGGGTTAGGGTTTGCACCAAAACTCAAAACCCCACATCATAATTGCATAAACCAAAACCCTAGCTCATGTTCTTAATCAGTTAAGGCTTAATCTTAGTAAATTTCAGCACTAACACCAACTTTAAACAGCCTGAGCAATGTAACCTTGATCTTAACGAAAACTTCAAAGAACCAAAATGTGATCAAACCAGGAAGAACAGCCACACTAAAGCATGATAACTTAACATAGAGGGCTCAATCTTAGAGCTAGTTTCTTTGATACCACTGTTAGAATTCCTTAGGATCATCTAGCTCAAGATTAAGCCACAAAAGATAAGATCAGAAATGTGTACCTTGATCTGGAGGTCCATCCATGGCCTCCTCTTGATTCTTCTTCTCCTGATTCTCTTGATCTTCTGCTGTGAGTGGTTCTTCCTAGTGCTTTAGGTACTTCCTTGATCAGTGATCTGGGGAGAGTGAGTAAGAGAGAGAGGAACAACTGAATGAGAAGCTCCACTCAGCCCTAACCCTAAGTCCCCTATTTATAGCACTTGCACTAGGGAACCAGCACCTTAGGATGGATGGTCAGGATGCCCCTGATCAGGGCATCCAATGGCTGTTATTAAATGCACTTAATCACCATTAATTTGACTTAGATTGATCACATCAATATTTATATCACCCAGATCACTTATATCCAACAACGTTAACCAACCAAATTGTAAACAAACATAGTATGTATAATATAAGCTAGAAGTCTAGGAGAATATGAAATATTGATACCAGAAATACTGAACGAAGAAAATACCAGTATTAGCGTCACTTGAAACAAAACGAGAGTTTATACTCAATGTAAAACATGTCATGATGTATTGTATCAAGCTAAATCGATCTGGAATCAATCATGCAGTCTAACTTAGGTTCAACAAAAATGAATCCTCAGCTGCCTTATCATGCAGAATCGTAAAATGGTATCGTGCATGATGCGGGCAGGTGCATCTTGCCGCCATTCATCCACCCAAGGCCTCGTTTTTGGGGGAATCGAAGAGGAGGGCTCGATCTTCATCAAAAACAATCAAGCGCTTTAGCTCCTCTCCATTCATTTGGAGAACCCACGATCTAGTATTTCTTGCAAATATCTAGATCATTGTTTTGATTATTTTAATAATCCCTATTCTTGTGGCAGCTTGTTATCATTACGGGAGACTCCAATTTGGTTATGGATATGTGTCCCGCTAGAGTTGTAAAGGCACCGGTTCCTGCCTTAAAGGGTACCTATAGTGGAGAAGGTGGATCAGGCCTTTCATGGCGAGATCCATCGGAGAATAGGGTGAGGCCTATTATGGCGTGGTGGTCTTAGAACCGCCCATCCCTCCAACACGGACGTACTTCCCTTAACACGGAAGGAACTGCGGTAAAAAAAATCCCTGTGTCTCCGCGTGCTCCACTATGATTTCCTCGCTCCTCTCTTTACGTGTTTAGTAGATAGGATTGCATATAGGGAAATTCTCATAGTTGCATATCTAGATAGTTTACTTTGTGTCATGCCTAAAATTGAAAAAGAACTAAAAATTTGAGTAGCACCTATTCACCCCCCCCCCTCTAGGTGCCCATACGATCCATTTCAGCTGGCTCTTGCAGCTCTTCGATCTCCAAGTTCAAGACTGAGATGAGCTCCAGGTTCTCCATGAGTGACCTTGGCCTTCTCACACTTTACCTTGGGATCGAGGTTGGAAAACACTAGGCAAGATCACCCTGAAGCAGAGCGCGTTCGCCGGCAAACTTCTAGAGAAGGCCAGCATGGCGGAGTGCAACGCTGTGCACATACCAATGGAGCCTCGCTTGAAGCTGTCCAAGATGAGCACAAATCCACATGTGGACGTGACCTTGTACTGGAGCATCATCGGATTTCTCCGCTACCTGGTGCACACACGACCAAACGTATCATTTGCGGTTGGTTTCGTCAGTAGATTCATGGAGGCGCTAACAACTGAGCACCTGAGTGCCGTCAAGCACATTCTCAGGTACATCTCCGGCACGCTGAATTTCGGGTGCTGTTACTGCTCTTCTGACAAGGATGGTGAGCACCTGAAAGGCTACAACGACGCCGATCTAGCTGGGGACATTGATGACAGAAAGAGTACCTCGGGCAGCCTTTTTCTCTTCGGCTGCTGTCCTATCCCATGGCAGTTTCAGAAGTAGAAAGTGGTGGCGCTATCCTCATGCCAAGCTGAGTACATGGCAGCCTCCACGACGGCGCGCTGTTGTCTCGCTCGGCTCATCGGCGATCTGTTCGCCAAGGAACCCACTGTTCCCACATTACCCGTGGACAACAAGTCCGCAATTCAGCTCCGCAAGAACCCTGTCTTCCATGATCGGGGTAAGCACATTGAGGTGCGTTACCAATACATGAGAGAGTGCATCGACAACGGTCTCATTGCTGTCGAGTTCATTGGCACTAATGATCAGCTCGTGGACATCTTCACGAAGGCGCTTGGGTGCGTGAAATTTTAGGATCTTCGCGAGAGGATTGGCATCATCAAAATAAAATAGGCAAAACCTTGCAGCACCTAGCTTAGGGAGAGATTGTTAAATGAGCTAGCTGCATTGGTGATGTTAGGAGTAGTGTTTTTGCTTGTTTACTCAGTTTCATGAGTTTAGGGGTTTTGGCTGTTCCGGTTAGCTATTTCCCTGGGTCAATTAGCTCGACTCCGATCGCATCTCTGCGTCGTGTGCACATGAATAGGATCCCTGTAGACCACTTCTCAGGCTGTGGGATGGCACGGCCTAGTCGGAGTCGTGGCGCAAGCTATGGATCACGTTTTGTTCTCGTTGAATAAAACGAAACAAAAAAGCAGTAGAGATGTACGCTGCACAAACTCTCGTGTTCATCTCGTATCTACCTAAAACTCTCTCTCGATTTGGATCTGAGGGACGACAACCGTTGCTAGGGAAGAGCGGACGCACTCATTAGTGACCTGGCACGCCAGGCTCGCGAGCTACACCGAGCTACACCAAGCCAGTGCAAAGCTCGGCCCGAGCACATTTTTCCTACTCGTTGGCCTAACAAGCAGACTGAGCCGAGCTCGATAAGACTCACACCGAGCATGGACCGAGCCAAGCTCCTATTTGTACATATTTAATCCATAGGTGCTTCTTAAAATAGTCCCGATATAGCGGGCTATTTACAATTATGGTGCATATGCACGGTCATATGTAATCTAAAAGGAGCCAAAAATCTGAAACCGAAAGATAAGTTTGGACATGTGCTATGATGTGACTATAGATGACGCATTAACCAACCAAATTGTAAAAAAACATAGTATGTATAATATAAGCTAGAATTCTAGGAGAATATGCAATATTGATACCAGAAATACTGAATGAAGAAAATAGCAGTATTATCATCACTGGAAACAAAACGAGAGAGTTTATACTCAATGTGAAACATGTCGTGATGTATTGTATCAAGCTAAATCGATCGGGAATCAATCGTGCAGTCTAACTTAGGTTCAACAAAAATGAATCCTCAACTGACTTTTGATGCAGACTCGTAAAATGGTATCATGCGCGATGCGGGTAGGCGCAGCTCGCCGCCATTGAGGAAGGCAGTGTACCAACGGGCGGATTTCCTGAGGTAACGCGTCCTGCCCTCTGCGGTCATGTCGACACCACACAGGCCATAGCGCAGGCCATAGCCATTCAAGAACTCGAAAACATCAAGAAGCGACCACACAAAGTATCCCCGCGTGTCGGATCCGTTCCTACAACAAGAACACATGCATATCTCTTGCTCAGAAACTACTCAAGAAGATAAGGTGGGGCAACTGAATTCTATGGCCGGAATACATTTTGATCAGGATAAACAACTACGGAGTACATATATAGAAAGAGGAAATCACCGTATGGAGAGATAGAGAGCTTCCAAGAAGTCCTGCAGGACCATTGATCTAGGGTCGTCTTCAGTTTCGACCTTGCTCGGGTTTTTGACGATGAGAGGCCATCCTGAATCATCAAAAATAGATTTTATGTTACAGATGGATGTTCACCCGAAACTGAGGAGTATTAATTTGCACTGTCAACTCATCTTAAAAAATTACCGTTTTCATGGATGAAGACAGGAGGATTTCCGTACTCGACTCGCAGGTGGTCCAGTAGCTTCCCGAGAGCCCAAGGACCGTATTCGGCATGGCCCTGCACGTGTTACACCAATGAAAAAGTAATAGATTTATACACGTATATATATATATATATATAACTCAAAAGAAAATTGTCGCCGTCACATCACAGAGCTGGCCGATGCGTGTGCACTCTGATTGCCCAAGAGATAGTTTGCCTTTTATATATAGACCGTACTGTACCTCTTGCATGTATTTTATTGGATCTGAATTCAGGTAGGAAATTGTTAATAATGAAAGAAAGATCGAGTTTCCTTATAGTAACTTGCAGCTGCTTAGTTACCTATGACGCCTGCGTCGGCCAAATAGTTCCTTTGCGTCATATTGAAGGCGCTGATGTCGGCGCGTGTGCGGAGCATGAGGTAGTGGTTGACGCCGATAAAGTCGAATGATCCGGACAATTTCTTGGACAGCTCCATGGATATGACCGGCAACCGTGCACCTACCCGGCTCTTCATCACCGGAGGGTAGTCCCCATGCACCAAAGGATGCATAAACCTAGCAAGAGAAGACATGTGCATGAGCTGACTTAATGGTATAAAGGGTGCTTCCTGTTGTTTCTAACCATCTTATAGTGCATGAGTTTATCCAACACCTTCCAAGATCATACTAACCATCCAAGTGTGAACTCATTCATCCTCGTTGCAGCAGCTACATCATGTGATTCATTGGTAGCAGGCTCGTACCACGGGGCATAGAGAGTGATTCCTATTTCTCCCTCCTGAGTAACCTACACGAACAGAGGATGGTTATTTGTACGTTTTCATTAGGTAGCAAATTAATATATGACAAATATGACTACCTGGTACTTCTCTCTGTAGAGGGACACCGCCGAGGCGTGCGCACGCAGGAGATGGTAAGCGGCTATGTATGGCTCCGTCGTGGAGTTTCCAGCAGTGCAGAATTGGGTGCCGAAGGGATAGGAGCAGCGCTGCGGCGGCAGCTGGCCAGTGTCGAAGCCACCTATAATCTCGACGTTGGGCTCGTTGAGGGTGACCCAGTGCTTCACCCTGTCCCCAAAGCTCTTGAAACAGGTGTCCGCGTACATGGTGTAATCATCTCTGCAACCCAATTCTGATTATTTAAGAAAAAAGAGTATCAATCTATAATGTTTATTTTTCTAGCTAGGAGCTCATATATTACACGAATTTGGGGCTCAACAGCCCGTTGTATTCATCCTGGAGCGATTGAGGTAGATCCAAATGGTAGATTGTGACATGAGGTTGTATGCCTGCAATTAACCCATGCGAATGTAAAGATGGAGTCAAGACCATGCATGTTGAGAGAGAGAGAGAGAGAGAGAGAGAGAGAGAGAGAGAGAGAGAGAGAGAGAGAGAGAGAGAGAGAGAGAGAGAGAGAGAGAGAGAGAGAGAGAGAGAGAGAGAGAGAGAGAGAGAGAGGATTTTACCATGCCGTATCAGTTCATCTATTAAGTTGTTGTAGTACTCCAAGCCCTTGGGATTGACATCTCCTCTCCCATCTACATGTCAGCAACTCACCATTTCATTTTTTAATTGAGTAGCATAATCTTTCAGTTATGTATTGAAAAAAATGATGCAAAATCCTTCCCTACTATATTGATAGAGTAGGCGCAAACAAGGACACCTAAACCAGGTAGCACAGTCGTACAAACTTTCTTGTAGTAGTGACTTTTAAAAATAGTACAAACTCTCTTGTAGTAGTGACTTTTAAAAATAATATGCCTCGGCATCTCAAGGTCATATTGCAGAGCTAGCAGGTGACATCTTAGCTATCAATTAGAGGACCAAACCCTGTTCTAGACCGCAAGTAAAGCAAAGAAGAAATTTTTGGAAGGGGCCCAGTTCTTGCCACGGGTAGGCCCACCAGGAGTGAAGGAAAGACCACTCGAAAGATAAGCTCTGCAGTTGCGCACAAGGAGCGCTCGCCCGCCTCGTTGTTGTAGGAATTATGTGCCTGGCCTAGAGGAGAGCATACATTCCTGTGAAGATAAGTTGTCTTGTATCTTGTGACTGACGAGTGCCACTCAATACATGATTCAGTCGTGGAACCATTCGCTCTAAGTAACCATTTACTGTTTCATCCTCACCATTTACTGTTTCATCCTCAGTCAAAAGTTAATCCAGACACTTAACCTAGAGCGATCTTGGAGTTGGTAGATGACCAGGTTGTTAGCACTAATCTTAATTAGTTTAAGTCTAATTAGAAATTAGCAAATTGGCAAGGTTGCCGTATCCTACTAGGTTAGCTAGTTCGTGTCCTACTAGGTTGGTTAGTTTTCTAGTACGTGAGTTTGTATAAGTTGGTCAGGGGAAGGTTTCTTTTTGGAGTCTGTTTGTGTTCTTTTGGATTAGTCGGTAGCATACTGGTCATGTATATATACGTGTTGAGACTGCTCCTTGTAAACCAGAAGTTGTATCGTGTAAGTCGAGAAGTTAAACCGTGAGTTGAGAAGAGAAAATAAAGAAAAGGACAGGCACGACACGTGTCCTTGGCCATAAGATTTTTCGAGCGTGCTTTGTTTGTCTAGTTTGATGTAGTCAATCCGTGGGCAAATTCCAACAATTGGTATCAGAGCGAGGTCGAAGATTTGAAACCACGCTTGCCCCGGGGAGGCGACCCGACTAGCGCCTCGGGGCGGGCTACCGGCTGGAGGCGGCGAGCATGCCGTCATCGATGAGGCGGCGAGCGATCGTCGCTCGGAGGAGCGACAAGGAAGAAGAAGGCGGGCGAGGAGTCCTCGGCAAGGTGGTGGATAGGGATGATCATTGATGAGTGTGGTGGTACCGGGGTGCGGTGCTGGAGAATCTTGTCAAGATCGTCGTCCGGGAGAGTATGAGTCAAGGAGTCATGGTCGTGCGGGTTAGCACATTAAGTCGGCGTCGTGTTTGTGAGTCGCTGTCGTGTCCAAGTGCTTGTCTCTGTGAGGATCCGTTGCAGCTGAAGCGAATGAAGGTTGAGGGACTGTTCATTGTATGGACGAAGACGCAATTTGCGTGCCTCGATCAGGTCGTCTATGTGTCTCGACGAGAGGATCAAGTTCAAGTGTGAAGGGGGCGGTAAACCAGTGAAGGTGAGTCTCTTCAATGAGGCCATGTCTCTACATGAGACCGAAGGGGATGGTCCAGTCCACGCCAGGAGGTCGGCATGTATTGCGCTAGGGTGGACGGTGTGTTCCACGGGTGGTGCGATTTCACAAGGTTGCTAGCGTGACTGGGTAGTCCGGATCATACTTGAGTTGTTCCGTAAATTCGTCAAGTCAAAATTGGAAAGAGCCAATTAGACTTGTCGTGGTGCGAGACCTAGACAAGACGCAGACCTACAAGGATTCAAGATCAGAGGAGCATGGAAGACAGAGAGTAGTCAATAAAGATTAATGAGAGATTATTAGCCCTAATCTTAATTAGTTTAAGTCTAATTAGAAATTAGCAAATTGGCAAGGTTGCCGTATCCTACTAGGTTAGCTAGTTCGTGTCCTACTAGGTTGGTTAGTTTTCTAGTACGTGAGTTTGTATAAGTCGGTCAGGGGAAGGTTTCATTTTGGAGTCGGTTTGTGTTCTTTTGGATTAGTCGGTAGCATACTGGTCATGTATATATACATGTTGAGACTGCTCCTTGTAAACCAGAAGTTGTATCGTGTAAGTCGAGAAGTTAAACCGTGAGTTGAGAAGAGAAAATAAAGAAAAGAACGGGCACGACACGTGCCCTTGGCCATAAGATTTTTCGAGCGTGCTTTGTTTGTCTAGTTTGATGTAGTCGATCCGTGGGCAAATTTTAACACAGGTTCCACTCTCCCATGGGCATAGAGATGCCAATCCGCCAACCACAGACTCGAAAGACGAGATAGGCGAGTGGGGGACTGGCCCAAGGTAGAGTTGACACAAATTAATCGTCATGTGTAACGACACAAACATTGGAATCTTTAGACCTGAGGTACTCACACACTGTCTGTAACTGGCTACTACAAAAACAAAATTGGGGTGCTGCCATTATTAGCCGACTAACTAGGAGAGTGGCGGACACTCTCAGCTTATAAGCACTGGGTGAGGAAGACGGAACTATCACAATGGTTGTGGGGTTCGGAAAAAGGAGTTTCAGGACCATACCGACTCAACGGGAGTAGCGTGGGGATGCACTAGAAAGGAGTTTCCTACCCTTGTAACTTGAAGACTAGCAGGTGATGCTAAAACTAACTAGTCGACTCGGTACTTGGGATACTAAAACTGTGTTTACCATTGGATGGGTGTTCGTTTTAGTGGGAGTGGAATTTAGAGTGTTTAAATTGCTAATGGAATTTATTTTTACAGATGGCTTAGTTCTTTTTTTATGTTGTAGATGGAACCTTCTAGCCTTTGGTTTTCGAGCTTTGCTTTGAGATCAATCGCTGAGAAAGATAAACTGAGTGGTAACAACTTTACCAATTGGTATTGTAACCTGAGAATTGTTCTCTAACAATAAAAGAAAGAACATGTTCTAAACAATCCTATTGCTGCTAAGGCGACTGATGGCAAGTCGTCAGCTATGAGAACTACCTACAGTTGGGATCGTGACGAGTCGGCGGAGATCAGTTGCCTCATGCTCGCTCAAATTAAATCGAACTTTCAACAGTAGTTCGAAAACTTTGAGGTGCACGATATAATCGTATCCCTCATGATCATATTCGAGACTTATGCTAGGATGGAGAGGTACATGTTAGGATCTTTAAGCTAAAATCCGGTTAGAACTAAATATATGTGTGTCATTGTAATCACATTATAGTTGTGAAACCATGTAGGTATATTTAGTTCTTGCCAGTTTCTCCTTTTTAAGGTTTGGCTGGACATCCACTGCCGACACTAATTTGTAAGTCAGAAGATGATAAGATTTCGCTCATTTCAGAATGGTACCAAGTGATGTATACTACACGGACTGACTATACGCTATAGATTGGATGCATGTGAAGGTATATACATGCATACAGACATGCAGATGATGCGTGAATACCTGGGATAAGCCGTGGCCATGAAATGGAGAATCTGGAGGCGTCCAGACCCATCTCATGCATAATCTTTACATCATCCTAGTATCGTCACAAGAGAAGTTAGAATCTACTCCCTCCGTTTCAAAATATAAGATGTTTTAGGTTTGTGAAGAAAATGAATCTAGACTTCTTTTGGTGTGTAGATTCATCCCAAAGTTGAGTGAACCTAGATACTAAAACAAGTCTAGATTCATCTTCTTCACAAACCTAAAACATCTTATATTTTGAAACGGAGGGAGTATAACATACTGTGGTAATCCTATTGTGGTAACAAGAGTAATTGGTATCAAATCTATGCACTGACTGACCTTGTAATGATGGTATTGATCTGCTGCAACATCCCCAGTAGCTTTGTTAACAGAGTAACCTATGATCACAGGTACGGTCCAGAAAATACATCACCAGATTAGTTTTGAAGGCTGGAAAATGCCGTGAACAATAACTACTAGTCCAGTATAAATCATCCAAATTAACCTTGTTGAGTGTAGGTGTCCCAAATGCTGGGCTTTCTTCCATCCTCTGCAACCGCCCCTTCTACCTGCGGCATCACTAGAATTACTTCTCGTCGGCAGCACTACTTACAACGGCATAGATGGAGGGAAATAAGAAATACCGTACCTGGTAGGCCGAGGTGCCGGCGCCGAAGAGGAAGCCATTGGGGAAGTCATAGCGGGTGAGCGCCGCAACGTCTCCCGGCAGGGCGGCAAGCCGGACGCCCAAGAGAAAGAAGAGCAGCAGTGCCATACTCACGGAATGGCAAAGACAGCGATATTGTTCATCGCAATTTAATAACACTGTGACTTAATTGAAAGTCGGTGCATGGAGTGCTGCTCGAGATGCTTGGAGATCTGCAAGATTTATATCTACTATATTGTGTACTCGAGATACTTGGAGATCTGCTCGAGATGCTTGGAGATCTGAAAGCTATATTGTTTATTATAGCCAGCTAGAGGAGTGTCGGTTCAAAATAAAACGTACACCACCATCTATGTAGCTGGCAGGGTCCATTCGGAAAAAGAAAAGACTTATATACTAGCTAGCTCTGTGTCCATTCAAGAAAAGAAATCGTACACAAGTTTAGCTTGCTAGAATATTCTTTTTTACAAACTAGCTAGAATAATGTCGGAAGAAAGCTTTCATTGGGTAAAATATACCTCCGCTCCAATAAATAAGGCTTACATTACCAACATTTTACAGAACATTATTACTACTAGTTGAGTGCCCGTGCGTTGCTACGGCCTACTTAAGTTTTTCTTTTTTTTATGGTCCAAATAAATATGTTTTACATAGCAAGTCGCGATCCAAATAGGCACATAATATTTCCAAAAAGTAGATTTCACTTTTGTACCAATAGAAAGCTAATCTCCACCTAACATATGCACAAGAAACAACAACCCATCAATTATTTTTTATCCGAGATTTCACTTCGCTCGTAAGAGAATTGTTTGTTATTTTTGACATCACCATGACATTATGCCTAAGCATTGTACTTTTATAGCAAGTTTTTCTAAACCTTAAACTATTTTGCAGACGTGTTTTGCATTTTCTAAATTATTCATGTGGTTTTATAAAACCCTTACCCTCTTTCCTCCTTCTATTTAAAAACCAAAACTAATATGTTTTGTTAGTTGAAAACCCGTGCTTGATTCTATGACAGAAGTCCCAAATCTTCAAAATTTGAGATCCTGTTTTAAATAGACAGGCAAAAGAAAACTAAAAAAAAAGGAAAGAGAAGACCCAGCCTTACCAATGCCCCAAAGCTGGCCATCTCAACTTGCCTAGTTGAGGCCAGTAGGCCAGCAATCATGAACACGGTCTATGCTGCCCAGTCCCGCACATGGTCGAAGTGACACCACTCTTCGATTCTTTGTTTCCCCAGTGCGCCGCTAGTGCTTGGATATCGCTCGCTTCTGTTACCCCTCTGTCCCCGCTCACTCGATGAACCCCACGGCCAAGTGCCCTGTAGCGCCGCCAAGAGTACACACCGGCACCGCAACGCGAGCCCCTTGGGAAAGCTCTATTTTCAGCTGCAACTCCGGCCAATTCCCTACGTCTCGCCGGCCACGGTGGCCCTACCGTCCGCCACGGACCAAGGGTACACAGTAAACCATCCCCCTCCGCCCCTCCTCGAACCTGAAAATCCGCAATCTCTGTTCACCACGTACTTCTTCCTTATTATCCCTATTTCCTTAGAATTTTCTCCCTTTTTTCTAGATTTTGACCACACAGCGTATCTTCTGAATCTCATCCAATAGTTTTGCTGTCATCCTTACCCATCAATTCTAGCACACAAGAAGTGGCATCATTTGAAGCAAGGAAGTAGAGGAAATTAGCAAAGATATGCTAACATCAGTTTGGGAGGCTCTTGATTCGTTTGTCTGCAATCTAACCTGGCGGTGGTGAGCACAGCTCAGGACTGGGTGATGTATAGAGCAGGGCGGAAGAGCAAGTAAGCAACGGACGGTGATAAAATTTCATTTGCGAACACACACACCAGAGTATAGGATCCGTTCTGATGCGCAAAAGAACACATGGCTCAGATAGAATAAGTCAAACATGAATCAGCGATGCCATCTTCACCATTCAGAACAAAGAAGCATCAGCGGCCTCACATCAGATCAGACCAGTGCAAAATAACGAATTCTGGATCCCGGTAGTGAAGCTCTAGGGGTCATCGGGGAAAAATGCCTCATCCTTGACGCACGCGGTCCCTGCGCTCCTGATACGGCTCCGCTCTGGACCGTTTCTGCGCGTCCACCCCCTTCTACGGCCGCGGCGGCGCAGCAGGGCCGGCCAGGGGACGGGCTCGCTCCCTCGCAGGATCCTAGCCATGGAGGAGAGGGATGTTCACACAGGGATTTTCTGGGGTGGGGAGCGGCGAGACAGCCGGTAAGAGAACAATGAAACGTTTTTTAGGCAGTGGCAATTGGTGTAATACTTCTGAACTTATAGGGGCAAAACCGTCCCAAAAATGTCGGACGGAAAAGCCTATAGACGAACCTACCGCAGCAAAAATTAGTAGATAGATAGATAGATATATACAATCTACAATTTACACCTTTTGATACGCCATGAAATATATTTTCATATGATATCTTTATAATGTCCTAGTTTTTTATAGTCTTTTTCCAAAATATATAGAGATTATTCATTGGAGTGGAGGTATTACATGTGCAGTTCTACACACATGGTTGAATATACAAAAATTACCATAAAACATCTAACAATTTAATTTTTCTGCAAAATATGAAAATAGATAATTTTTTGAATATCAGTTTATTAAAACATTCTTCGAATGTTGTTATATTTTATTTATTGAATATTAATAGAGAAATTATGAACGACTTATTATCTATTTTTTAAGTTTAAGTATTTGGTCTATATGTTTTGATATCAGCACGTTGATTATTTAAAAAGGCTAGATATTACCACATAAATGTACATAGCCTTGAAACTATCAACTTGATCTATTATATATTATAATCAACATTATAAAAGAAACTAGAGATATAATTGAAATTTTCGTGAACACCAAAGCACATGATTGCCAATCTGATGGATTTTCCTTTTTCCCAAAATTAATATATATCCCTAAGTATGCCAAGAAATATGTCATCAAAATTATAATTAAAACAAGTATGCACATGCTAAAAATTTGTGTAGAAATGCAAGCTAGCTCAACATAAAATCCATCAAAACCAATAGGTCTTCATAATTATCATATATTACATGTTGCATGGACAAACATATTGACACATGTAGCCTAACAATAATCTACTGCCAAGACACCCTTGAGCGATCAATAGAGGTGTGCGCACTTTGACATTAAAGATTTGATACTGAAAAATGGTTATATGTGCCAATTTATGAGAGCCATATGGTAGGCCCCATTTAAAAAAGGCATGAAACTGAGCAAGTGATTATTATAAATTGTTTTGATTGATATTTTATGGTTTGCATGATTAGACATCTTTTGAATATTGTATCTGTCTTTTTTTGATGTTTTGGAGTCAACATAAGAGTACAGATCTTTCGGTGACTAAAAAATTGAGCATAATTAAAATGGTGGAACCATGTCATCCAAGTCGTATATTCTTGTCAAATGGAACTTCGAGTGTGTATGTAAAATGAACTTCGAATTGGGGAAACATGGAAAGATTTTAAAACATAGATAAAAAATACAATATCAAAATAGATGACATTATAAAATACTTCATGTCATACTTCTCTAATTTTATTAACGGTATATAAAAGGTTAATGGATCCGCTCAAAACAAAAATATCACTAGAATAGTGTTAATATAATAATCTTAATTTTTAGGATAATGTTAACATATTGAAAAGGTAAAAATATTTAACCATGAAGACTATAAAAATCTAAAAGGTTTAATGTTTTGAAATTGGATAAGTAATTGTGAGGAAGAAACACATACCGAGGTTACAATTCTAATTGTTTAATTTTCCCTAACTATTAAAGATGATGAATTAATAGTATTGTCCATCTTAGGTTATCGCCACCCAGTACGTGCCTTTAGGATGAGAGGAGATCAAGGCGGCGGCTACAAAACCCATCTAGGATTCTGTTCCCCTCAGTGGTGACGCTGTTGGTCTGCTCCGTCTCCGGTGGCAGTGGGTCCTTGGAGATGTGCTAGACCATGGCCTCTCATCGGAAGGGGTTTCGTTCAATGTTGAGACTATTTTTTTTGTGTCTTTTTAGAGTCGGTGAGAATAAGGTCCTCCCCTGATCTATTCTCGCCCCGGTGGTGAGAATAGGGAAACAATCAAAAGAGAAAGGAAAACAATAATTAAACACACACAGTGGAGATAAATGGGTTTATCATAACTATGGAAAATAAGCAATGAACAAAATTTTCCTAACAATGACTACTCTCGGTGTCATGATAACACTGAGAGAGACCGTAGCTCGTTCGCCAAAAGTTTGAGATGCAACGGATTTGTACACTTGCCTTGATCTAACTCGTGCTCTTGCTTACAAGCTTTGAGAATCTATTTTAGATTGGGAGACTTTCTTTTCATTTATATTTTTATCTCTTTTCTTTCATTTTCTCCCTTTTTGATATTTTCTCTCTTTTTATTCTATGAAGTCAAATTTTGCTATTTCCTATGCAATATCGCTATGCAAGATCAAGATTACAATGGTTTGGAAAACACAAAGCACAAAATGAGCTATTTTCGATAGGTTAGGTAACGCACAAAGGAAAAGAGGGGGTTAACAAATGTGGTGCAAGTTATACCTTCAGTATGTTGATGATGACTTGGAAGCATGGGTAGATGGTAATGTTCGAGTTACATGGTGTTGAAGAGAACGATTTATGGTGATGCGGAAGATTTTGTTAGTTTAGGGACATGCACATGAATCACAAACAAACAGTGGAAAAAAGTTCAACCAATTTGCAAGAACATGCAAATCTGTAAATATTTCGACACCGCCGGGCCATGCACTAGTGCAGTCAGTGGTGAGTCTGGCATGCCGATTTGTTTGATGGTTCTTGCGCCAGATTGAGTTCTTGAAGAACATTTCGGACTCCAATCTTTCCATTTGGTTGGAATTTAACCAAATTGGGGGGTTTGGAAATGAAAGGGAACAAAGGTCATGACCTAAAGCACTATATCCATGGAGAAAAACCACTAAAAACTCATAAATTTGGGAGATCGATCCAAAAGAAATTTGGGCTATTTTTCTATTTTCAAAATTGTGCAAGAAAAAATTGTGGATAGAGGTGGGGGTCGAATCCGTATCAACCTAGGGCTCCAATACCATATGATACGCCTCGATGCGTTCAACGAGCGCTCGATATTCACATATTTGTGGGATTTGAGGGGGATTTGAGGGGAAAGGCAGGAGATGCAAAGAACACAATGAAAAATACACACACGTGGAGATAAATTGCGACGCAAACCCCGTAGAATCGATCCTGGCAATAAACCCCCAACCGACCAACCGGAGCTGGCATTGGTTTGTCTGATCCATTCTGGCGGTGGATCCAGTGTGATGTTTTGCCCAGTTTCTTCCGCCAGTTTCTTCCGTCTCCTCTTCGATGCTTCTTTCATGGGAATCTCGGATCCTTGAGCATCCTTGGTATCCCATCTTAGCATCTTGATCATGGGTATGGTCCTAGTCATAAGATGTAAAATAGGTTCAAGTTGCATCCCATTCAAATGAGGGTCAATAGAAGATAAGTGATGGAAGGAATTATTTATAGGTGTGTTGCTCAGAGTAGTATGAATTAGTGGCATTATAATTGGTGTACGATTGGTTGCATCACATTCTCGGCTTCATAGGTTTGCAGCCACAGTGCAGCATACCCAGTGAAGTGCACGCTGGCAAAATTGGCCCAAATGCCATACTCGGCATCATACCGAGTGCAATATTTCTCACACACCTTTCTCCACCATTTTAGATTTTCCCCATCCAAACAAGCAAACTCAGTTTTAGGTGGCCTAGACCAACTGTGCATTTGCCTAGTCCGAAATTGTGTTGTTTCTGTGAACATCTCTTCATTCTCCACTTTCCAAAACAAATAGTGCGAGGTAGTGTGCGCGTACCCTTGTCCATGACATGTGCTTGTGCTCGAGAAGCACCAGAAAAAAGACTCTCTTTTGGTTGTTCATCGTTGTGCCCTTAAAGCAGTGGAGTGTGCACCATAGGTAGCTGGGCGAAGGTTCCCATGAAAGAAGCATCATGGCATGCTAGCTAACCTATGCCTACTAATACAACTGGAATACTATACTCTCCCCCGTGCATCATGCATGAGCCTAATAATGATCGTCAACCTAATATCTCGAATCAATTAACTTAAACGACATCACATGCATGCTCAGAACAGAGAGCTACTCCTAGAGATTCTACTGCCAATAGAGTTTTCACCTCGGTCCAAGCAACAGATGAAATGGCTGACACACTATGGGGTAATAAACTGATGATGATGTATTTGCATGGGACAGAGAAAATATTAGGTCCATGTCAGTTGCCTTGTTGACGCTGTCCCTCGCGCCTCTTGGTCGAATCTGGCACCGACACCAGCATGCTATAGGTGTGTTGACCTCGTCGGAATGGACCATCTCCGTGGTGCTCAACAATCCACATTTACCTATGACAACTTATACCATTCCAAGGGTAAACTTGCATCGCCTTATAACATTCTACCGTTGGTTTTGTGTATTTTTATGATGAGGTTTTGGTGAAGTTGGCATGGTCACGAGCCAAGCATGGGTGCCCCGCTACCATTGGACGGGGCCATCGTCGGCCAGCATTTGCATGCATCTCCGCGTTGGACAGTGTCATTGATACGCGCAGATGATGGAGTTCATTATATAATACATATACCGGACAGTGTCATTGATCCTAAGATTTTGTAGCATCTATGAGTATTAAGTACAAGTATATTACAATTAATTACAATTAGTTTCTGGCTGTTTGATGAAAGTAGCCTATTACTACTCGGTGAAAGTAGCCTATGTACTGTCGGGCAACTCATTATTTCTTGGAAGAAGATTCTTCATTTTTACCAACAACTTTGAAAATGCGCTGTCAGTCACACCGTTCTCTGCCTTCCATTGCAGCAAATCCAGTGTGGTACCTAGCTTTTTGTGGCCATCTTCGCAAGTTGGATACAACAATGTTTTGTGATCCTTTAACATCTGCTCCAGCTTCTCCTTCTCCTTTTCAGTTTCACATTCTTCCTTTGCATCAGTAATGGCCCGACCAAGATCGTCATCAGCGGGCCCATCTGCTGCCTCTTGATCTTCATTATCTACCCCCGTTGCAGTATCATCATATTCAGGATACATATTATGATAGTTGTCATCATCCTCTTCTTCTTCGTTGTCTTCCATCACAACCCCTTTTTCTCCGTGCTTGGTCCAACAATTATAGCTGGGCATGAAACCGGATCGAAGCAGGTGGGCGTGAATGGTTCTGGTATTTGAGTAGTCTTTCTTGTTCTGACAGTGAACACACGGACAACACATAAAACCATTGTGACCACGGTTTGCATTAGCCACAACGATGAAATTTTGGAGGCCCGTAATGTACTCGGAAGTGCGGCGGTCACCGTACATCCATTGCCGGTTCATCTGCATTAATATGTAGTATATATCAAAAATTAATAGGGAGATGACCATTTATATATATAGTACATCAATGACACATGAAAGGATAGTTTCCGACCTCGACCGAGAAGGAAAGAGCAACGAGAAAACTTATTTTGAGCTCTCGGGCATTTCACCGAACACCTCTTGTGCATATGAAAAAAACACAAACTAGCACTCTTCACACCCTCTTGCTAGGCTCCAAAATGAGATAGTGAAAAAATGGAAGAGTGGGGTGTGGGCTGCGGTGTCTTATATAGCCCCCCCCCTTTAACACCGGTTCAAGCCATGAACCGGTGTTAAAGGGGGGGCTGCGCGGGCCACTGTTGCAGGGTCCTTTAACACCGGTTCGTGACACGAACCGGTGTTAGAGGGGGGCTCCTTTTTTGCCGCACGGGCCATGCTGGTACGGCCCCCCCTTTAACACCGGTTCGTAGAAGAACCGGTGTTAAAGCCCTTTTCCAGGATCAACAAAAAGCCTCGTTTCCACTAGTGCTAATATCTCGGATCAATTACCTTAAACGACATCACATGCATGCTCAGAACAGAGAGCTACTCCCAGAGATTCTACTGCCAATAGAGTGTTCACCTCGGTCCTGGCAACAGATGAAACGGCTGACACACCATGGGGTAATAAACTGATGATTATGTATTTGCATGGGACAGAGAAAATATTAGGTCCATGTAAGTTTCCTTGTTGACGCTGTCCCTTTTGCGCCTCTTGGTCGAATCTGGCACCGACACCAGCATGCATATATAGGTATGTTGACCTCGTCGGAATGGACCATCTCCGTGGTGCTCGACAATCCACATTTACCTATGACAACTTATACCATTCCAAGGATAAACTTGCATCGCCTTATAACGTTCTACCGTTGGTTTTGTGTATTTTTGAGAAGCTCAATCTTGCCTTGCCTTCTGCAACCAGCGAGGCCACCTCCCTGCCTTGCTCTGCGACTGGCTCGGGTCCTTCTTCCTCTCCTTCTATCTATCTGCAGCTTCCTTGCTTCAGCCTGATAGATGGGCTTCGTGCTTGGAACTGGTTTGCTCTCAGGAACTTGGATGGCTCCTTCCCGTCTCTTTTTCTTAGACCTACGTGTTATTGGGCTGATGTTCTTGCCCATGTAATCCTTCTTGCAGATTATTTATTTTTGGCTTGTAATTTATTAAGACTCTCCTTTTTCGATGTTAACTCTAGTTCTTCTATCCCTTGTCGCCCCTCCTCTATCCATGTTAATTAAGATTCTCTTTGCTTGCTGGAATGTGCGTGGCCTTGGTCAGCGCCGCAAACGTGACGATGTTAGAGCTGCGATCGACAGCTCCCTCCCCTCTATCCTTTGCCTCCAGGAAACGAAGCTCCCTGACATCAACACCTTCCTTGCCTCCTCCTTCCTTCCCCCATCGCTTAGATCCTTTGTTTTTAAACCTTCTGTTGCAGCTTCTGGAGGCATCCTCACTGCCTGGAACGACTCTGTCCTTGAACTCCTTTCCCATTCTATTAATGACTTCTCTGTTACTTGCAATTTTGCCTTCCGTGCTGACAACCTCTGTTTCTCCGTTGTCAACGTTTATGGTCCTTGCGCTCACCAGGATAAAGCCACCTTTCTCAACTCCATTGAGCCCCTCGTTCAGCTCTTGACTACCCCCGTTGCTATTATGGGTGACTTCAATCTCATTCGGCACCCTCGTGAGCGCTCTAATGCCAATTTTAATCAGTCTGAGGCTGCCGTCTTCAATGACTTTATCAATAAGCTAGGCTATCTTGAGATTCCTCTTTTGGACCGACAGTTCACCTGGTCGAACCAACAAAACCCTCCCATCCTCGCTAAACTTGACCGTGTTCTTGTCAACAATGCTTGGAGCCTTGCCCTACCTGATTCCACCCTCACCTCCTCGGCCCGACCAACCTCCGACCACTCCCCCCTACACCTCGAAGCTTCCTCAAAAGCTCCTCGCAGCCCCATCTTCCGCCTCGATAACACTTGGCTTAGCCACCCTTCCTTTGCCGCCATTACCTCTTCTAACTGGCTTAGTGTGGGTCCCAACCACAACGGGCTCTCTTCTATTAGCCGCCTGTGCCTTCGGCTTAAGCGCATCCGCACCGCCGCTAGATCCTGGGCGAATTCTAGACGCCTGCCTTCTGTCTACCTTGCTAATTGTCGCGTGGTCATTGACTTCCTTGACCGGATGGAGGAATGGCGCACCCTCTCTGTTTTAGAAGCTCGCCTCCGCTCCCTGGCTAAACTTAACTTAAGTCGTCTTAACGCCTCCCGCGCTACCTACTGGCGCCAAAGGGCAAAAATTCGCCATTGCGTTATGGGAGATGAGAATTCCCGCTACTTTCACCTTTGTGCCTCGGGACGCCTTAGGAAAAATCAAATTAAGGTCCTTGAGGATAGTGATGGTAACCCCACCTTCCCTCATTATGCTAAAGCTGACATCCTTCACAAATTCTACAAGAACCTCTTGGGGCAATCCCTCCCGGCGGCTTGCATCCTTGACCTCCCCACCCTTGTCTCTTCCACCTCCCTCACCCCCTCCCAGGCTTCCTCTCTTACCCAACCTTTCGCCGAAGATGAGCTCAAAACTGCTGTCCTTTCCATGAATGACAATTCTAGTCCGGGGCCTGATGGCTTTGGGCCTGCTTTTTACAAACGTAACTGGCTTTTGGTCAAGGATTGTCTCCTAAACTCTCTCCACGATTTCCATGCCTTAATTTCGGACCTTCGACCGATCAACAAATCCTACATTGTCCTCCTCCCCAAAAAAGTTGGCGCTAATCGTCCTGAAAATTTCCGGCCCATCTCTCTACAAAACGTTTGTCTCAAAGCTATTACCAAATGTCTCACTCTCCGAGTTAGGAAAATCATTCCTTCTCTTGTCCACCCGGACCAAACTGGCTTCATTTCCGGCCGCTCCATCGCGGAAAATTTTGTCTATGCGGCTGACATTGTCCAATCGTGTCACAAGCGGGCGGCTCCGGCTGCCGTATTCAAGCTTGATTTTCAGAAGGCATTTGACTCCATCAGCTGGGATGCTTTGGATAGGATCCTTCTTGCCAAAGGTTTCCCCCCTCTTTGGTGTGCCTGGATAAAAATGATCAATGACACTAGCCAAACTGCTGTCCTCCTCAACGGGGTCCCTGGACGATGGATCCAGTGTCGCCGCGGCCTCCGACAAGGCGACCCCCTCTCCCCCTTTCTTTTCAATATTGTTGTTGATGTCCTTCAACAACTCCTCCTCCAGGCTTCCCTTGATGGTCTTCTCCTCCACCCCCTTGTGGACGATCTCCCCTGTCCTATCCTCCAATACGCCGATGACACTCTCGTCATCATTCGTGCCCTTCCGCAGCATGTCCAGAATCTTAGGAAACTCCTGGATGACTTCTCTCTGGCCACCGGCCTCTCGATAAACTTCCACAAAAGCACCTTTGTCCCTATCAAGGTTGACCCTGATGAGGTCTCTCTTATGGCCTCCCTGTTTGGCTGCGGCATCTCCTCCTTCCCGCAAACTTACCTTGGCCTACCTCTCTCCACCCACACGCTAAGACCCTCGGACTTCGCCCCAATCATCTCTAAATGTGACATGAGGCTTTCGGGATGGCGAGGCCGATCTCTTCCTATTGGCGGACGACTCCTCCTCGTCAACTCCGTCCTCACTGCTATGATTGCTCACGCTATGAGCGCCGGCCTGCTTCCCACTGGGGTTATTGACGCTATCGACAAACGTAGACGGGCGTTCCTCTGGACTGGCGACGAAAAATGCTCTGGCGGCGACTGTAAAGTCGCTTGGACGAAGGTTTGCACCCCCAAAGAACTTGGCGGCCTTGGCGTCTTATCTCTTCCTGCTCAGAACAAGGCCCTCCTGGCAAAATTCCTCACTAAGATTCACTCCACTTCTTCTGCTCCTTGGGCCTCCTGGTTCCGCCGTCGCTACGGCTGGGCTGATGACAATGACCTCGGCGACAGCCACTTCCTTGACACCCCTATCTGGAAAAACATTGTGGCAGGTCTTGCCTCCTTCCGCAACTGCTCCTCTGTCACCCTTGGCGACGGGACTTCCACCTCATTCTGGATCGACAGATGGCTGGACCCTCTCCCTCTCTTTGAAAGGTTCCCTGCCCTTTTTTCCCACTCTACCCGCCCTAACGCCTCTGTCTCTGCGATTTTCTCCAACGGCCTCGCTACCACTCTCACCCCCCGTCTCACCAACGCTGCCTCCCAGGAGCTGACAACCCTTAACATTGAACTCCATGCTCTCGAGCTTCGGAACGCCATCCATGACAACCGTATCGGCCGCTACTCTAACAAGTGTCTCTCTAACAGAGGTTTCTATGCCAACTCTTTTAGCAATCTGCAGATCGACGATCAGGCCCCAAGGATTTGGGGGAATGCCGCTCCTCTGAAGTGCAAGATCTTCCTCTGGCTGCTGCACCAACGTCGCCTCCCTACCAATGACAGGAGGTTCAGGCACCAGCTCTCCTCCAGCAATACCTGCCCTTCCTGCACTCAAATTGAAGATACCACCCACCTGTTCTTAGGGTGCTCTCGCGCTACCCAAGTCTGGGACCTCTTCTTCCCGATCGGCTCCACCGCCTTCTACAACATGGAAGAGCTCTGGGACTCTCGTGCTTGCTCTTATGCCAACGCCTCAATCTGCACGGCCATCACGTGGAATATCTGGAAGCGACGCAACGCTCTCATCTTCAACGGTGTGGATGATCCACTCCTGCGGGTTCAACGAAGATGCCTCGAAGACATTAGACTTTGGGCGAACAGATGTCATGCTTCCTCCCCCAAGGCCTCTCTTATTAATTGGTGTAATGGCTTTGATCCCCCTTGATTCTCCCCCTTGCTTCCTCTTCTCTGTCCTCTAAAACCTTTGTAACTGAACAATTATTGTCTGGTATAAAATCGTTCAGGCTGGCGTAAGCCCGCCGTAGTTCCGCTCAAAAAAAAAAAAAGGTTTTGGTGAAGTTGGCATGGTCATGAGCCATGCATGGGTGCCCCGCTACCATTGGATGGGGCCATCTTCGGCCAGCATTTGCATCCATCTCCACGTTGGACAGTGTCATTGATACGCGCAGATGATGGAGTTCATTATATAATACATATATCGGACAGTGTCATTGATCCTAAGATTTTGTAGCATCTATGAGTATTAAGTACAAGTAGATTATAATTAATCACAATTAATTTCTGGCTGTTTGACGAGAGTAGCCTATTACTACTCGGTGAATTGGATGACACGATATTATAACCGTCCATTGCTACTCTGGTCAAGACGGAGGCCATGTAGAGGCTACTATACGATACAACGGTCACTAGTAGAAAACAGGCCATCTGTTCGCGCCCCCTAAGAGCATTAGTTCCGGTTGCGCCACGAACCGGCACTAATGCTGGCACGCGTCCCGGTTCAAGCAGGCATGGGGCCCGGAGGCATGCATCCCGGTTGGTAAGGGGTCATGCGTCCCGGTTTGTAACACAAACTGGGACTAAAGGTTGGGCGCCAGCCACGTGGCGTGGCACACTCCTTTAGTCTCGGTTTGTGTTACAAATCGGGACGTATGCTCCCGGCCTCTATAAATGCAACGCCCCAGCCCTCTGCATCCACTCTGTTTTTTCTTCGTGGAAGGTATGAGGGGTGTGCTAGTTTTTTTCCCCTACGCATGCATTCAAGGTGTTTGATGAAATGTTTGAGTGAATGATCCCGTTTAATTTCTCACAGAACAAAAATATAGAAGGTGTCCGAGACGCACTTGAGCTTTCTCCTCTTTATTTTCCTCGATCGAGGTTAGCAATCTTATCTTTTCTCTGTCATTGATACAATGCATGTGTCGATGTGAATTGGTCATTTCACTATTTATGATGTCCTGTTTTTTATAAACTTACTTATATGATGCAGATGAATGGTCGGGAATGGATGTACGGTGACATGCGTGGCGGGTATATGAAAGGCGTGGATAAATTTATCGATGTGGCTATGGCAAACAAAGAGAATGGTGTTATCGTTGTCCATGTATTCAATGTAGGAACAACAAGGAGTACTCTTCCTCGAAAATCATTCGCGGCCACCTGATTATGAAAGGTTTCATACCCAACTATAATTGCTGGACCAAGCACGCAAGAGGGGTTATGATGGTAGATGGTGAAGAAGAAGATGATGATAACAACTATCATCATATGTTTCCTGAATCTGATGATCTGCAATGGAAGACAACGGAGAGGAAGGAGGTGAAGAACGGGCATCAGATGAGCCGGCTGATGAACTTGGTAGGATCATTTCTGATGCAAAGCAAGATTGTGAAACAAAAAATGAGAAGTTGAACTTAGAGGGCATGTTAGAAGATCACAATAAATTGTTGTACCCAAATTGTGAAGATGGCAGCACAAAGCTCGGTACCACACTGGAATTGTTGCGATGGATGGCAGAGTGTGGTCTAACTGACTCCTCATTTGAAAAGATGCTAAAAATAATGAAGCCGAAGTTTCCAAAACATAAGGAACTTCCCGAGAGTACCTACGAAGCAAAAAAGACTCTCTGTCCTCTAGGATTAGATGTGCAAAAGATACATGCATGCATTAATGACTGCATCCTCTACCGCGGTAAGGAATATGAGAATTTAGATAAATGCCCGGTATGCAATGCATTGCGGTATAAAATCAGACGAGATGACCCTGGTGATGTTGAGGGAGAGCCCCTCCGGAAGAGGGTTCTTGCTAAGGTTATGTGGTATGCTCCTATAATACCAAGGTTGAAACACATGTTCAGAAACAAAGAGCATGCCAGGTTGTTGCGATGGCACAAACAAGACCGTAAGAAAGACGAGAAGTTGAGACACCCTTCTGATGGGTACAGTGGAGAAAAATCGAGAGAGACTTCCCAGACTTTGCAGGTGACGCAAGGAACTTATGGTTTGGTCTAAGTACGGATGGCATGAATCCTTTTGGGGAGCAGAGCTGCAGTCACAGCACCTGGCCCGTGACTCTATGTATCTACAACCTGCCTCCTTGGTTGTGCATGAAGCATAAGTTCATTATGATGCCAGTGCTCATCTGTGGCATCCCGCAAAACCACTACTAGAAAATCGCGTTGAATTTGTGCATTGCATCGTCATCATCATGCATGGTTTGCTAAAATTATGTTTGCAAGGCCCATGTCGTATTCTAAACGCCCCTCTTTATTTTCAAACATCAAAACCGGGTCCCCGGAATATTTTGTTTTGGCCGCTATCGGTTTGCCAACGGCCCGTTTAACACAAATAAAATTGATATTATTTTTAGTAGGGGCAGTCGAACGGGCCAACCCGACCCGAACGACCGCCCCAGATTTTTCTAAACGGTCCAACCAGACCCACCATTTAATCCTAAGTCTACCCAGCTTCCTACCCACCCCCAGCCTCCACATCACTCCTACCTATCACGCGTTGCCACCTCACTGCCTCCCTCTCCCTCACCCACTCAGAACCCGCCACGTGGCCAGCCCTCTCTCTCTCCCTCTCTTTTCTCTCTCCCTCTCTCACCCACACAAACCCACTCAGCTCACCCTGGCCACACAACACAAGCACACACGCACGCACTCGGATCAACCACCCCACACCCGCATGCAGCCCCGCATGCAGCCCCGCGCGCAGCAACTCCCCAGCCCCCACCGTTCCCGCGTGGACCCCGCTAACCTGGCCCACCACCTGCCGCTTGTCCCCTACCTCTTTCCTTCTTCCTCCCTGGCGTCTCTCCCACCCGCGTCTTCCCCAGGACCCCGCGCCCCACGCTCCTCTTCCCCCCCGCTCAAACTCCCTCCTCTCCACCTTCCCTGCTCGCCGCCCCACCTCACCACCGCCCGTCGCTGCCTCCGCCTGGCTCGCCCAGCCTGGCTCGCCCCACCGCTCCCCCAGCCTTGGCGTCCACCCTCAACCCCGCTGCTGTCCCCCTCGCCTGCGGCTCCACCCGTCCCGAGCTCCTCGCCCGCGCCTCTGCCTTGTGCACGCCACGCCGCTGCCGGCCGCGCCCGGTTCCACGCCCGCCGGGTCTCCTCCTCCACTGCGCAACCTCGCCACGAGCCAGGCTCCTCCCCGCTGCCGCTCAGCAGGCCGACGCTCCGCCAGCTCCAGCTGGCCTCGGCCGCCTCACGCTGCCCGCGCCTCCCCTCCTCAAGCTCGTCCCGCCAGCCCCGCCTGCTGCGGCGTCTCCCCAGGCCGCCTGGCTGCCTCGTCGCTGGCCCCTAACCTCGCTGCGAGCCCGTGGCTCGCCTGCCGCCCGCCTCCGCCCTGGCCAAGCCCTGCCGTCCTCGGAGTCCGCCCATGGCCGCCCCTCCGCGTGCCCCCCAGCACCGCTGCCCGAGACCGCGCCCCGGCCATCTTCCGAGCTCGTCCGGGCCCCTGCACCGCCTCGTGTTCCGCCTCCAGCGTGGGCCCGCCGCCCTGCAGAGTTCGTCGCCCCGTCCAGCCCTGCGTGGTGCTCCTGCGTGGATGCGTGGGTGCTTGAGCGTGTTGTACCAAGAACCGTCCCCGCGGGCCTCCAACAGGGACCCGCAAGTTCTCCTACCCGGAATCGCCATGACCGTCCAAGATCCCCGACTTGTGGGTACACTGGAAGACTACCGATAAGGAGCCAACGACAAGTTCTACCTCTTGAAAACAAGATCTTCGAGTCCGATGAACCACGTCAAGACCCCGACCCCGAAGACCGACCCCGGTGTTTGAAGACCGCGGAACCCCATGACCTCCTTCAAGGATCCGATGGCCGAGACCCCGACGCAACGAGTACTCCTTCCCGGATCCGAACCCCGGTACCGGACAAGTTCGCCATCGACCTCGAGAACGCCTACACGGAACAACAAGACCGCCACACGGACGCCGAGACCCCTGAACCCTGAGCCCCCGGAGTCCGAAGATCAAGCCCGAACCCCGTCAAGACGCGACGACAAGATCCCCTACATGGGAGCCCGAAGAACCCGTACCCAGAGGCCGCGGATGCGACATGATCTTCTCCTCGGACGCCAAGAATTCGTCGAGCCCCCCCGGAACGACAAGTACTACCTCGGGGATGCGAAGCCGAGAACTTCCCTGAACGCCATGATCGTCGACATGACCCTAAGACCCCAGATGCGACAAGAACGACACCGCCCCGGAAAGGACCCGTTACGCCCCGAACACCGAGACCCCGATGCGCCCGATGCCACGCCAAGTTCGTCTACCCTAACGCCAAGACCTACCCCCGATATCCAAGCACGACCCCGGAGGCCGAGAACGATCCCGTCGAACCCCAGTTCCGAACCTCGCCGTTCCGTCGAACCCTGGACCCTGACCCCGAACCCCGGAACCCCAAGATCGTCGAGACCCCTCAATGTGTGACCCTTTCCCTCGAACCCTATTTTATAACATAATAACAACTTGTCGCATATTAAATTGTCATCTCGCATGCATAATCATGTGGTTTGGGGGCCTTATGCCGATTCACCTAATAATTAAATATGGGGCCCATATGCGGGCAAATCTAGCCTTATATCGGCCTCATTTAAACTTGTGTATCGAACCGGTATCTTATCATGTCTTGTTAACACAACATTTAATATGCGGGGGTTTAAACAACTTGAACTATCTAATAATTGTCGGGACCCCGGTTCCGCTTAACATGACCTAATTGCATCGCACCTTGCCATGTCATTCATCATACATGCATCATGCCGATCTTCTGCCGTTTTATTAAATATCGCCTCCGGTGTTTCTTCTAGTGTTTTGCTTCTTCGCGGATAAGGCCGTTGAGTTGATGTGAGCTTCGCCCCGATCTTCGGTTGAACCCTTCGGCAATGTTTTCAGGCGAGCATCTCCCTCTTTCTTCCTATCTTACTTTTATAGTCTTTATTCCCTCCTGTTGATCTATTGCTATCGTGTTGCGATGCTCTAGTTTCCATTCGATATATCCCTGCACTTATATTGCCTTGGACACACCCTATACCTGTTGTTTGGTAGATAGTTGGACTTGCGCGTCGTAGTTTCTTGCTCAAGTGCTGATGTGTGTCGTCATATGCCACAGTTGCCGATGTAATGCCGCATGTTGATGATGGAGATGATCATAGTTTTACTTATTGTTCACTTTATTTTCTGTTTAACAACTAAAATTGAATAAGCAGAGGCATCGGTGGGTGATAGATAATATTTGGTTTCCGAACGCCCACTTGTGTCCCGTAAGACCCCGAGTACTTGATACCTGTTCCTTGTTTTATCGCACTATCCACATATGGGGAGATATGGGCCCCCCCTAGCCAGAGCTTGATTCCGTCTTATTTCTTGGGGCCACAAACTAGTTTGAGGTTTTATTACTATCCTGTACTTATGCCATGCTTTACTGCTTTATTTACGATTGCGAGGTGCGCTTTTGCATCGCTTAGGAAGCGGAGTGATTACGCGGTGTCGACAAGCCCGTTTGGGGTTCCCGTCGCTCACGACCATTGACGCAGACCTTGAGGCCGTCTCGAGCTTGCCTACCCGTTATGGTTCTACTCAAAGGGTGCCCCTGAAATATTTCGAATCTTGCGATTGCTCGTCGTGAAGACCTCGTTGGGTTTTGATTTGGTTTTTCCGAGGTTGATCGTGTGTGTTGCTATTTGTGCACCCGCCGGTAAAACTTTCAAAGCCGTGTCCGCGGATATGGACGACTTGGAGCACAGTATCTCGATCATAGACAAGCATAACTAAAGTTTACTGCTATAAATTTGACTTATAATGACTAGTAATCAGCTCCACTACAACGGAATGGCTAATTAATACTGCCCACAATTTCTTGTTTGGTTGTCGCTTGCGACAATTGTATCTGACTAGTAAGTATTGCAACTACAACGGAATGGCTGAATAAAAGTACCAACAACTGCTGGGTTTTGGGTTTATCTCATGCTATCTGTATCTGATTAGTAATTGTTGCAACTACAACGGAATGATTAACTAAAAGTGCCCACTGCTTACTTTATCAGAACAACTAACTAAACCTGACTAGTAAAGTGCCACAACTATGACGGAATAAATAAAACTGCCAACTGTGTGAGTTCCTCGGTTGACTTCCTCGTTTGGTCTCGAGGGGGAAACGCCAGGATGGGTTTGTTTGGTGATAGCTTCAGTTTGGGTCCGAATAGGTCATTCTCACCCCTCTCTGATAACCGCCAGATGTATCGAGTCTCTATAGGTTGTTTAGTGCATGCTGCCGCTGCCGCTCAGTCCACCATACCTATGTAGGCGAGGACCGCCGAATTCTAGCCTCGCTGCAGTCTTGGCCTCGATCGACGCTCCTTCTTTGTTTTCTGCTTTGCCCTTTGTCGGCACCCCTTTTTGTTAAGCAGGTTTTGAGATCGACGCCGTTAGCGGGGTTACCCTTCCGGCTTGGCCTGGGCAGGGTTATGGACGCCATTGGTTATTCTTCAGGGCTCTTAGCCCCATTTGCATCTTGTCCGTAGCTGGACGCTCTATCGTTTTCAAGGTGATTTGGATCTTTGTACATTATATCTGTATTCTTGACTCCTTGAGTCGCTGTTATATATATATCTGTTCTGTGGGTCCCATCGAGGACTGTTGTGTAATGTTATTACTTTGTTTTCCACCCGCACGAAAGTGCCTGGTGGGCACCTTTGAATCGTTTCTATGCGGGTTTGGCGAATTTTGCTCAAACTTGCATAGGTCCGATTCTGAGGGTGTTACAGAGTGGTATCAGAGCTCAGCAGTTGCGATACCCCACAAGTCCAGCCTGTAGGATAACCTAGCTAACGGCCGAAGTAGAGTGTCAAAACTATTTTTGAAAATCGGTTGGATAGTTCTGATTAGGTCTGATTTTACTCCTTACCCCTCTGCTATTCTCCTCTTATCTCGACGTGTTTTGAATCTGCTCTCTCCTTCCTCTTCGAGTCCAGGAATTCTCGTGGTTGGGTTCCGTCGTACCTTCAGGGTTTCGCTTCCTTCTTTGATAACGGTGTTCTGCCACCCGGTGTTCCAGCTGCCCGATGAATCCGTCCACGGTGTTACCATTATCTGTTCCTTGTTTGTGCCTTCCGGTGTTTTCCGACGCGACGACATCCTCCACGCCAGATCCGATGCAGAGTCTGCATCACTTCGTTGTTCTGAACCTCGCTTGTCGAGATCTTCAGTCTGATTCCGAGAGTTGGTTGCATAATCCGCCTATTCGTGTGCAGAGTAATGGTTTGGGTGCGGGATGGAGTAGCTACCATACCACTACTCTTATCATTCGCTCTTGTACATCGAAGCAGTGGATCCAGCAGTTTTACTCTATCCATGGAAGTTAGAGGTGGCCTTACCTTTAACTTCGTCCTTTGTTTCCCCGGAGTGTTCTCCCGACGATCAGGAACAACGACCCCTTGTTGGTGGTGTCGCCGATTCCAAGATAGAGGATGAACCCTCGTTAGTGGTGTCGCCGGGATCTACACAGCGCGAGACGAAGATCGCCGACTTTCCTTCCGGTATGAGGCGGATCTCGAGGAGATCCCTTGTTAGTGGTGTCGAATTGTGGCATCCCGCAAAACCACTACTAGAAAATCGCGTTGAATTTGTGCATTGCATCGTCATCGTCATGCATTGTTTGCCAAAATTATGTTTGCAAAGCCCGTGTTGTTTTCTAAACGCCCCTCTCTATTCAAACATCAAAAACCGGGTCCCCGGAATATTTTGTTTTGGCCGCTATCGGGTTGCCAACGGCCCGTTTAACCCAAATAAAATTTATATTATTTTAGTAGGGGCAGTCGAACGGGCCAACCCGACCCGAACGACCGCCCCAGATCTTTTCTAATCGGTCCAACCAGAACCACTCTTTAATCCTAAGTCTACCCAGTTTTCTACCCACCCAGCCTCCACATCACTCCTACCTATCACGCCACCACCTCACGCCTCCTCTCCCTCACCCACTCGGAACCCGCCACGTGGCCAGCCCTCTCTCCTCTCTCTTTCTCTCTCTCTCTCTCACCCACACAACCCACTCAGCTCACCACAGCCACACAACACAAGCACACACCTTGCACTTTTCGGATCAACCACCCACACCCGCCGCATGCAGCCCAAGATGCAGCCCTGTGACAACTCCCAGCCCACCGTTCCCGCGTGGACCCGCTAACCTGGCCCACCACCGCCGCTTGTCCCTACCTCTTTCCTTCTTCCTCCTGGCGTCTCACCCACCTGCGTCTTCCCCAGACCCCCCCCACGCCCTCTTCCCCGCTCAAACTCCCTCCTCTCCACCTTCCCCTCGCCGCCTCACCACTGCCCGTCGCTGCCTGCCAGCCTCCGCCTCGCCCAGCCTTGGCCCGCGCCCGCGCTCACCCAGCTGCCGGCGTCCACCTCAACCCTGACGCTGCTGTCCCCTCGCTCAAGGCTCACCACCCGGTCCGAGCTCCTCGCCCAGCGCCTCACGCCACGCCGCCCGCCCGTCCGCGCCCGGTTCCGCCCGTCCCGCGGTCTCCTCCTCCACCTGCGAACTCGCCTTGAGCCAGGCTCCTCCCGGCCCCGCCGCTTGCCCCCTCCCGACGCTGCCTTGGCCGAGCCGGGCTCACAGCCGTCGCTCCGCCTCACGCTGCCGGCCGCCTCCCGTTCCGCGCCTCCCCTCCTCAAGCTCGCCCGCCCCGCCTCACAAGGCGTCTCCCCAGCGCCGGCCGCCTCATTGCGCTGGTTCTAACCTCGCCGGCGAGCCCGTGGCTCCTGCCTCGCCCGCCTCCGCCCAGCCCTGCCGTCCTCGAGTCCGCCCATGGCAGCCCCCTCAGGCCCCAGCTGCTGCGAGACCGCGCCCGGCCATCTTGGCTCCGAGCCGGGCCCCGCCCTCGTGTTCCGCCTCCAGCGTGGGCCCGCCGCCCTGCAGAGTTCGTCGCCCCGTCCAGCCCAGCGTGGTGCTCCTGCGTGGATGCGTGGGTGCTGAGCGTGTTGTACCAAGAACCGTCCTCGGGCCAACAGGGACCCGAAGTTCTACTACCGAATCGCCATGACCGGTCCAAGATCCCGACTTGTGGGTACACGGAAGACTACCGATAAGGAGCCAACGACAAGTTCTACCTCTTGAAAACAAGATCTCGAGTCCGATGAACCACGTCAAGACCCCGACCCCGAAGACCGACCCCGGTGTTTGAAGACCGCGGAACCCCATGACCTCCTTCAAGGATCCGATGGCCGAGACCCCGACGCAACGAGTACTCCTTCCCGGATCCGAACCTGCACGGACAAGTTCGCCATCGACCTCGAACGCCTACACGGAACAACAAGACCACCACGGACGCCGAGACCCTGAACTCGAGCCCCGAGTCCAAGATCAACGAACCCGTCAAGACGCGACGACAAGATCCCCTACATGGGAGCCCGAAGAACCCGTACCCGGAGGCCGCGGATGCGACATGATCTTCTCCTCGGACGCCAAGAATTCGTCGAGCCCCCCCGGAACGACAAGTACTACCTCGGGATCTGCCGAGAACTTCCCTGAACGCCATGATCGTCGACATGACCCTAAGACCCCAGATCGACAAGAACGACACCGCCCGGAAAGGACCCACGCCCGAACACCGAGACCCCGCGCCGATGCCACGCCAAGTTCGTCTACCCTAACGCCAAGACCTACCCCCGATATCCAAGCACGACCCCGGAGGCCGAGAACGATCCCGTCGAACCCCAGTTCCGAACCTCGCCGTTCCGTCGAACCCTGGACCCTGACCCCGAACCCCGGAACCCCAAGATCGTCGAGACCCCTCAATGTGTGACCCTTTCCTCGAACCCTATTTTATAACATAATAACAACTTGTCGCATATTAAATTGTCATCTCGCATGCATAATCATGTGGTTTGGGGGCCTTATGCCGATTCACCTAATAATTAAATATGGGGCCCATATGCGGGCAAATCTAGCCTTATATCGGCCTCATTTAAACTTGTGTATCGAACCGGTATCTTATCATGTCTTGTTAACACAACATTTAATATGCGGGGGTTTAAACAACTTGAACTATCTAATAATTGTCGGGACCCCGGTTCCGCTTAACATGACCTAATTGCATCGCACCTTGCCATGTCATTCATCATACATGCATCATGCCGATCTTCTGCCGTTTTATTAAATATCGCCTCCGGTGTTTCTTCTAGTGTTTTGCTTCTTCGCGGATAAGGCCGTTGAGTTGATGTGAGCTTCGCCCCGATCTTCGGTTGAACCCTTCGGCAATGTTTTCAGGCGAGCATCTCCCTCTTTCTTCCTATCTTACTTTTATAGTCTTTATTCCCTCCTGTTGATCTATTGCTATCTGTGTTGCGATGCTCTAGTTTCCGTACCCGATATATCCCCTGCAGCCTTATATTGCCTTGGACACACCCTATACCTGTTGTTTGGTAGATAGTTGGACTTGCGCGTCGTAGTTGCTTGCTCAAGTGCTGATGTGTGTCGTCATATGCCACAGTTGCCGATGTAATGCCGCATGTTGATGATGGAGATGATCATAGTTTTACTTATTGTTCACTTTATTTTCTGTTTAACAACTAAAATTGAATAAGCAGAGGCATCGGTGGGTGATAGATAATATTTGGTTTCCGAACGCCCACTTGTGTCCCGTAAGACCCCGAGTACTTGATACCTGTTCCTTGTTTTATCGCACTATCCACATATGGGGAGATATGGGCCCCCCCTAGCCAGAGCTTGATTCCGTCTTATTTCTTGGGGCCACAAACTAGTTTGAGGTTTTATTACTATCCTGTACTTATGCCATGCTTTACTGCTTTATTTACGATTGTGCGAGGTACTGCACACTGTACTGTTTAGGAAGCGGAGTGATTACGCGGTGTCGACAAGCCCCGTTTGGGGTTCCCAGTCGCTCACAGCCATTGACGCAGACCTTGAGGCCGTCTCGGAGCTTGCCTACTCCGTTGCGGGTTCTACTCAAAGGGGTGGCCCCCTGAAATATTTCTGAATCTTGCGATTGCTCTGTCGTGAAGACCTCGTTGGGTTTTGATTTGGTTTTTCCGAGGTTGATCGTGTGTGTGTTGCTATTTGTGCACCCCGGCCGGGTTAAAACTTTCTGAAAGCCGTGTCCGCGGATATGGACGACTTGGAGCACAGTATCTCGATCATAGACAAGCATAACTAAAGTTTACTGCTATAAATTTGACTTATAATGACTAGTAATCAGCTCCACTACAACGGAATGGCTAATTAATACTGCCCACAATTGCTTGTTTGGTTGTCGCTTGCGACAATTGTATCTGACTAGTAAGTATTGCAACTACAACGGAATGGCTGAATAAAAGTACCAACAACTGCTGGGTTTTGGGTTTATCTCATGCTATCTCAGATTCGATTAGTAATTGTTGCAACTTCAACGGAATGATTAACTAAAAGTGCCCACTTACTTTATCGAACAACTAACTAAACGACTAGTAAAGTGCCACAACTATGACGGAATAAATAAAACTGCCAACTGTGTGAGTTCCTCGGTTGACTTCCTCGTTTGGTCTCGAGGGGGAAACGCCAGGATGGGTTTGTTTGGTGATAGCTTCAGTTTGGGTCCGAATAGGTCATTCTCACCCCCTCTCTGATAACCGCCAGATGTATCGAGTCTCTATAGGTTGTTTAGTGCATGCTGCCGCTGCCGCTCAGTCCACCATACCTATGTAGGCGAGGACCAATTCTAGCCTCGCTGTCTTGGCCTCGATCTTGACGCTCCTTCTTTGTTTTCTGCTTTGCCTTTGTCGGCACCCTTTTTGTTAAGCAGGTTTTGAGATCGACGCCGTTAGCGGGTTACCCTTCCGCTTGGCTCGCAGGGTTATGGACGCCATTGGTTATTCTTCGTGGCTCTTAGCCCCATTTGCATCTTGTCCGTAGTGGACGCCTATCGCTTTTCAAGGTGATTTGGATCTTTGTACATTATATCTGTATTCTTGACTCCTTGAGTCGTTATATATATATCTGCATCGTGGGTCCCATCGAGGACTGTTGTGTAATGTTATTACTTTGTTTTCCACCCGCGAAAGTGCTGGTGAGCACCTTTGAATCGTTTCTATGCGGGTTTGGCGAATTTTGCTCAAACTTGCATAGGTCCGATTCTGAGGGTGTTACTGAGTGGTATCGAGCTCGGCATGCGATATGATACACAAGTCCAGCCTGTAGGATAACCTAGCTAACGGCCGAAGTAGAGTGTCAAAACTATTTTTGAAAATCGGTTGGATAGTTCTGATTAGGTCTGATTTTACTCCTTACCCCTCTGCTATTCTCCTCTTATCTCGACGTGTTTTGAATCTGCTCTCTCCTTCCTCTTCGAGTCCAGGAATTCTCGTGGTTGGGTTCCGTCGTACCTTCAGGGTTTCGCTTCCTTCTTTGATAACGGTGTTCTGCCACCCGGTGTTCCAGCTGCCCGATGAATCCGTCCACGGTGTTACCATTCTCTGTTCCTTGTTTGTGCCTTCCGGTGTTTTCCGACGCGACGACATCCTCCACGCCAGATCCGATGCAGAGTCTGCATCACTCCGTTGTTCCGAACCTCGCTTGTCGAGATCTTCAGTCTAATTCCGAGAGTTGGTTGCAGAATCCACCTATTTGTGTGCAGAGTAATGGTTCGAGTGCGGGATGGAGTAGCTACCATACCACTACTCTTATCATTCGCTCTTGTACATCGAAGCAGTGGATCCAGCAGTTTTACTCTATCCATGGAAGTTAGAGGTGGCCTTACCTTTAACTTCGTCCTTTGTTTCCCCGGAGTGTTCTCCCGACGATCAGGAACAACGACCCTTGGTGGTGTCGCCGATTCCAAGATAGAGGATGAACCCTCGTTAGTGGTGTCGCGAGGATCTACACAAAGCGCGGAGACGAAGATCGCCGACTTTCCTTCCGGTACCATGAGGCGGATCTCGAGGGCGAGATCCCTTGTTAGTGGTGTCGAATTGTGGCATCCCGCAAAACCACTACTAGAAAATCGCGTTGAATTTGTGCATTGCATCGTCATCATCATGCATGGTTTGCTAAAATTATGTTTGCAAGGCCCATGTCGTATTCTAAACGCCCCTCTTTATTTTCAAACATCAAAACCGGGTCCCCGGAATATTTTGTTTTGGCCGCTATCGGTTTGCCAACGGCCCGTTTAACACAAATAAAATTGATATTATTTTTAGTAGGCAATGAACGGCCAACCACCCGAACGACCCCAGATTTTTCTAAACGGTCCAACCAGACCACCATTTAATCCTAAGTCTACCCCTTCCTACCCACCCCAGCCTCCACATCACTCCTACCTATCACGCGTTGCCACCTCACGCCTCCCTCTCCTCACCCCTCAACCCGCCATGTGGCCAGCCCTCTCCCTCTCTCTCTCTCTCTCCTCTCTCACCCACACACCCCACTCACCACAGCCACACAACACAAGCACACGCACGCACTCGGATCAACCACCCCACACCAAGCATGCAGCCCGCATGCCCAGCAACTCCCAGCTCCCCACTTCACTGCGTGGACCCCGCTAACCCTGGCCCACCACCTGCCGCTTGTCCCCTACCTCTTTCCTTCTTCCTCCCTGGCGTCTCTCCCACCCGCGTCTTCCCCAGGACCCCCGCGCCCCACGCTCCTCTTCCCCCCCGCTCAAACTCCCTCCTCTCCACCTTCGCCGCCCCCCACCTCACCACCGCTGCCTCCCGCGAGGCCCGCCTCGCCCATGAAGCTCGCCGCCCGCACCCGCTCACTGGCCTTGGCGTCCACCTCAACCCGGCCGGCTGTCCCCTCGCCTCGCTCCGCAAGGCTCACCTCGCCCCGAGCGCCTCGCCCGCCTCACACGCTGCCGCCCGGCTGGCTCCACGCCCGCCCCGCGGTCTCCTCCTCCACCTGCGCAACTCGCTGGCGAGGCTCCTCCCCCGCCGCTGGGCCTCGCAGCGCCCCTCCGACCAGCTTGGCCTGCCGCCTCCGCCTCACGCCCGGCCCGGCCGCCTCCTGGCCGCCCGCCTCCCTCAAGCTCGTCCCGCCAGCCCCTGCCTCCGCTAAGGCGTCTCCCCGAGCCCGGCCGCCTCCGTCGCTGGCTGGCCCTAACCTCGCCCGAGCCTGTGGCTCCTGCCTCGCCCGCCTCCGCCTCTGGCCAAGCCCCGTCCTCGAGTCCGCCCATGGCCGCTCCAGCGTCCCCCAAGCTGCTGCCGAGACCGCCCGCCATCTTCCGAGCTCGTCCGGCCCCTGCCGCCTCGTTCCGCCTCCAGCGTGGGCCCGCCCTGCGAGTTCGTCGCCCGTCCAGCCCCTGCGTGCTCCTGCGTGGATGCGTGGGTGCTTGAGCGTGTTGTACCAAGAACCGTCCCCGCGGGCCTCCAACAGGGACCCGCAAGTTCTACTACCCGGAATCGCCATGACCGTCCAAGATCCCCGACTTGTGGGTACACTGGAAGACTACCGATAAGGAGCCAACGACAAGTTCTACCTCTTGAAAACAAGATCTTCGAGTCCGATGAACCACGTCAAGACCCCGACCCCGAAGACCGACCCCGGTGTTTGAAGACCGCGGAACCCCATGACCTCCTTCAAGGATCCGATGGCCGAGACCCCGACGCAACGAGTACTCCTTCCCGGATCCGAACCCCGGTACCGGACAAGTTCGCCATCGACCTCGAGAACGCCTACACGGAACAACAAGACCACCACACGGACGCCGAGACCCCTGAACTCTGAGCCCCCGGAGTCCGAAGATCAAGCCCGAACCCCGTCAAGACGCGACGACAAGATCCCCTACATGGGAGCCCGAAGAACCCGTACCCAGAGGCCGCGGATGCGACATGATCTTCTCCTCGGACGCCAAGAATTCGTCGAGCCCCCCCGGAACGACAAGTACTACCTCGGGGATGCGAAGCCGAGAACTTCCCTGAACGCCATGATCGTCGACATGACCCTAAGACCCCAGATGCGACAAGAACGACACCGCCCCGGAAAGGACCCGTTACGCCCCGAACACCGAGACCCCGATGCGCCCGATGCCACGCCAAGTTCGTCTACCCTAACGCCAAGACCTACCCCCGATATCCAAGCACGACCCCGGAGGCCGAGAACGATCCCGTCGAACCCCAGTTCCGAACCTCGCCGTTATCGAACCACGACCTGACCGAACCCCGGAAAACCCCAAGATCGTCGAGAACCTCAATGTGTGACCCTTTCCCTCGAACCCTATTTTATAACATAATAACAACTTGTCGCATATTAAATTGTCATCTCGCATGCATCTTATCATGTGGTTTGGGGGCCTTATGCCGATTCACCTAATAACTAAATATGGGGCCCATATGCGGGCACATCTAGTCTCATATCGGCCTCATTTAAACTTGTGTAGCGAACCGGTATCTTATCATGTCTTGTTAACACAACATTTAATATGCGGGGGTTTAAACAACTTGAACTATCTAATAATTGTCGGGACCCCGGTTCCGCTTAACATGACCTAATTGCATCGCACCTTGCCATGTCATTCATCATACATGCATCATGCCGATCTTCTGCCGTTTTATTAAATATCGCCTCCGGTGTTTCTTCTAGTGTTTTGCTTCTTCGCGGATAAGGCCGTTGAGTTGATGTGAGCTTCGCCCCGATCTTCGGTTGAACCCTTCGGCAATGTTTTCGCAGCATCTCCTCTTTCTTCCTATCTTACTTTTATAGTCTTTATTCCTCCTGTTGATCTATTGCTATACGTGTTGCGATGCTCTAGTTTCGACCGATATATCCCCTGCAGCCTTATATTGCCTTGGACACACCCTATACCTGTTGTTTGGTAGATAGTTGGACTTGCGCGTCGTAGTTGCTTGCTCAAGTGCTGATGTGTGTCGTCATATGCCACAGTTGCCGATGTAATGCCGCATGTTGATGATGGAGATGATCATAGTTTTACTTATTGTTCACTTTATTTTCTGTTTAACAACTAAAATTGAATAAGCAGAGGCATCGGTGGGTGATAGATAATATTTGGTTTCCGAACGCCCACTTGTGTCCGTGAAGACCCAGTACTTGATACATTCCTTGTTTTATCGCACTATCCACATATGGGGAGATATGGGCCCCCCCTAGCCAGAGCTTGATTCCGTCTTATTTCTTGGGGCCACAAACTAGTTTGAGGTTTTATTACTATCCTGTACTTATGCCATGCTTTACTGCTTTATTTACGATTGTGAGTCTTGCACACTATCTTTAGGAAGCGGAGTGATTACGCTGTGTCGACAAGCCCCGTTTGGGGTTCCAGTCGCTCCACACCATTGACGCAGACCTTGAGGCCGTCTCGAGCTTGCCTACTCCTGCGGGTTCTACTCAAAGGGTGGCCCCGAAATTTCTGAATCTTGCGATTGCTCTGTCGTGAAGACCTCGTTGGGTTTTGATTTGGTTTTCCGAGGTTGATCGTGTGTGTTGCTATTTGTGCACCCGGCCGGGTTAAAACTTTCTCGAAAGCCGTGTCCGCGGATATGGACGACTTGGAGCACAAGATCTCGATCATAGACAAGCATAACTAAAGTTTACTGCTATAAATTTGACTTATAATGACTAGTAATCAGCTCCACTACAACGGAATGGCTAATTAATACTGCCCATAATTGCTTGTTTGGTTGTCGCTTGCGACAATTGTATCTGACTAGTAAGTATTGCAACTACAACGGAATGGCTGAATAAAAGTACCAACAAATTGCTCTTTGGGTTTTGGGTTTATCTCATGCTATCTGTATCTGATTAGTAATTGTTGCAACTACAACGGAATGATTAACTAAAAGTGCCCACTGCTTACTTTATCAGAACAACTAACTAAACCTGACTAGTAAAGTGCCACAACTATGACGGAATAAATAAAACTGCCAACTGTGTGAGTTCCTCGGTTGACTTCCTCGTTTGGTCTCGAGGGGGAAACGCCAGGATGGGTTTGTTTGGTGATAGCTTCAGTTTGGGTCCGAATAGGTCATTCTCACCCCTCTCTGATAACCGCCAGATGTATCGAGTCTCTATAGGTTGTTTAGTGCATGCTGCCGCTCGATCCACCATACCTATGTAGGCGAGGACCGCAATTCTAGCCTCGCTGCATCTTGGCCTCGATCGACGCTCCTTCTTTGTTTTCTGCTTTGCCTTTGTCGGCACCCCTTTGTTAAGCAGGTTTTGAGATCGACGCCGTTAGCGGGTTACCTTCCTTGGCCTCAAGGGGTTATGGACGCCATTGGTTATTCTTCAGGGCTCTTAGCCCCATTTGCATCTTGTCCGTAGCTGGACGCTCTATCGTTTTCAAGGTGATTTGGATCTTTGTACATTATATCTGTATTCTTGACTCCTTGAGTCGCTGTTATATATATATCTGTTCTGTGGGTCCCATCGAGGACTGTTGTGTAATGTTATTAATTCGTTTTCCACCCGCACGAAAGTGCCTGGTGGGCACCTTTGAATCGTTTCTATGCGGGTTTGGCGAATTTTGCTCAAACTTGCATAGGTCCGATTCTGAGGGTGTTACATCATCCAAGGCCCGAAGCAACCGGGCAACGACATTGATGTGTACCTTAGGCCATTAGTTGAAGAACTCTTACAGTTGTGGGGCAAACCATGTGTATGTGTGTGGGATGAGAACAAACAGGAGCCATTTGATCTACGAGGGTTGCTATTCGTAACCATCAATGATTGGCCTGCTCTTAGTAACCTTTCAGGACAGACAAACAAGGGATATAAGGCATGCACACACTGTTTAGATAATACTGAAGGTACATATTTGCATAAATGCAAGAAGGTTGTGTACCTAGCGAATCGACGATTTCTTCCGACCAATCATCCCGCAAGAAAGAAAGGCAAGCATTTCAAAGGTGAGGCAGATCACCGGAAGAAGCCTGAACTCCCTGCTGGTGATGATGTTTTTGGTATGGTCAATGACATAGAAGTAATCTTTGGAAAGGGTCCCGGCGGTAAATCAGTTCTGAACGACGTCGCTACAGGACACGCACCCATGTGGAAGAAGAAATCTATATTTTGGGAGCTGCCATATTGGAAAGTCCTGCGTGTCCGCTCTTCAATCGACGGGATGCACGTGACGAAGAATCTTTGCGTGAACCTGCTAGGATTCCTAGGCGTGTATGGGAAGACAAAAGATACACTAGAAGCATGGGAGGACCAACAAATTATGAAAGACCCAAAGAACATGCATACACAGAACAAGACGGATAAAGGGCGTCACTTAAGTCGTGCCAGCTATGCTCTTACCAAAGCAGAGAAGGGAATATTTTTTGAAGTCCTTTACAATATCAAGGTGTCGTCTGGCTTCTCATCTAATATAAAGGGGATAATAAATATGGCAGAGAAAAAGTTCCCAAACCTGAAGTCTCATGACTGTCACGTGATTATGACGCAGTTGCTTCCGATTGCATTGAGGGGGATTCTACCAGAAAATGTTCGAGTACCCATTCTGAAGCTATGTGCATTCCTCAATGCAATATCTCAGAAGGTAATCAATCCAGATATTCTGCCAAGGTTATAGAAGGATGTGGTACAATGTCTTGTTAGTTTTGAGTTGGTGTTCCCACCATCCTTCTTCAATATTATGACGCATCTCCTGGTTCACCTAGTGGAAGAGATTGCCATTCTTGGTCCGGTATTTCTGCACAATATGTTCCCCTTTGAGAGGTTCATGGGAGTCTTAAAGAAATATGTTCATAACCGTGCTAGACCAGAAGGAAGCATCTCCAAGGGATATGGAACAGAGGAGGTCATCGAGTTTTGTGTTGACTTTATTCCTGACCTTAAGCCGATTGGTGTTTCTGACTCACGGCATGAGAGAAGACTAAGTGGAAAAGGCACGCTGGGAAAGAAAGCAATGATATGTAGGGACGGGGATTCTTTCACTAAAGCACACTACACAGTTCTACATAATTCCACCTTGGCAGCTCCGTATATCGAGGAACACAAGAATATTATACGCTCAAAAACCCGGGAAGCTGAATCATGGATTACAGATGAACACATGAAGTCTTTCGGTGGTTGTATGCAGACACATCTCTTGAATGACACCACTATTGGAGATCAGCTATACTTGTTGGCCGCGTCACCATCTTCTACTGTATTGAATTTCCAAGGGTACGAAATAAATGAGAATACATTCTACACGATCGCCCAAGATAAAAAAGCACCAACCAAAATAGTGGTGTCCGCTTTGATGCAATAGACGAGAATGGACAAAAGGACACATACTATGGTTACATAGAGGAGATATGGGAACTAGACTATGGAGTCTCTTTTAAGGTCCCTTTGTTTCGCTGCAAATGAGTCAACCTGAATGGGGAAGGGGTAAAGATAGACCAGTTATGCGGAATGACAACGTGGATCTCAACAATCTTGGTTATAGAGATGAATCATTCGTCCTAGCCAATGATGTGTCTCGGGTTTTCTATGTGAAAGACATGTCCTCCGCATCAAAAAAAAGAAAATATGCAAACGAATACATCATATGATGAGCCAAAGCGTCACATAGTTCTTTCAGGGAAAAGAAACATCGTGGGAATCGAGGACAAGATGACATGTCAAAGATTATAATAAGTTTGATGAAATTCCGCCTTCATAGTGAAAACGACCCAAGCATTCCGTTAAGTAAAGAAGATGCTCCATGGTTACGCCCAAGCGATCATAAGGAAGGACATATGCCAAGAAGTTCATGCCCATATTATGTAACTCTAGTTCATGTCTTTCGCGGTTTGTGGCTTCACCGAAGGATATCTTTCGCGGTTTGTGGCTTGACCGGGACTATATATAGGGGGGCCTTTAGTCCCGGTTTTGTAGTCTCAGTTTTTAATATTAATAAATGTCTTGAGTGTTAGTCCATTTTGTGGCTGGACCGGGACTATGAAGAAGTTGTCCCGATTCGTACTTACCATTAATATCTGATCTCCAAACGCGCGCGGTCGCATATTAGGGAGTGCCTCTATGACCAGTTTCTTAGAGATGCCGGAGGATCGATCCGGCATCTCCTCAAACTGGTCAGTGGTGTCCCCGCCTCGAAAACCAACTTGCAGCTTGTAACTTCTAACTAGATCAATACACTGAGCTACCTAATTTCACATATTAGGAGTGCCTATGACCAGTTCTCGGAGATGCGAAGGACTAGGATCCGCGGCATCTCCCAAATCGCCGTAGTGGTGTCCTCGCCTCGAAAACCATCTTGCAGCTTGTAACTTCTCTAACTATATCAATACGCCTGGAGCTAACTAATTTCACATATTAGAGTGCCTCTATGACAGTTTCTTGGAGATGCGAGGATCTGGCTCGTCGGCATCTCCCTGAAACTGGCCATAGTGGTGTCCCTGCTCTCAAAAACCATCTTGGAGATGCCTCAAACTGGCTGGAGGATTGGACTCACAAGGATGCCTATTTATAGTACAAGCAGCTCGGCATAGTGTTGACACTTACGAAATAATGTCGACACTCACCCCTATTATTAGTGTTGACTCGTGTTTTGTCCCGGTTGGTGTCTCCAACCGGGACTAAAGGTTCATCTTTAGTCCCGGTTGGTGACACCATCCGGGACAAGGTACACGCCGCACGACATAATGTCGACACTCACCCCTATCATTAGTCCGCTCGCCCAAATGCCAAAATCCCTCCAACCGGGACTAAAGATGAACCTTTAGTATATTGAAAATCCGAACAATGAATATCCTTCGCGTGGTGTCATATTATGTGACATAGTTGAAAGGAAAAATAAAAGACTTGGTATATTGATCATGTCTCGAAAAAACCTTCACAAAATGACCTATCATGTTCGAGGTTTCATGGCTTTCGGTCCAAATGACCGATGTTATGTGCTGAATCACGACATAGTTTGTGATGTTGTGCCCATATTATGCATGCATGTGGACATTGGTATGGAGAACAATGTTGCAGGAGGAAGTTTTCCTTTTTGTCACATGGAAAAGCCCTTTTCCATTTCCCGAGCGCAAAAAACGAGTCGTTTTGTGAAGTAACCACCAAAATGCTGTTTCAGAATGCTACCGTCCCATTTTCCTAAAATACTATACCACCTTACATGGAATATCTCCCAACCGGGACATCTCAAACCTTTTCGTCCATCCCGGATAAAAAGGACAAATGTCTACCGAATCGGTAGGAAGTGGGTCCGGTTTGTACTATAGGTACATGATCTATCGCCCGTGATTTTTTAAAAAATCATTTTTAGACTCGCAATATGTGGTTTCTTCAGGGATCCAATGCAAGTTCTAACGATGCTCGTCCCCTATCTTCATGCACGCCGATTTGACCATAGTTAGAAATTCAGAAAATTCAAAACGGGCATAATAAATTCAAAAAAAATCCGAACAATGAAAATCCTTTGCGTGGTGTCATATTATGTGACATAGTTGAAAGGAAAAATACAAGACTTGGTATATTGATCATGTCTCGAAAAAACCTTCACAAAATGACCTATCATGTTCGAGGTTTCATGGCTTTCGGTCCAAATGACCGATGTTATGTGCTGAATCACGGCATAGTTTGTGATAATGTGCCCATATTATGCATGCATGTGTACATTGGTATGGAGAACAATGTTGCAGGAGGAAGTTTTCCTTTTTGTTGCACGGAAAAGCCCTTTTCCATTTTCCAAGCGTAAAAAACGGGTCGTTTTGTGAAGTAACCACCAAAATGCTATTCAGAATGCTATCGTTCCATTTTCCTAAAATACTAGACCACCTTACATGGACTGTCTCCCAACCGGGACATCTCAAACCTTTTTGTCCATCCCGGGTTAAAAGGACAAATATCTGCCGAATCGGTAGGAAGTGGGTCCGGTTTGTACTACAGGTACATGATCTATCGCCCGTGATTTTTTGAAAAAAAATCATTTTTAGACTCGCAATATGTGGTTTCTTCAGAGATCCAATGCAAGTTCTAACAATGCTCGTCCCCTATCTTCATGCACGCCGGTTCGACCATAGTTAAAAATTCAAAAAATTCAAAACGGGCATAATAAATTCAAAAAAAAATCCGAACAATGAAAATCCTTCACGTGGTGTCATATTATGTGACATAGTTGAAAGTAAAAATACCTGACTTGGTATATTGATCATGTCTCAAAAAAACCTTCACAAAATGACCTATCATGCTCGAGGTTTCATGGCTTTCGGTCCAAATGACCGATGTTATGTGCTGAATCACGGCATAGTTTGTGATGCTGTGCCCATATTATGCATGCATGTGGACATTGGTATGGAGAACAATGTTTCAGGAGGAAGTTTTCCTTTTTGGCGCACGGAAAAGCCCTTTTCCATTTTCCGAGCGCAAAAAACGGGTCGTTTTGTGAAGTAACCACCAAAATGCTGTTTAAGAATGCTACCGTCCATTTTCCTAAAATACTAGACCACCTTACATCGACTATCTCCCAACCGGGACATCTCAAACCTTTTCGTCCATCCCGGGTAAAAAAGACAAATGTCTGCCGAATCGGTAGGAAGTGGGTCCAGTTTGTACTACAGGTACATGATCTATCGCCCATGATTTTTTGAAAAAATCATTTTTAGACTCGCAATATGTGGTTTCTTCAGATATCCAATGCAAGTTCTAACGATGCTCGTCCCCTATCTTCATGCACGCCGGTTCGACCATAGTTAGTAATTCAGAAAATTCAAAATGGGCATAATAAATTCAAAAAAAATCCGTACAATGAAAATCCTTCCCGTGGTGTCATATTATGTGACATAGTTGAAAGAAAAAAATACCAGAATTGGTATATTGACCATGTCTCGAAAAAACTTCACAAAATGACCTATCATGCTCGAGGTTTCATATCTTTCGTTCCAAATGACCGATGTTATGTGCTGAATCATGGCATAGTTTGTGATGTTGTTCCCATATTATGCATGCATGTGGACATTGGTATGGAGAACAATGTTGCAGGAGGAAGTTTTCCTTTTTGTCGCACGGAAAAGCCCTTTTCCATTTTTCAAGCGCAAAAAAACGGGTCATTTTGTGAAGTAACCACCAAAATGCTGTTTCAGAATGCTACCATCCCATTTTCCTAAAATACTAGACCACCTTACATGGACTATCTCCCAATCGGGACATCGCAAACGTTTTCGTCCATCCCTGGTAAAAAGGACAAATGTCTGCCGAATCGGTAGGAAGTGGGTCCGGTTTGTACTACAAGTACATGATCTATCGCCCGTGATTTTTTGAAAAAATCATTTTTAGACTCGCAATATGTGGTTTCTTCAGAGATCCAATGCAAGTTCTAAATGAACCATTTTTCTTCCCGCGATTTCTCTTCCCGCCATTTTTCTTCCCGCCATTTTTACCCGGCATTTCTCCCACCATTTCTTCCCGCCAGTTTTTCCTGCCAGTTCTTCCCGCCAGTTCTTTCCTGCAGTTATCTTCCTGCCATTTCTCACTATATATATATGTAGGGTTGGCCTCACTATATTTATTCCCTCCAGTTATCTTCCTGCCATTTCTTCCTGCCATTTCTCACTATATAATTTTTATGTTTAAAGTTTTTCTAAATTCCAAATTAATATTAAAAAAATATAAGTTAATTCATTTTTAATTGTAAATGGTTACATTAATTATTTTTTAAAACAGAAAATGGTTTTGAATTATTAATTCAAATCCAAACACTTTTTATTAAAGTTTTTCTAAATTCCAAATTAATATTCAAAAAATATAAGTTAATTAATTTTTAATTTTAAATGGTTACATTAATTATTTTTTTAAAAAAGAAAATGGTTTTGAATTATTTATTCAAATGCAAACACTTTTTATGTTTAAAGTTTTTTCTAAATTCCAAATTAATATTAAAAAATATAAGTTAATTCATTTTTAATTGTAAATGGTTCATATTTTAAATGGTTACATTAATTATTTTTTAAAACAGAAAATGGTTTGGAATTATTTATTCAAATCCAAACACTTTTTATGTTTAAAGTTTTTCTAAATTCCAAATTAATATTCAAAAATATAAGTTAACTCATTTTTAATTTTAAATGGTTACATTAATTCTTTTTTAAAAACTGAAAATGGTTTTGAATTATTTATTCAAATGCAAACACTTTTTATGTTTAAAGTTTTTCTAAATTCCAAATTAATATTAAAAAAATATAAGTTAAATCATTTTAATTTTTAATGGTTCATAGTTTAAATGGTTACATTAATTATTTTTAAAAATAGAAAATGGTTTTGAATTAGTTATTCAAATTCAAACACTTTTTATGTTTAAAGTTTTTCTAAATTCCAAAGTAATAATCATTTTAAAAAATTACAAATTTAAACCCCAAAATAAAAAATAAGGCGGGAACAGAGAGAAAATTACTGAAAAATTTTGAAAACAGGGTCATATGTCCCGGTTGGACCCACCAACCGGGACTAAAGACCCCCTGCGCGCCCCTTCGTCTGTTGAAAAAGTTGGAGTATACGTCCCGGTTGGTTGCTCCAACCGGGACGTATGACCCTTTAGTCCCGGTTGGAGTCCCGGTTGGAGCCACCAACCGGGACTAAAGGTCCTTCCTTTATGACTGCGCGCGCCTCTTCTTCTTCTTCCCCTTCTCCATTCTCTGCAACCCGACGCGCCGCATCGAGACGCCGCCGCCCCGATCCCCTTGACGCCGGCAGGATGCCCCATCCTTGCGCGCCATTGCCGCCACAAGACGCCGCCTCCACCCTTCATCTCCGTCCGCGCGCCGCCTCCGTCCTCCGTGCATCAGCAGCTGCCTGCCCTCCGCCTGCCCTCCACGTGCAGAGCCGTGCCTCGGTACCCGCCACGCCACCGCACGCCTCCTCTCTCCTCCCGATCACATACGGTGCCACCTGGCCCCGCCGCCTTGCACGCACTACCAAGGCTCCCCTTTTAGTTTTTTTAGTTGATTTAGGTGATGATTATTTTAGGTCTATTAGTTTTTAGATGATTTATTTGTTAGATGATTTAGTTGTTAGATGATTTAGGTGTATTTAGATGAGGTAGATGATTTAGGTGTATTTAGATGATGTAGATGATTTAGTTGATGATTATTTTAGGTGTATGTGTAGATGATTATTTAATTGTTAGATGATTTCGTTGTTAGATGATTTAGTTGTAAATAATGTTAGATGATTTAAGTAATATAAGTATTTGTATATTATCATATTTTTTATATATTATCATATTTTGTATTTGTATTTGTATATGTATATGTATTTGTATATTATCATATTTTGTATTTGTATATGATATTAGTTGTCATAGACCCTATTTGAATCGATGTTGCACCTAGGGTTCGCCGGTGTGTCCTCGCCAGGGCATCCCGAACCCGAGGGTTGATTGATTGCCGCCTTTCTTTCCGGTATTGGTTCTTCGCTTTCTACACGACGCGCCTGATGCAATAAATTGTTTTATAATTCCAGAAAATGATTAAATATTGTAAAATTCATATCTTATTATTTATAAGTCAGAAAAATGAGTTCTACCTTTTTAAGCTATAATCATGCATTGCTAATCAACTTTAATGACAAGTTTAATTACAGAACTAAATCAACCCCTCTCATGTGTTTCCGGAGTTTCCTGAGTTAGGGTTTTCAACCCTCGGAACACCTTTTAAATTGCCGAGCAAGTTTTAGGGTTTCATTTCAATGCAATTCAACTTGTCATATCATCATCCTTGTTTGATCATTCCGCCTATCCCTCCTCCCCGACCGCCACAGCGCCTCCGTCTCCGTCCATCGCCACGCGCTCCAGCCACCCCTTCCCTTTTAGTGTGTATGTATATATTGTGTATGTATATATAGTGTGTATGTATATATTTTTATTATTGTGTATGTATATATTAGGGTTTCTCTGAATTAGGATTTATCCGTTTTGACTTATCCGTTTTTCCACCTATGCAGAAAATATGGACCCACACGACAGAGACGAAGAAAAGGAAGAGTTGATCCAAGGTGTGATCCGCGGGGAAGAAAATTTAGATGTATCGACGTTTCTGAACAAGTCCGGTGAGGGTGATTCTCTTTATGCCGGAATAGACGACTTGTTTGAGGTTGAAGGTGTTGCCTTCCGCGAGGGAGAAGGCGATGCCTTGTGTAATCGATAAGACGACCGCTCTAGCGAGGTGCATGTAATATAATTAATTCATTAATTCATCATCTGCTATATATATAGAAATAGTAACGACGATCTTTCTTCTTTTAGCCCGCCGGATCGAACAAATCTACTGAAAAGAGCAGCCGAGGCCCAACCAAAAAGTTGAGAGACCATGAGAGGTTCAGGATCGAAGATTTCACTAAAGACGGCTCCCGAAGTTGTCGCAAACAAAATTTGTGGCACAATGCGGAGTAATCGTTAGGGAATTAATCCCGATCACCATTCGAAATTGGAATAGTCCTGCTGATGCGGAAGAAGAGGGAACATGTTTATTTGTCCCTAACAATGCCAAATATTTACTGTGGAAGAGGCTCATGGTTAATTTCAAACTAACGAAGATAGAGCTAGATCCAAATGCGGATGATCCAGTTGAGTACGCCTTAGAACATGGGAGAGCCATGGAGGCTAAGGTCAGGGAGTGGGCTTTGAAGAAGATGGCCCAGTGTTTCACCAACTGGAAGAAAAGATTGCACCTTGACTATGTCGTGAAAGAAAAGACTCCCGATTTCAAGAATATTCAGTTTGAGAAGATAAAACCATTCTGGGCTGAGTTTGTGAAAAACAAGACATTAGAAAAAGCTAAGAAATGTCTGCAACGAATAAGCTGAATGCTGCTAACAAGAAGTATCACCATACTATGGGGCAAGGTGGCTCTGGTGGCATTCCTAAGTGGGAGAAACTTGAGAATGAACTGCGTGCTAAAAATATCACCACAGAGACAGACGATTGGGTAGAACATGCAAGGAATTGGTTTTACGGGCATGGGGGCACGTTGGACTCGGAAGGGAAGTGTATATATAACATACGACATAAAGAAGACCCTTGCCAATCGAGAATATGAGAAAAGCAAGAAGGATGTTAAAGATGGGGACTTCATTCCCGATAGAGAGAATGATGAGCTCACACTGCCCTTGGAAATAAGGAACATGATGGGCGAACACGAGGCACAAAGGCTCCAAACCATGGAGGACTGGTTTCAAGAGAGGAAGAAATATCCTGATAGAAGCCGTCAGAGGAGAAAGGACAGGGCGGAAGTTGAAGCAGATATTCAGAAAGAGCGAAGGCGTATAATTTAAGAACGAATAAAGCAACAACAAGATGAAATTAATGCACTTAAAGAGAAGTGCTACCGCCCATCTCAAGAGCACCGCATTCGATGCTACCGCCTATCGAATAATCAAAAAGTAGTGTGGCTTCCACCGAGGTCCCGGTGATGACAATGGCGATGATGATGGTGCACCGACGATGGCTCCTGGCTACCTAGTGGATGATATCACGGAGATGACACATCGCGAGCTACATGTCAAAGTTGTGAACATATCAATGAAGGTGGCGGTCGGCTATGCCTTACCAATTGGACCCACACCAACTTACCATTGTCGTCCGGTTCCAGAGGGCTACGCTGTTGTCGGGGTGGATGAAATCATGCCCACCTTTGATGTTTTGGATCTTCACTACCCTGCAGGTGAAGGGGATGTGACTGTACTGGGAGACGCAACAAACGTCACCATTCTATGGCCAAAGGAATGTATCGTGCTTCGAAATCACACGCCAAGGCCATCTTGGCCGCCGCATCACCCGTCTCTAGCGAGGTTGTCGCTGCCGCGGCAGCCGTCTTCGTCGCCCCACCTGGCTCCGTCGCCTCACCAATCTCCGGCGCAGCCATCACCGCGGGAGCCATCGTCGGTGCCTCAGATAAAAAGCGTAAGCGTACCGCTACTGTGCGTCGTGGTAAGCGATCGCCGAAACGTAAACAAGAGCCTCTTCCAAAAGTACCAAAGGTTCCTCCCAAGAGAGCTTATGATCAGATCAAGAGGAGATCATGGTGATCGTTGATGCGAAACGACAAATAGCCGCTGTCGAGGCGACCGAAAGAGATAGAGTTCCCCAAAGACCAAAGAAGAAAAAGCCAAAGTGTTGAAAATGCTAAAGACTCTTCATCAACCCGAGCGAAAGCTGTCATCGACTATGAGCGTCTATTCTCAAGTCACATGCGCACAAAAACCCTCAAGAGCGATCGATGCAAGCGAGAAATCTGTTGCCCAGCTCGGAGAACAAGCAAAACAGTCTTGCGCCCCTCTCAAGGTGATTTCCCATAGCAATGTGGGGTCGAGCAAATATGGGGCCGAAGACCAGTATGATCCAGAGGTAGTTGCACAATATGGAGAAGCTGCTGCTGCTCAAGGTATGAGTATTGCCCAGTACTTATCCCGGTTAGAGTACTTCCCCGTGAGTGAAGTAGCATACAAATACTAGTACGACGGCAAACCTCTCATCAAACCTGAGGAGGTAAATAATCTTCCAACAAAAATGCGAAGATTGCATAACTGGTACATGCATGCTACAAGGGCCGGGGCTAACTGGATAGTGCTGAGGGTTACAAAAAAGCATCATGGGAAAGAAATGGATGACATGATATCCATTGAATTTGATGAACTATTTCAATTATTCAATCAAGACGCCTTGGACAAATCGATCATCAGTGCCTATTGTCTGTAAGTACTAATTCTGTAATTAATTCAGTCTCCAGCTATCTCACCTTGTTTATTGCATGTATATAATCATACTATAATATGCAGAATGAAGATTCTCGAATGCAGCAGAGGACAAATCTATGACATTGGCTTCATTGACCCATATTGGGTTCATGAAGCTAACTCAAAACAAGCCCCTAGGATCTGGAGGATAATATAGTACACGCGTTAAGATTTCAAGAAACCAAAATGGAAATACTTTTTCCTTACAACTTCGAGTGAGTGTTATTGTCTTGTATACACTTTCTTTTTCGCTTACTCGATGTTAAGTATATAATTGATTAGTTATGCATTCGCAGCTTCGACTATATTCTGTTAATCATTCAACTTGACAAAGGGCGTGTACTAGTGATGGACTCGAACATAAACCCCTTGAGCAGTGGAAGGACATGCATATGCTTCTCCAGCGGTAATTCTAATCATTACGACACTATATCGGCAACGTTCGTGAATTTTATGATATCCAATAATTAATAACTTATTTTATTCGTTTTATTCGCCGGGCAGCGCTTGGAAACGGTTCACCAACAAGGCTAGGGGTGTTTGGAAAGCGGAAATTACATTTCAAGCACTAGATGTAAGCACCACTAGCTATATCCGTGCATTTCTTTGATTCTAGTTTTGATACAGTTATTATCATGCTTGATTATTATTTTAATTGAACTATATTCTTGTAAAGTGCCTAACGCAGGGACCATGTAACAATCTATGTGGATACTATCTTTGCGAGTTCATCCGACAGACGTGCGATGAGAAGGGCAGAAATTTAGAGCAACTCCACGTACGTAAAAAATTTCTATAGTTTTTAATTACAATCAAATTGTATTTAGTTTCATTCATATAGGCTGACTGCTTTTTAAAATCAGATCGAACGTCTACGGGACGGTCTTCTTCCAAAGGATCATGTACGAGCAATTCAGGAGGAATTGGCGGGATTCTTAGATGCAGAAGTCCTAAACCCAAAAGGGAAATACTATTCGGCTGTGTATAGACAATAGGGATTGTACAAAGAGCAACTTTTGTATGTAGTGCATGAACTCGATCTGTGTATCGAATATAATATTGTCATGATGATCTTGTGTAATATAATGGTTCCTTCATTGATGAGTGCAAAACACTAAATAAACAATAAAAAACATAAATTAATTCTCTGCCGCGGCACAAAATGTGGCCAAAATGTTGCCGCGGCAACAGAAGTTGCCAAAATGAATTCTCTGCCGTGGTAGAGAAATGTGTCAAATCTCTGCCACGGCAGAAGCTTATTTGTCCCGGTCAGACTAACCGACGGTTGCTCCTCGCACGGAGCAGCGGCCACGTGTATGATCTTTTGTCCCGGTTGGTGGGCAACCGAGACTAAAGGTTCGGGCTTTAGTCCCGATTGCCCCGTCCCGGTTGGGTAACACTACTAGGAAAATGGCTATAGGTAATCAGCACATCCGTGGCTCAATATGGTTGAAGTGCCCCACGGCTAAAACAGGCCTGGCTCACCTATGGGTAGTTCCCTACTAGTAACTAGAACAACCGTGGCGCACAAGACCACAGTGCGCCACAGATATGTGTGGGCCAGGGCCCTGTTGGCCGTACGCTAGACATCCGTAGCGCACGTAGGGTAGGTGCTCTACGGTTGTTAGTGTCAACCGTGGCGCACATGGAGGGAGTGCGCTACGCCTAAGCGCATGCCCCTCTATTCTGTAAAACAGCCAGACACATCCGTGGCGCACTATGGCATGTGCGCCACGGATGTTACTAATCCTTGTGGCGCACTGGGGCCGAGTGCACCACGGATGTGGCGATTTTTTTGGCAGCTCCACTTTATGTGCACATGTGTGATCATCCACCACCCCACACTTCACTTTCCCCTTCTTCTTCCTTCTAAGATCTAGTCGGGATATTCTCCTTCCCACCTCAATTTCTCCACCCATTCACCATTTTTAGCATGTAGAACTTTCCTTGGATGTTACATAAGTAATAGAGGAAGGTCTCCGGTCTCTCATCTCCTTCTCCGGTCTCACGCGCACCTCTCCTTTCCATCTTTCTCGCGATTGGTCTCTCATCTCGGTAAGTTGTCCATGTAAGGATGTGTTCATGTGTATATGGATGATATTCTCATATGTATGTAGATGATCGATGCTCATGATGTGTGTATGAGAGGATCGATGGTCATATGTGTGTGTATATGGAGAGTATCGTGATGCTCATGCATGTGTGTATGGAGAGGATAATGATATGTTCATGTGTGTATGGATCGGTCTCTCTCTCTTGTGTTTCTATGTGAACAAGTTGCCATTTGTTTTGCCAAAATGTTGATTCATTTCCATTTTGGCAAGACTTTGGCATTTCGCAAAGGTCCTAATTTTAGGATAGGTCATGCCGAAATTTTCTATCGACCATTGCATGCATGCATTGATTATGTGGTTCTAATAGACTTCTAATTGTATTGTGTACACCATGCAGGAAAAAATGGTGCTCATAATGAGCGAAGACATTGCGGCTAGATTTTTGAAATGTGCGACAGCCGACATGATACGAAATAACATGACGGAGATAAGATGTCCGTGCAGAAGATGCAAACTCAACTGGGTGATCGACCCAGATTTAGGGAATCTACAGGCGCACCTGCTCCGCCATGGTTTCATGGATGGATACACTCGTTGGATAAGCGATGACGAAGACGATGGAGACGGTGAAGGTGGGCAACATGATGATGATCATCATCACGGCGAGAACGAGCGAGATGATGAAGAGTCTCCTGGAGATGGTGAAGGTGCGGAAGCAGACCGGGATGATGATGATCTAGATGCCAGAGGAGGAGACGACGATGGAACAACGCCAGTGGTCGGGACCCTTATGTGCAAGAGCTGCTTCTCAAGCTGCATTTAGTAACGCCAGGGCTGCCGCTAGAGAGAAAGCCAAGCTTGCGCAACTTGAGAAAGACGCGGTTACTCCATTGTATGAAGGATGCAGACCCGATGATACCTGGTTGAATGTAACTCTCAAGGCTATGGAGATGAAGGCAAAACACAAATTGAGCGACGCAAGCTTCGACGATATGATGGCATTCTGGCACGATCGTCTCCCGAAAGGGAACACATGTCCAACTAGTATCGAGGACGCTAAGAAAATCGGCTGTCCTCTCGATCTACCGCACGTTAGATATCACGTATGCATAAACGATTGCATCATTTATCGGGGCGAGGACGCGGACAAAACCACATGTCCGGTGTGCGGCGTGAGTCGATACAAGAAAGGGAAGAAAGCACCTCGAAAAGTGGTATGGTACTTTCCTATCACTCCTCGTCTGCAGCGCTATTTCGCGGACCCTAAGGAAGCGAAGCTCATGCGATGGCATGCGGAAAGGAAGAAGCCAGGAGATGATGATGACCCCGAAAAGGATGAGCTGCTGACGCACCCTTCGATGCTAGCGGTGGAAAGATTGGAACTCGAATTCCCAAGTCGGTGGAGATTCGAGGAACATCGCTTGGTGCGAGCAATCGATGGACTCAATTCGCTCGCAGCCGAGTAGCACACATAGCACTTGGCCCGTGTTTGTATGGATGTACAACCTCCCTCCATGGTTGTGCATGAAGAAGAAGTACATACAAATGAGTATGCTAATTCAAGGGCCGAAACAACCTGGTACCGACATCAAACTGTATCTCGGGCTGTTGAAAGAGGATCTAGCCACGTTATGGGAATCTGGAGCCAATACTTACGACGCCGTCGCACAAGATTATTTCACTATGAGAGCCGCGTTGGTCACTACGGTGCAAGACTATCCAGGTTGCGGGTATATCTCGGGGCAGGTTATCCAAGGATTCACAAGATGCGTTAGGTGCATGGATAACACAAGCTATCTCCAAGTAGAGAAAGATCCAGGGTCATTGAAAACCGTGTTCATGGCGCACCGGAGGTGGCTCGGCAAGAATGATCCATGGAGAAAACATGGAGACCTGATCAATGGCAAATCCGAGACCCGAGGAATCCCAGAGCGTAGGAGCAGCGAAGAAGTGGAAGAGTTGCTGAAAAACTGGAAATATTGTCCTAAGCCTGGAAAGAAGCGAAAGAGGCAGCAACAAGACAAGCCGCTGATGAAGGTATGGAAAACAAGGTCTGTTTTCTGGGAGTTGCCATACTGGAAGTTCTCCGCATGCCTCATAGCCTCGACATCATGCATATCATGAAAAACGTGTGCGAGAGTCTGGTCGCCACCATAATCAACATGCCAGATAGGACGAAAGATGGTCCGAAAGCAAGGCACGACCTGATATGCTTGGGTATCCGGAAGGAGCTTCATGGAGGACGCACTACTCCTGATGATCAGGAAGATGACGATGATCATGAGTCGGAGACGACACAAGGTCGTCGGAAGGGTAAAAAGTTCAAGAAGGACGAATATTACTGCCCTCCTTCTTGCTTCACTCTAAGCCAGGATGAGATCAAACAGTTTTTCAAGTGCCTTCTAGGAGTCATATTTCCTTACGGCTACGCGGGCAATATAAGCAGATACCTAGACGAGGCGAAGCACAGGTTCAGTGGCATGAAGTCTCACAACTGTGCCGTGCTAATGACGCAGGTACTTCCGGTCGCACTAAGAGGGATAATGGACGAGCACCTCCGTGAAACGTTATTTGGCCTCTGCAAGTTTTTCGACGTGATCTCTAGGAAGTCGATTGGCGTGAATCAGCTCGGTAGGCTACAGGAGGAGATCATGGTGATACTATGTGAGCTTGAGGTCTACTTCCCACCCGCATTCTTTGACATTATGGTGCATCTGCTGGTCCATGTCGTGGAGGACATCGTACAACTCGGGCCGATGTTCCTCCGCAGCATGATGGCGTTCAAAAGGATGAACGGACACATCAAAGGATACGTTCGCAACAGGTCCCGTCCAGATGGAAGCATAGCCAAGGGCTTTCCGTCAAGAGTGCATCTCTTTCGCATGAATTATCTAGAGATCGAGAACCACCGGTCTTCCCCCAACAGCACCTTGGAAAGCTCGACGGATCTGGTCACCGAGAGGGTCATCGACACGCATGCATTTCGATTTTCGACGCGCAGACTTTGATCGAGCAAACCTCGTCGCGCTACAGCATTTATAACTGGTCGATCCTTGGGTACAGAAGCACAAAAGGTTAATCGAGAAGAAGTACAGTGACCGGGGCATACAGAGGACGCAGGGAGAAATAATCAAAGAGCACAACTCAGATTTCACGCATTGGTTTAGGCAGACGCTCCTTGATAATCCCTCGCGATCGCATTATTCTGACACGGAAAATATCATATTCACCTTGTCGCAGGGACCGATGCAAAACCTGCTGACCTATCAGGCGTATGATATCAACGGCTACACATTCTACACGGAGGAAAAGGACAACAAGTGTGATTATCAGAACTCAGGCGTAACTTCGGAATTCTACACCGATGACAACGTGAAGGAAAGATTCTATGGAAGAATCGAGGAGATCTGGGAGCTCGACTACTGTGGAGAAAAGGTGCCGATGTTCCGTGTCAGATGGGGAAAGAGCGTCGAAAGAGAAGACCGGTATTTCACAACCATGGTTATACCCAAAGCAGCCAAATCCAAGGCCACCGGTGCGAACGTGGCCGCAAAAAATGAACCGTGGGTACTGGCTACCAAAGTGGACCAATGTTTTTTCATTACCGACCCGACAAATCCTAGCCGTGTTGTCGTGAGGAGAGGAAAAAGAAACATCATCGGAATGGATGGAGTCGCCAACAAGCAAGACTTCGACCAGTACGACGATCCAAAGATTGAAGATGACGACGACTACGATGTAGCAACATACATCACAATAAGAAAAAGGATAACCCTACCCAAAAAAGGTAGCTCGTTCGAAAGAAGAAACATTAAAGTGCCGGGGCTAAATTATTCAACCGCGACAAAGAAGGGAAAAAAGATTGTAAAACGCTAACTCAAAAAATATTGTAAAACACGTGGTCGAAAAAGATTGTAATATTCATAGACAAATTATTATGAAATTTAGTTATATTTTGAATCATATTTGTACCACTTTTATGACATATATTATCACTTTTGGGCATTTTTGGAATATTTAAAAGTATTTTAAAATCAAAACAAAACTTCTATGGCATATATCACCACTTTTGGGCATTTTTTTGGAACATTTAAAAGTATTTTTGAAATAAAACAAAAAAGGTGGGCACGAGGATTCGAACCTGGGTGCTCACAAGTTTAGAATAGAGCTAAGGGCAGAACCAGTGGGATAGGCTAGTGTAGTTGTTCAAGAGTGGGGCTGCAGTTTTCTTATACAGTCGTTAGAAGCCGATAGACATAGCGCACTAGCCCAGAGTGCGCTATAGATATCCGTAGCGCACTATGCCCAAGTGCCACGCCTATGCTATCTTTATCCACACGGCGCCGACCCCTCTCTCATCCCCATCTCTCCATCTCAGCCCGATCACGAGCCCCCCCCCCCTCGCGCCACCAGCTCTACCAAGAGCCTGTGGTTCGAGGAGGAGGCTCACAAGGCCCGAGGAGGAGGAGGTCCGCCCGTGTCTGAGGAGGAGGAGGCCCGCCCGCGTATCAGGAGGTGGAGGCCGCCGTCGTCCGCCTGTCATCGTCCGCCCGTCGTCGTCTGCCCGCCATCGTCGTCCTTGTCTCAGAGGTGAGCGTCGCCTCTCCCCTCTCCTCTCTCCTCTCTCCTCTCTCCCTCTCTCTCTCCCTCTCTCTGCAGGCCATGGTTAGGGTTGAGAAGTGAACTATTGGCCAAATTGAATTTCCGATAGCTGAATAATAAGAAACAAGATTTGTGTGTGTTGATGTAGTGTGGTTTCGTCATCACAATCGGCCTAAGCTGGGTTTGGCGGGTTCAGGTTCAGAGTGTGTGTGAACTGTGTGAGGAATACTGACACTGTGAAGCAAGATCATAGGTCTGCTCTCCATTACATCAGGATTGTTTGGTTCCATCTTTTTGTCAGCTTAGATCGTATATGTCTATACAAACATCCTTGAACTATGGGCCAGACAAACAAATGTCTCTGATGGAAAATGCTATACATCCCTAGACGTGTCTGACTTGAAATTTCCTTCTCCTAGTTGAGTTGAATAAGAAACAATATGGGTTAGCGGTGTTGGGTTTTGACAGGATAGTTAGATCCCCATGGAAGAACACAAAGATTCATACCATGTAAAAGAAACAATGCAAGGAAGAAAAATTATTGTTTGGTTTTATTCTTTATTTTTGTTTGCTTAGTTCAACAGTCCATAGCAAGAATCCATTGTTTGGCTTCCATATTTGTGTTAGCTCAGTTCATCTGTCTATACAAACATTCTTGGACTAGTATTGGCAAACCACACAAATGTATGTCTCTGCTCCAATGTTGTATCTTCCTCGATTTGTCTGACCTGAAATTTCCTTGTCCTAGTTAAGTTGAATATAAAGGCTTTGATTAGTACAATTACTAGTCTGTTGAGGGAATTGCACTATATATCCACCACCTTGGCACCTTTTACAAGGATCACCACTTATTCATTAGGTTTTGCAGCTTTCACCCCTTGTATGTCTAAACTGAGGTTTGGATGCTGCATATATATCAGTGCTTTGAATTTATGCAAAAAAAGTGCAAAGCATTCAAATTTTATTGAAAAATAGTTACCCTTCCAAAATTGTTTTGTTGTGTGCACTCTAGGCTGATATTGATCAATTTTATATGAAAACATTGGTGATATTGATCAATTATAACAGAATGTTCTTGTCTGAATGGTAGCTTGTAGCTTGTAGCTTGTCCAAACCTGAACATCAGTTCAGGACTTCTTATGTGCTACTAAGTCCAAACCTGAAACTGTTGTTTATCCTATGTGAAACTTCTTATTCAGCATTATACTTAGCCATTATATGCTTGATGAAACCTGAAACTCCTAAGTCCAAACCTGAAACTGCTAAGTCCAAACCTAAAACCTGGCCAGTTATGCTTGATGTACTGTTGTGTGTTGGCCATTTATTCTAGTTGCTCCATTTTTGCCCAAACTGAATCGCTTGATGTACTTGTGTTGGCCATTTATGTCTTTGGCTGTTGGCAGATTATCCTATGTGACCAGATTATGTGCTGGCTGTGTTGGCCATTTATTGTGTGCTGGTTGTGCTGGCTATGCTGGCCATTTATTGTGTGCTGGCTATGCTGGCCATATATATGCAGGTTCTTGTATGAAATGAGTCCTGATTTTTGCCAGAATGTTGAATAACTTCCGTTTCGGCAGAAATCGGGCACTCCTAGTTTAAGAAAATTAGCAAAGGTCATGCCGGATTTTTCCGTGCATTTAACCAATTATTTGTTTTTTATTAGTGCAAAGATGTGTGACAATGACGAGGCTGGATGTTCTAAGCGCATCAGCGCTGAATGAGAACTCAGACCTCCGAATAAACAATTGACATTCTGGGAGGCGGCCCAGCGGCTAGAAGACGATGAAGAATACCATCCTTCGAAGAGCGAGGATGATGAGATGGAAGACGCGGAGGAAGAAGCCGAAGGAACCGCGGACTATGAAACCACTGATGGTGGCAAGGGCACATGAGTAGTAGCAATCCTCCTAAGAAGAAGAAGAAGAAGAAGAAGAAGAAGAAGCCGAAGGAACGGCACCCGAACACGGTCGGCACGGTCAGGGAGGAAATTACCGAAGTGAGCCCATCAGGGGTTCCTTTGGAGCCCGACCTTGTCGTCAGAGGGTACGGTGGGCAAGTGGCGGCGATCACCCGGGCAACCATCTCTATCAACACCGAGAATCTCCGGCATAAAGATAATGGCCAGTTGCTCACACTCCTCTTCGAGAAGCTGCACGCAAGATACAAGTTCCCCGCTAAGTATCAGAACACAAATTATCATGGGAACGAAGTAAACAAATCCGCCCTCACAAAGATGATCACCGCCCTGGCCAGCTCGAGAACCCGGATAAAGAAGAAGATCTATAAAGAAGGCAAAAGTATCGAGGAGATCCAGAAGATTGACCCGCAGATCACCGAAGATCAGTTCTGGGAGTTCAAGGAGAGGTGTGAATCCGAAAGAGCCCTGGCCAATAGTAATCGGGGAAAGGTGTTCCAGGCGATGAATATAGGTCATCACCATCTCGGATCCGTGGATACGTAATCATGGAGGCCAAATGGAATAAGGAGGACGAAGAGTATAGATCCAAGGGATAGAAAACCCTTTATAAATTCAACCCGGCAGGTTCGAAACTTCATCGGCCTGCTACCATGTGGACCCAAAAACCAAACAACTCACCGCGGATCCTGCGGTGAAGGAATTCGAGGAAATTGTGGCAAGTATAATCTAATTACCGTGGATCAACTCGATTGCAATCTAATCGATGATCTAAACGATTCACTGTTACTTCTTCTGCAGGAGGAGGAAATTGTTGCTAGTCATGGATCCCAGGGTTCCTCATCCCAGGGGTCGACGGCGGCCACCCGGTGGGATAACCCTTTTAACAGGTCGATGAACCGGGCCAAGAAAATAGAGCCGGTTACGAAGAAGCTGTCGTCGGCTGGCCGTCTAGCCGGCCTCGGGGGTAAGAATTGGGTGGATCATTTTGGTCCACCGTCGAGGACGCATGTGGCGCCGTAGGGAAGGAGCGAGGAGGAAAACCGCGAGGTTCAAGAACTTAAGGAACAAGTGGCGCGGATCCCGCATATCGTCCAAGACAACCTGGCAATCACCCTCACGTCCTTCTTGCCTACCTTGGTGGAGTCAATAGCGAACTAGAGTGCGGGTGGTCGAGTAGGGCCGTGCTCGATTACGAGCATGGTCAGCAGCCACTCGAACAACGCGGCGCCGACGAATCAGGCGAACTACGTGTTCGTGACTCTGCCCGCTAGCACCACGGTGCCGCAAGTGTTGGTGACTCCCCCTGCCATCACCGCGGCGCCGGAGTACATGTTGGTGCCCCTCCTGCCATCGTCGCGGCGGCACCGGAACTCCAAGCACCCGTAGGTAGGGAGAATACACCGGCGGCCAGCACCGCGCCATCAAGCAGCCCTTCCATCTCTTGCACGCCCGGCGCCGTATGTGGTGTGTCGACATTAGCCGATCTCGACGCCATCACGGTAAACAAATTGCTTTACCGCCTTTCACGCCATCTATTACTCTTATGGCATCTCTGACGACGCCGTACATGTTTTCCGCAGACGGATGTTCCTTGCACTCTCTTATGCTACGTGAATAACGAGCTGAGGGATGTTGCCAAGGGTACCATCGTTCAACCCTTGCAGCGCACGTTCCACTCATGGCCGATGCCAGATAGCTTGCACAGGGTTAAAATTAGTCGGGTGCTAAGGGGCTGCGACGAACTGGAACCTCCCATTCAACTCCCAGGAGCGGATGAAGAAGAGCCGGCTGTCCTCATAACTTGCTTCGGCTTATTCTTGCTATGGCCAAAGTGCATGATCCATTTGGGGACGGCGGTGGCCATCACGCCATAGACAACAGCACCGCCTATCGTGCCAGCGACAAGCGGTGGCAAGGCCCCCTTACCGCCCTCGCCGTCACCTCCACGCGGTGGGTCGGATGATCATGTTGATGATATGCACATGGCGCAGGATCCGGCCGAGGATGACGAAGACTAGAATAATCACTTCTTCAACACTCAGTTTAGCAACGAAGACCTAGTTGGTGGCCCCACAGAGAAAGCCACTATCACCAAGCATCTGTTTGGTTCTCAGGAGACGCCTCCATCTTGCGCCTTTACAGAGCCAGATATAACCAACCGCCCTTTATTCTAAGCTCGACACACTATCCTCAAGGCCAAGACTCGCGGTAATCCGGGCAGGTTGGCGGCGACGCCCATCGCTTCCCCGCTGACGACGATGTTGTCGCCGCCTCGCTGCTGCCATCCTCGCTTCCGAGTTCGGCGTCGGAGTGGTTCACGGCATCCTTCTCGTCCGAGTCGATGTCGGGGATGGGGTAGACCTCCCCCGGCTGCAGTTCATGGCGGATGGTGGTGGCGCGGCGCACCTTGTGCTCCTAGTCGAGCCACTCCTTCCATTAGTCCACGCTCTGGTAGGCAAGGTCCCACTGTTGGATCGGTGGGAGGCCCCTGATGCAGCGACAGATCTCCTTCTCCAGCCCTTTGCCCTTCTTGGGCACGGGCGGCACCGGGACACGGTCCCGGTTGAGGTTCCAGTTGGTGGGGAGGGACACGTCGTTGTGCTGGATGCCCCGTCCATCCCTCCAGCGATGCTTGCACTCCGCGATGCAGATGTACTGGCGATCGCAGCGATCTCCCTCCGCCGCTGGCGAGCCTCCACGCGGCGGGCTCGGAAATCCTTCGGCCGCGGCGTAGGAGGCAGGGACGTGCCGTGGAGGAAGGCCGACATCCGGTCGGAGCGCTGGCTACTAGAGCTAGATGCCTTGTGGTCGTTTTTCCCCTCCCCTTCTTCAGCCACGACGGTGTCTTCATCGTTCGCGGTGGTGCTGGTGGCGGCGGCTAGGGTTCGGGATGGCGAGAGGTGAGGAGTGCGGGACCGACGGGCGCAGGGTTAAATAGCCCCTTCGCCCGCGAAGAGGCGCCGCTTCCCGCTCCTTCGCCATCAATGCTGACGCGAGAACATAGACGGTGCCCAGTGGGCCAGCATGCCGTCGCGTCGCCATTGATGGTGCAGGCGGCCGCCGGTCAGCCTTCCGTGCAGCGCCTTTGAATTGCTGTCGCTGTTGCGTCTGAATCGGTGTTGTTGACCGTGTCCGGAATCAATGTCGTGTGTGGCTAGCGGGTAGGCCAGTGGCACGCGCGGGCACGACGTCCGTGTTGTCCGCGCGCGTCCGGGCAGACGCAACCGAGCCCCAGATTAGATGCATGGATGGATCGGGCCGGACGCGTTTCGCCGGATGGGTCGGCCCACTAGGCGCCGCGCACGTCCCGCGCGTCCGCGTGAACAGTTTTAGACAAGCGCAGATCGTTTGGGTCGGCCCGATGAAGATGTCCTAAGGGCAACCAGCACTGCGGCCAGGAAGTTGGGGACAGAGTGGCCGAGGTGTGCTCCAACACGACAGGGACGAGCGTCCAGGTGAGCACCAGCGTCATCTCCATCAGGTATGTGTGCTTCGATAGCTCTGCTGATGCCCTTAACCAGATACATCTTTGCATCAAATGGTTGAGCTTTACCCGGTGGAAGTTGCCTCCGACGTGTCCCCGCCAATCAGGCCGATGGTCCGCGCACGAGGCTCCAGCACCGCGTGGACGACCGTCCTGGGCGTAGAAGCACTAGCACATGCATGGTCGATTTTCTCATAAGTGAAAATAACCGCGTGATGATCTGGAGGCTACTTCATTTCAGATGCTTGCCTAAGAAGAATTTATTTGTCTGGGCAAACATATGGGATGTTCTCTGTATAACATCAAGGGGAGCCGCACCTGCATTTTCAGATACAACACGTAGGTGGTTTGCACAACAAATTTCCTTGTGTTGTTTCGGGACGTTGGATCCAGATCATCGGATGTAAGTTGGGGAGAAAACTAATACTTACCATTTTGAATTTTTGATCTTGGAAAAAATGAGCAGCCTACCCTCCCATGAAAACAAGCAAGAAGAAAAAAAGATATTGTTACAACACCTTCTATGAAAACAAGGTCTAAGAGGTAAAAAGATATTCTTATTTTAGGAGATAGAATATATGCTTTGAAATTTAAAGAACCTGCAATAGTTCAACACCTAGAGAATACCTGGACGTGCTATTCGGCTCTTACACTGGTAGAAAACGAGCCTCTACTCCCGGTCCGTAATGGGCTCTAGTCCCAGTTTTTCCGTCAGCTCTTCTTGAATGGCTCGTATGCGCTGGTCTGGCTCTAGTTTCTTCCGCCACTAGAGGAAAAAGGGCCATCCGTTCGCCACCCCTGAGAGCATTAGTCTCGGTTGCGCCACCAACCGGACTAATTTCGCACGCGTCTGCTGGAGCGCACGGGCCAGGGCATGGGTCCTGCTGGTAGAAGGCGTTCGGTTGAGCCACCAACCGACTAAAGGTTTGGCCACACCACGTGGCGCAGAGACGACTTTAGTCCCGTTGGCTCCAACCGACCAAAGACCCTTGCCCTCTATAAATGCAACGCCCACCCTCCGCCTCCACTGCTTTTTTGAATGGTGTAAGGTGAGGGTGTGTGCTAGTTTTTTCTCATGCATGCATTGAAGGTGTTTGTTGAAATGTTTGAGTGAAAAATCCAGTTGAATTTCTCATAGAACAAAAATATAGAAGGTGTCCGAGACGCACTTGAGCTTTCTCCTCTTTATTTCCTCGATCGAGGTTAGCAATCCTATCTTTTCTAGGTCATTGATACAATTCATGTGTCGTGAATTGGTTATTTCACTATTTATGATGTCCTGCTTTTTGATAAACTTACTTATATGATGCGTATGAACGGTCGAATGGATGTACGGTGACCGCGGGTAGCCGGGTATATCAAAGGCGTGGATAAATTTATCGATGGCTACGGCAAACAAAGAGAATGGATTTATACGTTGTGCATGTGTTCAATGTCGAACAACAAGGAGTACTCTTCCTCGAAAATCATTCAAGGCCACCGATTATGAAAGGTTTCATGCCCAACTATAATTGCTGGACCAAGCACGGGAAAGAGGGGTTATGATGGAAGATGGTGAAGAAGAAGATGATGATAACAACTATCATCATATGTTTCCTGAATACGTGATACCGCTATGGAAGACAATGGAGAGGAAAAGGTGAAGAACGGGCATCGATGAGCACCGATGAACTTGGTAGGGGCTTCATTCGATGCAAAGCGAGACCGTGAAATGTAAAATGAGAAGTTGAAGTTAGAGGGCATGTTAGAAGATCACAAGAAATTGTTGTACCCAAATTGTGAAGATGGCAGACAAAGCTCACACTAATCGAATTGTTATGGAAGGCAGTGTGGTCTAACCGACTCCTCATTTGAAAAGATGCTGAAAATAATGAAGTCAAGTTTCCAAAACATAACGAACTTCCCGAGAGTACCTACGAAGCAAAGAAGACTCTCGTCCTCTAGGATTAGATGTGCAAAAGATACATGCATGCATTAATGATCGCATCCTCTACCGCTGTAAGGAGTATGAGAATTTAGATAAATGCGGTATGCAATGCTATGTATATAAGATCGCACGAGATGACCCCGTGATGTTGAGGGAGAGCCTCCTAAGAGGGTTCCCGCTAAGGTTATGTGGTATGCTCCTATAATACCAAGGTTGAAACGCATGTTCGAAAACAAAGAGCATGCCAGGTTGTTGCGATGGCACAAAGAAGACCGTAAGAAAGACGGGAGTTGAGACACCACGATGGGTCACAAGGAGAAAAATCGAGAGACTTCCTGGACTTTGCAGTGACGCAAGGAACTTATGGTTTGGTCTAAGTACGGATGGCATGAATCCTTTTGGGGAGCAGAGCTGCGTCAAAGACTGCCCGTGACTCTATGTATCTACAACCTGCCTCCTTGGTTGTGCATGAAGCGAAGTTCATTATGATGCCAAGAGCTCATCCAAGGCCCAAGCAACCGGCAACGACATTGATGTGTATCTTAGGCCATTAGTTGAAGAACTCTACAGTTGTGGGGCAAACCAGGTGTACGTCGTGGGATGAGAACAAACAGAGCCATTTAATCTACGAGGGTTGTTATTCAGAACCATCAATGATTGGCCTGCTTTAGTAACCTTTCGTGATGCATAAACAAAGGATATAAGGCATGCACCCACTGTTTAGATAAGACCAAGGTACATATTTGCATAAATGCAAGAAGGTTGTGTACCTAGCGAATCGACGATTTCTTCCACCAATCATCCCGAAGAAAGAAAGGCAAGCATTTCAAAGGTGAGGCAGATCACCGAAGAAGCAACTCCCACCTGGTGATGATGTATTTGGTATGGTCAAGGACATAGAAGTAATCTTTGGAAAGGGTCCCGGTCAATCAGTTCCGAACGACGCCGCTACAGACACGCACCCATGTGGAAGAAGAAATCTATATTTTGGGAGCTGCCATATTGGAAAGTCCTGCGTGTCCGCTCTTCAATCGACGTGATGCGGTGACGAAGAATCTGCGTGAACCGCTAGGATTCCTAGGCGTGTATGGGAAGACAAAAGATACACAGGGCACCCGGAGGACCAACAAATTATGAAAGACCCAAAGAACATGCATATGAGATAACAAGACGGATAAAGGGCGCCACTTAAGTCGTGCTACTATGCTCTTACCAAAGGTAGAAGGAAATCTTTTTGAAGTCCTTTTAAAGATCAAGGTTCCACGGGCTTCTCATCTAATATAAAGGGATAATAAATATGGCGAGAAAAGTTCCAAAACCTGAAGTCTCATGATCACGTGATTATGACGCATTGCTTCCGATTGCATTGAGGGGCTTCTACCGTAAAAATGTTCGAGTACCCATTGTGAAGCTGTGTGCATTCCTCAATGCAATATCTCGTAAGGTAATCAATCCATATTCCGCCAAGGTTACGTATGATGTGGTACAATGTCTTGTTAGTTTTGAATTGGTGTTCCCACCATCCTTCTTCAATATTATGACGCATCTCCTGGTTCATCTAGTGGAAGAGATTGCCATTCTCGGTCCGGTATTTCTGCACAATATGTTCCCCTTTGCACTACTAGGAAAATGGTCGTTTGTGGCGCACCTGAAAGGCCCATCCGTGGCGCACCAGTAGTGCGCCACGCCCTGGCGCCACGGCTATCTCACCGTGGCGCATCGCCTAGTGCGCCACGGTTGTGTAGAGATAGGCGAGCGCACCACCAGTGCGCCACGTGTTTGGCATGGTGCGCTACCCTTTTATCTCGTGGCGCACTACCCAGGCGCCACTAAACATCCATGGTGCGCTTTAGGGTAGTGCGCCATGTATAAAAACATGCGCCACAGATGTATTTTTGTTTTTTTAATTTCCATGCCAGATTATATGCAATACAGATTATATACAATATTACAAAGAGATATACACACAGATACAAGATATACAATTATATATATAAATACTCGATATGAAAAACAAGATTGAAACAAATACATATAGATAAGTCTCATACATGAATACATAGTCCAAGTTACATTGTTTTGATCATGTTACAAAGTAGTAGTTGGTGACATGCGAATACATGTGTCGATCGAACAAGTTAGAGCTCTAAGTCGCTTAGACATCTAAACTAGCTAGCTAGACACAAATGCGGATAAATACCCAAAGAAGATAAGCATGATCACCGCTGACGAAGGTGTAGGTCTTCATCCGGTTCCTTGTCCTAACTCCCGCTAGATAGCTGTATTCTATCTTCCGCCTCCGCCATAGTGTTGTACCTTTGTAGCTATTATCAAACGGTGCACTGTCTCCGGCAGTCTTCCCAATCATCGAGACTCGAACCCGTCCTTGTACACGACGTACGCCATCTACAAGTTGACAATAATAACTAACCGTGATTGAAAACATGTATAATTAAAGTCATATGAAGATACACTTATAGAAAGTACTCTTAAATCAAAAGAGCAAACTCAAAAGCATGCCTCATATATAACTAGCTAGGTCGTTGGACAGAATTGCTTATGACGGGACCGTAGCCAAGTAGGATGCACAATTCCGGACTTGTGCATATCACAAGGCAACAACCGCCATAGCACATTCACATATATATTGTGCCACGACATTTCAATCATCGGCATATTCTCAAAAAAGACAAAATAACTCAAAAAAGCATGCCTCATATATAACTAGCTAGGTCGATTACAGAATTGCTTATGACGGGACTGTTAGCCAAGTAGGATGCACAATTCCCGGACTTGCATATCACAAGGCTAATAATCCCGCCATAGCACATTCACATATATATTGTGCCACATTTCAATCATCGGCATATTCTCAAAAAGACAAAATAACTCAAAAGCATGCCACATATATAACTAGCTAGCTAGGTCGTTGGACACAAATTGCTTATGACGGACTGTGAGCCAAGTAGGATGCACAATTCCTGGACTTGTGCATATCACAAGGCACAATCCGCCATAGCACATTCACATATATATTGTGCCACGACATTTCAATCATCGCATATTCTCGAAAAAGACAAAAATAACTCAAAAGCATGCCTCATATATAACTAGCTAGCTAGGTCGTTGGACAGAATTGCTTATGACGGACCGTTAGCCAAGTAGGATGCACAATTCGGACTTGTGCATATCACAAGGCTAACAATCCCGTCATAGCACATTCACATATATATTGTGCCACGACATTTCAATCATCGGCATATTCTCGAAAAAGACAAAATATCTCAAAAAGCATGCCTCATATATAACTAGCTAGGTCGTTGGACACGAATTGCTTATGACGGACTGTCACCAAGTAGGATGCACAATTCTCGGACTTGTGCATATCACAAGGTGACAATCCCGCCATAGCACATTCACATATATATTGTGCCACGACATTTCAATCATCGGCATATTCTAAAAAAGACAAAATAACTCGAAAAGCATGCCTCATAACTAGCTAGGTCGTTGGACACAGAATGCTTATGACGGACTGCCAAGTAGGATGCACAATTCACGGACTTGTGCATATCACAAGGTCGATAATCCCGTCATAGCACATTCACATATATATTGTGCCACGACATTTCAATCATCGGCATATTCTCGAAAAAGACAAAATAACTCACACTTGTCGTCCGAGAACCAAAGAGTAAGCAAAAACCAAAGAGTAAGCAAAAACCAAAGAGTAAGCAAAAAACCAAGCATTGATTGATATATAATAATAATAAGCAAAATAAGTAAGCGGTGATACATAAACCTAATAAGATAAGTACACTTGTCATCCATGTACACACACAAAGGTCATCTATAGTTTGCAACTACAACTAGGCCAACATCAAGCCTTCTCGCTCTTAGGGAACGGAGGACGCCTCGCCTCGTCATGAACTTCCTATAGTCACCTCGCATCTCTAGGCGATCTTCTATGTCACGGTTATTCGGGATATTTCCTCCGTAGAAGATCCCCAAGTCATGACATCACGAAGATGATTGCCCCAAATCGCTTTGGATGCGATACATCTCTTGTCTAATATCCGAATCATTGATCTTGGCCTTTGCTTCGCCCATTGCTTGAGATGATCCGGCAGTAGAATTCTGGGTCAAGTAGGAACGCCTCATGTGATGGAGTGCGAGTAGGCTTCCTTCTTCTGTTTTCCGGCCGCTTCACGCAGGGAACTCTACGTGGTTGAAGACGTGCTGCCGAACTTGACCTTCTTACGCACGTGGTGCCTTCCATCGAGGCAAAGCCGTGAGAGCATCATCCGTAACTTCCTTGATCTTGTCGTAGTTTTTCTTCTTTCTAGACTCCCGAGTCGAAATACGTGGCGGGAATGCTTGGCGATAAGGAGATGAGCATGCGGTGTTCATCTCTCAAAAAATTCAAATGGAATGTGTTGAAAAAGAATGATGATGATCTAATAAAGCCAATCGACGGTGGCGATGAATAACGACTTACTCGGAAAGTAAGGCACGAGAATGTATTCCTTTGTCTTGTTCGCCACGAGGATTCTTTTTTAGGTACGAGGCCACGACACGTCGTTCACGGGGGAACCCAAGCAGCCACGCATGTAGTAGGGGTCCACTATAGCGATGCCGGTGTGTTCTCTCTAATGATCTGTGGCCAGCCTGAGAGAAAAGAGCGGACCATGGTATAGTGCAGCGGTATAGGTGGAACATATTGAAGATGTCCTCGAACCGCAGGAAGAACAGATCCGGGGAAGTGTCGACGAAGCCCAAGCTGTTGGCACCTTAACCACGAATACCGGTGCGAGGGATCTTTCTCCGATAGAAGGCGTCTCTCTATCGCAAGACGCGTCATGCACACTCAGTTCCGAACTGGCGAGCTTCCGCAAATTCTTAGGTAGCATGGGCTCACCCGCCACATGAATCCTCCACATAATACCCTCGGTCTTGGTGGCCCGTCCAAAACCTGATCGGATTCGCATTGTTGACGCCACCGGTGGCTCGAGCTGCTAGATTTTCTTTTCCTGCCTTTTTCCTTTTGGAGAGCGGCAGGCACATACTGAGCACCGCCGCCTATGTAGTGTGTCAGGCTTAGAATAAAGGGGTTGGTTGTATCACTGGCTCAGAAGGCGCAAGCTGGAGGCGTCTCCCGAGAACCAAAGGACGCTTGGTGATAGTGGCTTTCTGTGGGGCCACCACCAGGTCTTCGTTGCCAAACCGAGTGTCAAGAAGTGATCATTCCAGTCTTTGAAGTCCTCGGATCTGCGCCATGTGATCATCAACATGATCATCCGACCCACCGCGTGGAGGTGACGGCGAGGGCGGTAAGGTTGCCACCGCTTGTCGCTGCACGACAGTGGCGGTTCTGTGGCGTGATGGCCCCGCTCCCCAAACGGATCATGCTCTTTGGCCATAGCATGAACAAGCCGGAACCATCGAGGATGACGACTCTTCTTCATCCGCCTCGGGGTTGAATGGGAGGTTCGGTCGTCGCAGCCCCTTAGCACCCGACTAATTTTAACCTGCACGCTTATCCGCATCGGCTTTGAGTGGAACGTCGCTGCAAGGGTTGAACGATGGTACCTTGGCAACATCCTCACCGTTGTTCACGTAGCATAAGAGAGTGCAAGGAACATCCGTCTGCGGAAAACATGTACGGCGTGCCGAGCGAGACGCCACAAGAGTAATATAGATGGCATGAAAGGCGGTAATTAAAGCAATTTGTTTACCGTGATGGCGCCGAGATCGGCTAATGTCGACGCACCGCATACGGCACACGGGCGGCAAGAGACTAAGGGCTGCTTGATGGCGCGGTGCGGCGCCGTGTATTCTCCCACCGACGGGTGCTTGAGCTCCGGTGCCGCCGCGACGATGGCGGGAGGCACCAATGTACCGCGCCGCGGTGATGGCAGGGGAGTCACCAACACTTGCGGCGCCAGCAGTGCTAGCGGAGTCACGAACATGTAGTTCGCCGATTCGTCGGCGCCGCGTTGTTCGAGTGGTCTTGACCATGCTTGGAATCGGCACGGCCCTACTCGACCACCCGCACAGTTCGCTATTGACTCCACCAAGGTAGGCGGGAAGGACGTAAGGGTGATTGCGGAGTTGTCTTGGACGACCATGGATCCGCGCCACTTGTGCCTTAAGTTCTTGAACCTCTGCTTTTCCTCCTCGCTCCTTCCCGACGGCGCCACATGCGTCCTCGGTGGACCAAAATGATCCACCCAATTCTTACCCCGAGGCCGGCCAGACGGCCACGACGGCTTCTTCAGAATCGGCTCTATTTTCTTGGCCCGTTCATCGCCTGTTAAAAGGGTTATCCCACCGGTGGCGCCGACCGACAGGATGAGGAACCACAGGATCCATGACTAGCAACAATTTCCTCCTCTGCGGAAGAAGTAAAGTGAATCATTTAGATCATCGATTAGATTGCAATCGTGTTGATCACCGTAATTAGATTATACTTACCACAATTTCTCGACCTTCACCGCAGATCCGGTGAGTTGTTTGGTTTTGGGTCCACATGGTAGCTGCCTCGATGAAGTTCGAACCTGCGGGTTCGAATTTAGCAAAGGGTTTTCTATCCCCTTGGATCTATACTCTTCGTCCTCCTTATTCCATTTGGCCTCCGGGTTCAGATCCACCAGATCCGAGATGGTGATGACCTATATTCATCGCTGCAGCGCCTTTCCCCGATTACTATTGGCCAGGCTCTTCGATTCACACCTCTTGAACTCCCAAGACTTAGCTGAGTGAGCTACGCGTGTGTGGGTTGGACAATCAGATAAGTACTTGGTCGTCCCACTAGTTAACACTAGTACTCACTTACCCCATCGGTTCGCCTTAGCTCTATTCTAAACGATGAGCACCTGTGTTGAACTCGGTGCTCCACTTTTATTTTTACTTTAAAATACTTTAAAATGTTCCAAAAATACTTTAAATGTTCCAAAGTGGTGATACATGCCATACAAATTTTGTTTTGTTTTTAAAATACTTTTAAATATTCCAAAATGCCCAAAAGTGGTGATATATGCCATAGAAGTTTTATTTTGATTTTAAAATACTTTTAAATATTCCAAAATACCCAAAAGTAATAATATTCCAAAAATGCCCAAAATATGATTTAAAGTATAACTAAATTTCATAATAATTTGTCCATGAATATTACAATCTTTTTCGACCACGCGTTTACAATATTTTTGAGCTAGCGTTTTACAATCTTTTTCCTTCTTTGTCGCGGTTGAATAATTTAGCCCAGACTTTAATGTTTCTTCTTCGAACGGGCTACCTTTTTGGGTAGGGTTGTCCTTTTCTTCTTGTGATGTATGTTGTCGCATCGTAGTCGTCATCTTCAATCTTTGATCGCCCGTCTTGGTCAAGTCTTGCTCATTGGCGACTCCATCCATTCCGATGATGTTCCTTTTTCCTCTCCTCACGACAACACGGCTAGGCTTTGTCGGGTCGGTAATGAAAAACATTGGTCCACTTTGGTAGCCGACCCACGTTCATTTTTCGGCCACGCTTGCACCGTGACCTTGGATTTGGCTGCCGGTATAACCATGGTTGTGAAATACCGGTCTTCTCTTTCGACGTTCTTTGCCCATCCGACACGGTACATCGCACCTTTTCTCCACAGAGTCGAGCTCCCAGATCTCCTCGATTCTTCCGTAGAATCTTTCCTTCACGTTGTCATCGGTAGAATTCCGACGCTACGCCGAGTTCGATAATCACACTTGTTGTCCTTTTCCTCCGTAGAATGTGTAGCCGTTGATATCATACGCTGATAGGTCACCAGGTTTTGCATCGGTCCTGCGATAAGGTGAATATGATCTTTTCCGCTCGTAAGAATGCGAGCTGGGATTATCATGAGCGCCCGCTTAAACCAACGCGTGAAATCTGAGTTGTTTTGATTATTTCTCCTCGCCTCTCGTATGCCCGTGGCCATCGTATTTCTTCTCGATTAACCTTTTGTGCTTCGTACCCAAGGATCGACCGGTTCTAAATGTCAGAAGCGCTGACGAGGTTTGCTCGATCAAAGTCTGCGCGTCGAAAATCAAGTTCTGCATGCGATGCGGCACCCTCTCGGTGACCAGATCCGTCGAGCTTGCCAAGGTGTTCATTGACGGAAGACCGGTGGTTCTCGATGTTCAGATAATTCGTGCGAAAGAGATGCACTCTTCGCCGAAAGCCCTTGGCTATGCTTCCATCCGGACGGACCGGCGTAACGTATCCTTTGATGTGTCCGTTCATCCTTTCGAACGCCATCATGCCGGAGAAACATCGCCCGAGTTGTACGATGTCCTCCACGACATGGACCAGCAGATGCACCATAATGTCGAAGAATGCGGGTGGGAAGTAGACCTCAAGCTCACATAGTATCACCACGATCTCCTCCTGTAGCCTTCCAGCTGATTCAAGCCAATCGACTTCCTAGAGATGACGCCGAAAAACTTGCAGCCAAATAACGTTTCACGGACGTGCTCGTCCATTATCCCTCTTAGTGCGACGGAAGTACTGCGTCATTACGGCAGCACGGTCGTGAGACTTCATGCCTTGAACCTCGCTTCGCCTCGTCTAGGTATCTGCTTATCTTGCCCGCGAGCCGTAAGGAAATTTGACTCTAGAAGGCACTTGAAAACGGTTTGATCTCATCACGGCTTAGAGTGAAGCAAGAAGGAGGCGTAATATTCGTTCTTCTTGAACTTTTTACCCTTCCGACGACCTTGTGTCGTCTCCACTCATGATCATCGTCATCTTCCGATCATCGAGAGTAGTGCGTCCTCCGTGAAGCTCCTTCCGGATACCCAAGCATATCAGGTCGTGCTTTGCCGGACCATCTTTCGTCCTATCGGCATGTTGATTATGGTGGCGACCAGACTCTACACGTTTTCGTGATATGCATGATGTCGAGGCTATGAGGCGTGGAGAAACTTCCAAGATGGCAACTCCGGAAAATGACCTTGTTTTCCATACCTTCATCGGCCTTGTCTTGTTCCGCCTCTTTCTTCTTTCCAGGCTTAGGACAATCTTTCCAGTTTTTCAACAACTCTTCCACTTCTTCGCTGCTCCTACGCTCTGGATTCCTCGGGTCTCGAATTTGCCATCGAACAGGTCTCCATGGATCATTCTTGTCGAGCCACCTCCGGTGCGCCATGAACACGGTTTCGATGACCTGGATCTTTCTCTAGTTGGAGATAGCTTGTGTTATCCATGCACCTAACGCGTGGAATCCTTGGATAACCTGCCCGAGATATACCATAACCCGGATAGTCTTGCAATAGTGACCAACGGCTCTCATAGTGAAATAATCTTGTGCGGGCGTCGTAAGTATTGGCTCCAGATTCCCATAACGTGGCTAGCTCCTCTTTCAACAGCCGAGATCTGATTGATGTCGGTACAGGTTGTTTACCCTTGAATTAGCATACTCATTTGTATGTACTTCTTCTTCATGCACAACCATGGAGGAGGTTGTACATCCATACAAACACGGCCAAGTCTTTGTGCGTGCTCGCTACCGAGCGGATTGAGTCCATCGGTGCTCGCACCAAGCCCGATGTTCTCGAATCTCCACCGAATTCAGGAATTGAGGTCCAATGCTTTCCAGCAGCATCTCAAGGGTGCGTCGGCTCATCCTTTCGGGTCATCATCATCTCGGCTTCTTCCTTTCCGCATGCCATCGCATGAGCTTCGCTTCCTTAGGGTCCGTGAAATAGCCCAGACGAGGGTAATAGGAAAGTACCATACCACTTTAGGTGCTTTCTTCCCTTTCTTGTATCGACTCACGCCGCAACCGGACATGTGGTTTTCTCCGCGTCCTCGCCCGATAAATGATGCAATCGTTGATGCATACGTGATATCTAACGGCGGTAGATCGAGAGGATGAAGCGATTTTCTTGGCATCCTCGATACTAGTTGGACATGTGTTCTCCTCGAGACGATCGTGCGAATGCCATCATATCGCCAGCTTGCGTCGCTCAATTTGTGCTTTGCCTTCATCTCCATAGCCTTGAGCGTTACATTCAACGGGTATCATCGGGCTGCATCCTTCATACAATGGAGTAACGCGTCTTTCTCAAGTTGCTAAGCAGCTTTCTCTCTAGCGGCAGCCTGGCGTTACTCGTGCTTGAAGCAGCTCTTGCACATAAGGGTCCCGCACCCACTGACGTTGTTCCATAAATCGCTCCTCCGCCATCTAGATCATCATCATCGGTGCCTTCCGTACCTTCACCATCTCCGTGAGCCTCTTCATCATCTCGCCCGTTCTCGCCGTGATGATGATCACCGTCTCCATCATCTACGCCATCGCTTATCCAACGAGTGTATCCATCCATGAAACCATGGCGAGAGTGCGCTTCAGATTCCGGAATCTGGGTCGATCACCCATTGAGTTTGCATCTTCTGCGGACATCTTATATCCATCTTGTTATTTACGTGATCATGTCGGCCGTCACATTTCAAAAATCTAGCCACAATGCCTTCGCTCATTATGCGGACCATTTTTGCCACGATGTACGGTACAATTTTGAAGTCTATTAGAACCACATAATGAATGCATGCATGCAATGGTCGATAGAAAATTTCGGCATGACCTATCCTAAAATTAGGACCTTTGCGAAATGAAAGTCTTGCCAAAATGGAAATGAATCAACATTTTGGCAAAACAATGGCAACTTGTTCACATACAAACACAAGAGAGAGAGAGAGAGACTCCATCCATACACACATGAACATATCATTATCCTCTCCATACACACATGCATGAGCATCATCGATACTCTCCATATACACACACATATGACCATCGATCCTAGCTCTCACACATACACACATCATGACATGAGCATCGATCATCTACATACATATGAGCACATGCATCATCCATATACACATGAACACATCCTTACATGGACAACTTAAGAGATGAGAGACGGTCGCGAGAAAGATGGAAAGGAGAGGTGCGTGGCGACGGCCCGAGACGGATAGATGAGAGACGGAGACCTCCTCTATTACTTATGTAACATCCAAAGCAAGTTTTACATGCTAAAATGGTGAATGTGTGGAGAAATTGAGGTGGGAAGGAGAAGATCCCGACTAGATCTAAGGAGGAAGAAGAAGGGCAAAGTGAAGTGTGGGGTGGTGGATGTGGTCACACATGTGCACATAAAGTGTTGTCTTAAAAAATGACACATCCGTGGCGCACAAGGCAGATGCGCCACAGGGAATACAAACCTGTGGCGCACTATGCAGTGCGCCAGATGCCTCTCCTGTGGCGCCTGGGCGGAGTGCGCCTGGGTTAGTGGCCGCCTCAGGCAGGTGGGCATGCGCTCGTCGTGGCGCACCATGCACAAGTCACAGATGACCCTAACAACCGTGGCGCTGCGGGTGCGTGCTTCTGAAGTTTGGCGTGTGGCCAACAAGGCCTGGCCACACATATCATGGCGCACTAGGGTCATGTGCGCCACGGTTGTTCTAGTTACTAGTGAGGCATCGCCCGGGTGAGCCACGCCTGTTTTAGCCGTGGGGCACTTCAACCATGTGAGCCACGGATGTGCTGATTACCTATAGCCGTTTTCCTAGTAGTGTTGAGAGGTTCATGGGAGTCTTAAAGAAATATGTTCATAACCGTGCTAGACCAGAAGGAAGCATCTCCAAGGGATATGGAACAGAGGAGGTCATTGAGTTTTGTGTTGACTTTATTCCTGACCTTAAGCCGATTGGTGTTTCTGACTCGCGGCATGAGGGAAGACTAAGTGGAAAAGCACGCTGGGAAAAAGCAATGATATGTAGGGACGAGATTCTTTCACTAAAGCACACTACGGTTCTACATAATTCCACCTTGGCTCCGTATATGGAGGAACACAAGAATATTGTACACTCCAAAAACCGGGAAGCTGAATCATGGATTCTGAGATGAACACATGAAGTCTTTCGGTGGTTGGATGCGGACACATATCTTGAATGACACCACTGTTGGAGATCAGCTATACTTGTTGGCCGCGTCACCATCTTCTACTGTATTGAATTTCCAAGGGTACGAAATAAATGGGAATACATTCTACACGATCGCCTAAGATAAAAAGAGCACCAACCAAAATAGTGGTGTCCGCTTTGATGCAATAGACGAGAATGGACAAAAGGACACATATTATGGTTACATAGAGGAGATATGGGAACTAGACTATGGAGTCTCTTTTAAGTTCCCTTTGTTTATTTGCAAATGGGTCAACTGAATGGGGAAGGGTAAAGATAGACCGGTTATGCGGAATGACAATAGTGGATCTCAACAATCTTGGTTATAGATATGAACCATTCGTCCTAGCCAATGATGTGTCTCGGGTTTTCTATGTGAAGGACATGTCCTCCGCATCGAAAAAAGAAAAAATATGCAAACGAATACATCATATGATGAGCCAAAGCGTCACATAGTTCTTTCTGTGGAAAAGAAACATCGTGGGAATCGAGGACAAGGCAGACATGTCGAAGATTATAATAAGTTTGATGAAATTCCGCCCTTCAGTGGAAAACTGACCCAAGCATTCCGTTAAGTAAAGAAGATGCTCCATGGTTACGTCTGAAGCGGTCATAAGGAATGACATATGCCAAGAAGTTCATGCTCATATTATGTAACTCTAGTTCATGTCTTTTCGCGGTTTGTGGCTTGGCAAGGATATCTTCGCGGTTTGTGGCATTTAGTCCCGGTTTTGTAGTCTCGCTTTTAATATTAATAAATGTCTTGAGTGTTAGTCCCATTTTGTGGCTGGACCGGAGTGCCTCTATGACCGGTTTCTGGAGATGGGAGGATGGGCTCCATCGGCATCTCCACGAACTGGCCGCAGTGGTGTCCCCGCCTCGAAAACCATCTTGCAGCTTGTAACTTCACTAACTAGATCAATACGCCTCGGAGCTAACTAATTTCACATATTAGGAGTGTCTCTATGACCAGATTTCTGGAGATGCGGAGGACCTGGCTCGTCGACATCTCCACAGCGCGTGATGGTGTCCCGCTCTAAAACCATCTTGCAGCTTGTAACTTCACTAACTAGATCAATATGCCTCGGAGCTAACTAATTTCACATATTAGGAGTGCCTCTGACAGTTTCTCGGAGATGCGGAGGACCTGGGCTCGTCGGCATCTCCTAAACTGGCGCAGCAGTGGTGTCCCTCTCGAAAACCATCTTGCAGCTTGTAACTTCACTAACTAGATCAATACGCCTAGGATCTAACTAATTTCACATATTAGGAGTGCCTCTATGACCGCTTTCTCGGAGATGCGGAGGCCTGGCTCGTCGGCATCTCCACAAACTAGCCGCAGTGGTGTCCTGCTCTCAAAACCATCTTGGAGATGCCTCAAACGGCTGGAGGACTGGACTCACAAGGATGCATATTTATAGTACAAGCAGCTTGGCATAATGACACTCACGACATAATGTCGACACTCACCCCTATTATTAGTCTTGACTCATCTTTAGTCGGTTGGTGTCTCCAGGGACTAAAGGTTCATCTTTAGTCGGTTGGTGACACCATCCGGGACAAGGTCTAAGCCGCGACATAATGTCGACACTCACTCCTATTATTAGTGTTGTCTCGCCCACTGCCAATCCCTTTAGTCCCGTTTGTGACTACATCCGGACTAAATGTGTGCCGAACAATGATCATGTTTCAAAATACTGACTTGGTATATTGATCATGTTTCAAAAAACCTTCACAAAATGACCTATCATGTTCGAGGTTTCATGGCTTTCGGTCCAAATGACCGATGTTATGTGAATCACGACATAGTTTGTGATGTTGTGCCCATATTATGCATGTGTGGACATTGATATGTAGAACAATGTTGCAGGAGGAAGTTTTCCTTTGTCGCCTGAAAATCCCTTTTCCATTTTCCGAGCGCAAAAACGGGTCGCTTTTGTGAAGTAACCACCAAAATGCCGTTTAATGCTACCGTCCTATTTTCCTAAAATACTAGACCACCTTACATGGACTATATCCCAACCGGTACATCTCAAACCGCTTCATCCATCCCGGTAAAAAGGACAAATGTCCGCGAATCGGTAGGAAGTGGGTCCGTTTGTACTACACATGTACATGATCTATCGCCTGATTTTTGAAAAATCATTTTAGACTCGCAATATGTGGTTTCTTCAGAGATCCAATGCAAGTTCTAACGATGCCCGCCCCTATATTCATGCACACGGTTCGACCATAGTTAGAAATTCAGATAATTCAAAACGGGCATAATAAATTCAAAAAACCGAACAATGAAAATCCTTCGCGTGGTGTCATATTATGTTACATAGTTGAAAGGAAAAATACGACTTGGTATATTGATCATGTTTCAAAACCTTCACAAAATGACCTATCATGTTCGAGGTTTCATGGCTTTCGTCCAAATGACCGATGTTATGCTGAATCACGGCATAGTATGTGATGTTGTGCCCATATTATGCATGTGTGGACATTGGTATGTAGAACAATGTTGCAGAGGAAGTTTTCCTTTTGTCGCACGGAAAATCCCTTTTCCATTTTCCGAGCGCACAAAACGGGTCGTTTTGTGAAGTAACCACCAAAATGCCGTTTCAGCATGCTACCGTCCTATTTTCCTAAAATACTAGACCACCTTACATGGACTATATCCCAACCTGTACATCTCAAACCTTTTCGTCCATCCCGGTAAAAGGATAAATGTCTCGAATCGGTGAAGTGGGTCCTGGTTGTACTCTGGTACATGATCTATCGCCCGTGATTTTTGAAAAATCATTTTTAGACTCGAAATATGTGGATTCTTCAGAGATCCAATGCAAGTTCTAACGATGCCCGCCCTATCTTCATGCACGGCTCGACCATAGTTAGAAATGCGTATAATTCAAAAGCATAATAAATTCAAAAAACCGAACAATGAAAATCCTTCGTGGTGTCATATTATGTTACATAGTTGAAAGGAAAAATACCAGACTTGGTATATTGATCATGTTTCAAAAAACCTTCACAAAATGACCTATCATGTTCGAGGTTTCATGGCTTTCGGTCAAATGACCGATGTTATGTGTCAATCACGGCATAGTTTGTGATGTTGTGCCCATATTATGCATGTGTGTGGACATTGGTATGTAGAACAATGTTGCAGGAGGAAGTTTTCATTTTTGTCGCACGGAAAATCCCTTTTCCATTTTCCGAGCGCAAAAAACGGGTCGTTTTGTGAAGTAACCACCAAAATGCCGCTTTGAATGCTACCGCCCTATTTTACTAAAATACTAGACCACCTTACATGGACTATATCCCAACCGCACATCTCAAACCTTTTCGTCCATCCCGCAAAAGGACAAATGTCCGAATCGGTAGGAAGTGGGTCCGGTTTGTACAGTACATGATCTATCGCCGTGATTTTTTGAAAAAATCATTTTTAGACTCGCAATATGTGGTTTCTTCAGAGATCCAATGCAAGTTCTAACGATGCCCGCCCCTATATTCATGCACACCGTTCGACCATAGTTAGAAATTCGAGATAATTCAAACGGGCATAATAAATTCAAAAACCCGAACAATGAAAATCCTTCGCGTGGTGTCATATTATGTTACATAGTTGAAAGGAAAAATACCAGACTTGGTATATTGATCATGTTTCGAAAAAACCTTCACAAAATGACCTATCATGTTCGAGGTTTCATGGCTTTCGGTCCAAATGACCGTATGTGCTGAATCACGGCATAGTTTGTGATGTTGTGCCCATATTATGCATGTGTGTGGACATTGGTATGTACAACAATGTTGCAGGAGGAAGTTTTCCTTTTTGTCGCACGGAAAATCCCTTTTCCATTTTCCGAGCGCAAAAAACGGGTCGTTTTGTGAAGTAACCACCAAAATGCCGTTTCAGAATGCTACCGTCCTATTTTACTAAAATACTAGACCACCTTACATGGACTATATCCCAACCGGTACATCTCAAACCTTTTCGTCCATCCCGGGTAAAAAGGACAAATGTCTGCGGAATCGGTAGGAAGTGGGTCGGTTTGTACTATGTACATGATCTATCGCCTGTGATTTTGAAAAATCATTTTAGACTCGCAATATGTGGTTTCTTCAGAGATCCAATGCAAGTTCTAACGATGCCCGCCCCCTATATTCATGCACACCGTTCGACCATAGTTAGAAATTCGGATAATTCAAAACGGGCATAATAAATTCAAAAAACCCGAACAATGAAAATCCTTCGTGGTGTCATATTATGTTACATAGTTGAAAGGAAAATACCAGACTTGGTATATTGATCATGTTTCAAAAAACCTTCACAAAATGACCTATCATGTTCGAGGTTTCATGGCTTTCGTCCAAATGACCGATGTTATGTGCTGAATCAATGCATAGTATGTGATGTTGTGCCCATATTATGCATGTGTGTGGACATTGGTATGTAGAACAATGTTGCAGGAGGAAGTTTTCCTTTTGTCGCACGGAAAATCCCTTTTCCATTTTCCGAGCGCAAAAACGGGTCGTTTTGTGAAGTAACCACCAAAATGCCGCTTCGTAATGCTACCGTCCTATTTTCCTAAAATACTAGACCACCTTACATGGACTATATCCCAACGGTACATCTCAAACCTTTTCGCCCATCCCGGTAAAAGGATAAATGTTCATTAATCGGCAGGAAGTGGGTCGGTTTGTACCATGTACATGATCTATCGCCTCAAGTGATTTTTTGAAAAATCATTTTTAGACTCGAATATGTGGATTCTTCAGATCCAATGCAAGTTCTAACGATGCCCGCCCCCTATCTTCATGCACACCGGTTCGACCATAGTTAGAAATTCAGATAATTCAAAACGGGCATAATAAATTCAAAAAAAACCCGAACAATGAAAATCCTTCGCGTGGTGTCATATTATGTTACATAGTTGCAAGGAAAATACCAGACTTGGTATATTGATCATGTTTCAAAAACCTTCACAAAATGACCTATCATGTTCGAGGTTTCATGGCTTTGGTCCAAATGACCGATGTTATGTGCTGAATCACGGCATAGTTTGTGATGTTGTGCCCCTATTATGCATGTGCGTGGACATTGGTATGGAGAACAATGTTGTAGGAGGAAGTTTTCATTTTTGTCGCACGGAAAATCCATTTCCATTTTCCGAGCATAAAAACGGGTCGCTGGTGAAGTAACCACCAAAATGCCGCTTCGTAATGCTACCGTCCTATTTTACTAAAATACTAGACCACCTTACATGGACTATATCCAACCGGTACATCTCAAACCTTTTCGGCCCATCCCGGTAAAAGGACAAATGTCTCCGAATCGGTGAGGAAGTGGGTCGGTTTGTACTAGGTGTACATGATCTATCGCCTGTGATTTTTTGAAAAATCATTTTAGACTCGCAATATGTGGTTTCTTCAGAGATCCAATGTAAGTTCTAACGATGCCCGCCCCTATCTTCATGCACACACCGGTTCATAGTTAGAAATCCGTATAATTCAAACGGGCATAATAAATTCAAAAAACCCTAACAATGAAAATCCTTTCAAGGTGGTGTCATATTATGTTACATAGTTGAAAGGAAAATACTGCACTTGGTATATTGATCATGTTTCAAAAACCTTCACAAAATGACCTATCATGTTCGAGGTTTCATGGCTTTCGTCCAAATGACCGTATGTGTTTAATCACGGCATAGTTTGTGATGTTGTGCCCATATTATGCATGTGTGTGACATTGGTATGTACAACAATGTTGCAGAGGAAGTTTTCCTTTTGTCATATCTTCATGCACACCGTTCGACCATAGTTAGAAATTCGGATAATTCAAAACGCATAATAAATTCAAAAAACCGCATATAAGTTCAAAATCCAAACACTTCTTATGTTTAAAGTTTTCTAAATTCCAAATTGATATTAAAAATATAAGTTAATTCATTTTTAATTGTAAATGGTTCATATTTTAAATGGTTACATAAATTATTTTTTAAAACAGAAAATTTTTTTGAATTATTTATTTAAATCCAAACACTTTTTATGTTTAAATTTTTTCTAAATTCCAAATTAATATTCAAAAATATAAGTTAATTCATTTTAAAAGGTTACATTAAATATTTTTTAAAAATAGAATATGTTTTTGAATTATTTATTCAAATCCATACACTTCTTATATTTAAAGTTTTTCTAAATTCCAAATTAATATTCAAAAATATAAGTTAATTCATTTTAAAAGGTTACATTAATTATTTTTAAAAATAGAATATGTTTTTGAATTATTTATTCAAATCCATACACTTCTTATATTTAAAGTTTTTCTAAATTCCAAATTAATATTCAAAATATAAGTTAATTCATTTTAAAAGGTTACATTAATTATTTTTAAAAATAGAATATTTTTGAATTATTTATTCAAATCCATACACTTTTATATTTAAAGTTTTTCTAAATTCCAAATTGATATTAAAAAATATAAGTTAATTCATTTTTAATTGTAAATGGTTCATATTTTAAATGGTTACATTAATTATTTTTCAAAATAGAAAATGGTTTCAATTATTTATTCAAATCCAAACACTTTTTATGTTTAAAGTTTTTTCTAAATTCCAAATTAATTATCATTTAAAAACATTACAAATTTAAACCCCAAAATAAAAAAAAAAAGGCGAACAGAGAGAAAATAATCAAAAAATTTGAAAACAGAATACGCCCCATGGAGCCACCAACCGACTAAGAGTCCTCGCCGCCTTCACCGGCTGAAAATTGATTATAGGTTCCGCTGGTGGCTCCAACCGACGTATGCACCTTTAGTCCCGTTGGAGCCACGAACCGACTAAAGGCCTCAGAGTTATAACTGCGTTTCCTCTTCTTCCCTTCCCCACTCACTTCTCGCTTCTCGCTCGCGCTTCGCGACGACGACGCCGGGCCAGTCGCCTCGCCGCCAATGTTCGTAGCCTGTGAAGGCTGGTTAACGCCCGCCGGCCGCCGCTGCCTCTTCCTCATGACGATCACACCTGGGCGCCTGCTTTCCTTCCACCGACGACCGGGCCAAGGCTTTGCTCTGCTTCCTGGCCGACGACGCGCTTACCACTGGCCTTCCTTCCCCACCGCTGCCACGGCACGCCGCCTCGCCTTCTCTCTGTCCTCCCTCCTGGTGCAGACAACAGATAACATGAGTTTCTCAAGAAATTCTAGGCTTCTTAACTAAACAGAGCACAAAAATTTGCAATTGTAAACCATATAGTACTTCACCTGTAATTATGCGTTAGCCAATACTCAATATCTTTGGTTCAGAGATCATACATATATGAGGTGTGTATACATATAATTTTTTGAAAAAAGTGTACACACATATAAATTTTTTCAAAAAGGAGTTTGCTAGGGCGTGACACCACTCCCCATCACACGATTAGGATCCAACGAGCAAGAAAAACCCCTAAAGAAACTTAAAACCAAATGCCATGGAAAAAAAAACCCGGCAATACTTTGTTTGTCGGCCATCAACCTCCTTGCGGTCGTGCCTTCTAGGCTGCAACCCACCGGATGGATGCGGCCACGCCTGGTCTGGTCAGAACACCGCTTCCATCGCTTTTCTGGCGCGAAAGGGGCCCGCGCGAGCAAGACTAGTAGTAAAATGAAGTTGTAAAAAAGCTATGGCCACTTTTGTCTAACTAAGCTCAAGAGGAAAACGAGCACCAATTATTAGATTGATTTTTTGAACGGATTACGGTGCAAAGTATCACCAAATATATTGCTGCAATAATGTCACCGGAGTATGTGGAGGCCTAAGAAATAAAAATTAGGCCCACGTAGGCCTGTAAAATAAGCACCGGACCCTTAATCTAAAAGAAACTTGAAAAGGCAATCAAGTCCACCATCTTCTTCCCTCCTCCAGATCGACATTAACTTGTCGATCATCATCATTGCTTGAGCATTGCATCGATTCCATGTGTTGATTGTTTCCTTTCTTTCCGGGTGATTTGGTTCTTCTCAGTAGAATACGATATCGAGATCGAGATCGAAGACCGAGATCAAGACCATAGATATCTAATTAAATCACAAGTTTAATTAGAACACCCTAGTAACCCTAGTGATTCCGGAGTTCCTTGAGTTAGGGTTTGCCTCAACCTTCGATTAACTTGTCGAGAATGCTTTAGGGTTACATTCCAATGCATATTAACTTGTCGTATCATCATCATCATTGCTTCGAGCATTGCATAGATGCCATGTGTTGATTGTTTCTTTCTTTCCTAAGTGATTTGGTTTCTCGTAGAATACTTATATCGAGATTGAGATTGAAGACCGAGATCAAGACCATAGATAGATCAAGACCTTTTGTAGCCTTATACTCATGTTCCCTCTCATAGCCTTAGGGTTTAGGGTTTCTCTTCATTTTTATTATTGTGTATGTATATATTAGGGTTTCACCTTCGATCCTGAAATATTCGTTAGCCGCTTTGACTTATTCGTAACTTTCTCCTTTAGCTTTGACTTATTCGCTTTTCCACCTATGGTAAAATATGGACCCACACGCCGTAGACGAAGAAAAGGAAGAGTTGATCCAAGGTGTGATCCGTGGGGAAGATAATTTAGACGATTAACGTTTCTCTCAACAACTCCGTGAGGGTGATCCTCTTTACCGGAGAGTAGACAACTTGTTTGAGGTTGAAGGTTTTCCTCAGGGAGAAGGCGATGCCTTGTGTAATCGAGAAGACGACCGCCTCCGGCAAGGTGCATGTAATATAAATCAATTCATTAATTAATCATCTCGCTATCTATATAGAAATAGTAATGGCGTATCTTTCTTCTTTAGCCCTCCGAATCAAGGAATTCCATCAAAAGAGCGGACGAGGCCCAACCAAAAAGTTGAAGACCATGAGAGGTTCAGGATCGAAGATGTCGTCAGAGACGGGCACTCACAGCTCCCGGGTTGTCGCAACTAAATTTGTGGCACAATGCGGAGTAATCGTTAGGGACTTAATCCGATCACCATTAGAAATTGGAATAGGGCCTCGCTAATGCGGATGAAGAGGGAACATGTTTATTTGTCCCCAACCACGCCCAAAGATTTGCGTGGAAGAGGCTCATGGTTAATTTCAAACTATCGAAGATAGAGCTGGATCCAAATGCGGAGGATCCAGCTTGAGGACGCCATAACATGGGAGAGCCATGGAGGCTAAGGTCAAGGAGGGCTTTGAAGAAGATGTCCCAAAGGTTTCACCAACCGGAAGAAAATATTGCACCTTGACTATGTCGTGAAAAGAAGACTCGATTTCAAGAATATTCGCTTTGAGAAGATAAAACCATTCGGGATGAGTTTGTGGAATACAAGAAATCGTAAAAAAGCTAAGAAAATGTCCGAAACGGCTAAGCTGAATGTCGCTAACAAGAAGTATCACCATACTATGGGGCAAGGTGGCTACAGGTTGGCAGGCATTCCTAAGTGGGAGAACTTGAGCAGGAACTATGATAAAAATATCACCCCAGAGAGATGCATTTTATTGGGTAGAACGCAAGGAATTGGTTTTACGGCATGGGGGCACGTTGTACTGGAAGGGAGGTGTATATATACCATACGACATAAAGAAGACCCTTCCAATTGAGAGGATGAGAAAAGCAAAGAAGGTCAAGAAGATGGGGACTTCTATTCCCGATAGAGAGAATGATGAGCTCACACTCGCCTTGGAAATAAGGAACATGATGGACGAACACGAGGCACAATAGGCTCCCAATCATGGAGGACCTGGGTTTCAAGAGAGGAAGAAATATCCCGATAGAAGCCAGAGGAGTAAGGATGTATGCGCTGAAGCAGAAGTCGAAAGAGCGAATGCGCTTAATTGAAGAACGATTAAAGCAACAACAAGATGAAATTAACTCACTTAAAGAGCAAAGTACTACCGCCCCCATCTCAAAGAAGACACCGCATTCGATGCTACCGCCTATCGAATAATCGAAAAAGGTTGTGGCTTCCACCGAGGTCCCGGTGATGACAATGGCGATGCCGATGATGCACCGACGATGGTCTGCTATTACCCAAAGGATGATATCACAGTAGATGACACATAATCGCGAGCTACATGTCAAAGTTGTGAACATATCAATGAAGGTGGCGGTCGGCTATGCCTTACCAATTGGACCCACACCAACTTACCACCGTCTCTACAGAGGGCTACTGTTGTCGCCAAGTGATGAAATCATGCCCACCTTTGAGGTTTTGGATCTTCACTACCCCGCCGGTGAAGGATGTGATCGCGTCGGGTGACGCAAAAACGCCACCATTCTATGGTCAAGGATTGTATCGCTTCAAATCACACGCCATAGCGCTTATCTTCGCCATTGCCTCACCTGCCTCCAGCTGAGGTCGTTGCACTGCTGCCGCCTTGAACGCCTCACCTGGCCCGGCCGCCCACCTGCCTCCCGGTGCAGC